>PVKU01001947.1:198254-258339 GCA_004027475.1 Anoura caudifer
GGTGGAAATTAGGAGGATGTGGGGGGGGGGCTGGGGCAGTGGGCTGGGATGGGAGTAAAAGACAGAATACTTAATGTACCAGAACAACAATTAAAATTAAAAAATTAAAAAATTAATTATTATGTCAGATAAAATGAACATTTAACATACAAGGACTCACTTATCTGAAAACATTAGGGTCCAGATACGGATTAGGCAGCATGGATATTATTTTGTTTCATCCTTTGTCCCACATGTGTCTTAGAATATATTCCCCTCTGAGAGATATATGCTTTTCTCTATTTCTACATCATTTATCATAGTGCTTATAAGTAGATGTTGAGTTGATATATCCTGCTTAGTCCCGTAATCAGAACATGAATCTAAAGGTAAGATCAGAGATAACATTTCTAATATCCTAAATGGTGGTTAGTAACATATTAGGCATATGGTATGTTCTCAATGTAGTCTGACTCACGTATTTTTTGAACAACTATCCCTATTTAGATTTCATAAGAATTCCGTTATATAAAGTTTAAAGGGACTTAAAAGCATGTTTGCATTAAGTAATCAAATCTAGTTCACAGTAAAGCTCTACAAAATACCAGTGGCCATACTTTTAGAATTGTATAGGGAAAAAATATGAGCCATCAATGATTCAGAACTCTAATTGGTTAATGTTAAGGGAAATTAGTCTCCATGATCTTTCTGGTATTTAGAGGAAGAAGAAAAATCATTAGACCTGAAAAAGGCACTGGGCACCAGGCAAGCTGTTAAAGATTAAAAGAACAAGGGCGATTACGTATTCCTTCAAGTTAGATTCCATAACACAAGGATTCTCATTACAATGCCATAATATTAATGAACCAAAATTTCTGTAAAATACAGACTTTAAAACTTGAGAACAATTGTTAACTCACAGTTCAATACAGTTCATTTGGAAGAAGAGTGGTGAAGAATAATTAGGATACGTTTTAAGAGTCTTTGCCTAAAGAAAAGCTGTGTTTTTCTAAAGCCATAGGCATGAAATATACATGTTTAATTTCAGCAAGTGCTGAACCTAACAACTTGATACATCCTATGCATTTCTGAGTCCATTAGTGTAGTCTACTCCCAACTATCTGTTGTAAAGGAATTTACTTCCTCCATGTGTGTCTGTATGTGTTTCATTCTAGGTAAATATGTGATAGACCTCTATGTTATTAATTGTTCATGACTTCTTTATAGTGTGTACCAATGTAGCTCATTATGAAATACACAAACTAATCTATATTCAGTTGAATGAGAAACCTTTGAAGATCATACATTTGAATATACAGCCAATGTCAAATTGTTATAAAAATTTCTAATTGCTTTATTTCAATTTTTCTAATCATCTCATCATGGAGCATTAAGTAACCAAAAACTCATGGATCAGCCTTGGTTCATGGACCACACTTTCAAAGGATTTCAAGCCATAACACAGACAGGAGAATTGTGAGATAAAAGATGAAAGGGAAAGTCACAAATGTTCGTGGGTAAATTATCATGAATGAAAAAGTGAAAGCACATTATGGTAGAAGATCTCATGGGTAATAATAAGTTTAACTTCTGTCTTTGAGTGCAAAAGAACCTCAATAACTTTATTATAGTGGCAACAAAAAAGCTAATGTTCAGGATTTAAGCCAAGAAAATTATGCCATAGGTAAGTACATTATTAGGCAGACTCAAATACCCTATTATTTATGCATAAACTTATTTGAGGGTCCATTCTGCAGATAGCATCAGTCCTTTGTTAGGAGAACTGTAAAGACAAATGATACTCCACAAAGACAAGTGGTTCCCCACTGAGTATCATTGGAGTGATAAGATAGAATGGTAAAATAGAGATGAAAGATAAAAATATATAAATGCATGTTTAAATAATAATACAAGAGATAATATTAAATAATACATGTAAAAGAAATGACTGCATTCCATACAAAATTCAAGACTACTGTCTGCTGGAGCAATTACACATTTCAAGCAAATATTGAAATAGAAACAATAATCAAAGGAACAGAAATATATCATAATGATTGACTGATCATAGTGATAATCACAATAATCATAATTTATTGAAAGATTATTATATATTCTTATTAAAGTATTATTAACATTGTTATAAATGCTTTAGAAGCATGACTTTATTTAATATTATAATAATCTAGAAATATAAAAGTTATTAGCCTCATTTTAAAGTTGATGCTTAAAGAAGTTAAGTAATTTGTTCAAGGCCATGCAGCTAATAAATAACACAGACAATAACACAATAAATAACCCAGGTATGTCTGACTCCAGCTAAAATATCTCTGCTAAACAGTGGCTAATATAATATGCCATTTAGAAAGTTTAACTTTGAGCTTTTATTAGCTATTACCTATCATGTCCTTATCTGCTTTATAACATGCGGGTGCTACAAAAATGTTAGCTATTATTGTCAGTGTCTATGTAAAAATTTCTTTTTTTAATTCTCACCTGAGGATATGCTTTTATTGATTTGAGAGAGAGAGAAGCATTGATGTGAGAGAGAAACATCGATCAGTTGCCTCCAGGATGATCTCTGACCAGGAATCAAACCCATCACTGACTATTGTTGCATGAGAGAAAGCTCCAACCAACTGAGCCATCCAACCAAGGCAATGAAAAATATTTCTATAGAAATCAAAATACTTGGTTTTACTGAAGATAAAAACTTAGACTGGATAATTTAAAAAGCACTTGTATTTTTGAATTCACATATGAATATGAGTAGTATTATATATATAGAAAACATATCAACACTAATTGTATTATCATGTTATAAAATTTAGCTCAAATTGGAAAGTTAACATAATTACACTTAATCTTTCTTTTTATTTTCCATTATTTACAATCTTAAAATTATAATTTTCTATCAGTTACAATAAACATTTAAATATTTATCTTACAATAAAAGAAGTCTGGGGAAAACAGCTGAGTGGTATTGTGTGGCTCCACATTTATTGCAGATTTATCAATGTTCAAAATGACTTCATAGTGCAAGATAGCTGCTAGAACTCCAGTCACCATGTATGAATTCCAAGGGGCACAAAGAAGTGAGTCAGCTTTTTTCAGATGCTTGTTTTAAAATCTTACACCTTATATTCACTTATATTCATTCAATCAACTTGATTGAGCTAAAACACAGACTCACACAGCTATAAGAAGATGGGAAATGTGTTTGAGGTGAGTATATTGCTGTCCTGAATAAGATCAGGATAAGAAGGGAAAATTTGATATGGGTAAGCAACTAATACTTTTTTTATAGATTTTGTTTTTATGTTTTATTTATGAGAGAGGAACAGCAAGCATTTATAAAGTATCCAGGCTCATATGGGCACTAGTTTATTTATAATCTACATAGTTGTAAGATTGGGCAGCAATTTGTTCTCATTTAAATTTGGGGTGTAATAGTAAGTGAGAAATTCAAATTAACAAAAAAATGGAATTCATAGATATATAATTTGCTCTTCTAATTTTTTTACACGAGAGTAAAATATAAGATTAGCATAGGTTTATAATTCACTGAATGATTCAGAGTTTTCTGTGTTGCCTTTTATCCCACAAGAATAGTCAGATGTACTGAATTGTGTGCCTCCTTAAAAAAAAAACAGTTGATATTATCACTGCAACATTTTAGTTGTGTAGAAAGGTTTTTTTGTTAAGGAGAAGAGAGGAATTTATTTGTTAGTTTAAGAAGATCAAGGAAGAGGTGCCTAATTTATCAGTCAAAGACATAGAGGAAACTAGCTCTTGTACGTGTCATGAATGTTGACAGGATAGAAAAAATATTTGAAACAGTACCTTTGAGTTTTAAAAAAGATTTTGGATTAAAAATGGTTTGAGAGCTAGATAGTCAAAGATCCATGGTGAAGACTTTCTCTGAGCTGTCACAAATACTAGAGAAGAAATAGCCATAGTGTGTGAATACGAACGTACTAAAAAGAATCAAGACACTTCCATAGGGAACAGGTCCCTCAGATAACAGGTGGCTTACGCTGCTGCATATCAAGGGGAAAATGAATTGTTGACTATGATAAAAAATAATGTTGAGAGAAAAAAAGTACCTAGGAAGAAACTGCCCTTTGACACCTTTATTATTTATTATTATTTTAATTAAATTTTTAGGTAAACAGAACTGGATTCCTTCTTGTCATAAAAAATCTAGAAAAATTATGTTTTTTTAAATGAGGAAGGAGTAACATAATATTTTAAAAGGGGAAAATTATTGAGGCATAAAATTAGCAGATTCACCAAGAAAAGCACTAAGTGAGAAAGGAGGTAAGGAGGTAGTTTTAAAACAGTAAAAGTAAATAATTATTCATTTTCTGGGGGAAATAGTGGGCCAAAGAAAACTTTTTAATTCTACAATATGTCTATGATGACTAAAATATTATTTGTGAAGGATTGCCACCTACTTAATAATGAACTACACATGAACATAGAATTACAACATCATTCGATGTATTTAATGTGCAATGCAATGCAACATTATTTATAATTTTCTCTTTTCCATTAAAATACAGAATGTCATGAAGCGGAGACTTTATACATGTCATTCCTAATGACCAAATTATCTAAAAGTAGTTCTAAATCTGACATAATTCTATACAGATAAGAACTTATAAAGTATTCATTTGACAAAATTTAACATAAATTAGGATGTAATTTTACAAGCTTGGTGCTAAGTTTTAAAAAACATTCATAGAATAAGAATAAAATCCAAAACCCAACAAAAGTACCATAAATTTATGCCATTTCAAAAGATTTAGCATAACGCTGTGATGACTTGAAAACTGCTGAGAGTTTTAAAAGAGTAAAGTAAAAAACAAATATAAATGAGAGAGAAAAGAAGAAAAACAAAAATAAGTACCAAAGTTAAAACAACTATAGAACAGCAGAGTATTTTGTTAGCTGGTGAAAGTTGGGCACTGTGTGATGGAATACGAGAAGCAATTGGAATGTAATGAATGGTGTAATGATCTGCAATGCCTCCACATGGATTCTGAAAATCTGCCACAGAGCAGAGAGCAATCATTGAGTTTTGATTTAACAATAAATTAAATAATATAAAGTTCAATTATCTGTGAATTTGGCTATACTTGAATTATATGTAAAAGTTACCTAGGATAAGGTTCCCAGGATTACTGAAGGAAAACAATGATTATTTTATTTTCTTGCTGAGGAGAGAAGCAGACATTTTGTTAGCTTGCCTTATTTAGTAATTTTGAGATTTAAATCTTTAAACAAGTTATCCCTAGATAATAGTTTAAATGCATTTATTACTAACTGAAAATATTTTCTTTTATTTTCAATAAAATAAAAAAATTCAGCAGTTATTTTTAATAGCAAATTCATCTTGCTTTTTAGAAAACAGCATCATCCATTTACAGCTAACACACATACAAAGTACTTTGAAAAGAGCATCAGAAAGAATTAGCATTACCTCAGGAAAACTAAAAAAAGTTTTATTTCGTCAATGAAATATGGTTAGGTTAATGATAAGAGCTCTAGAATCTTTATTAGTTAAAGAAACTACCCCTTCCTGCAAAAATAAATAAAAACACCAGAGAAAGGTAAAAATACACCAAAGTCTATGTTGCCCGTGTGGAAAATTAAATAATACTGATTGAAACCAAGGGTACTGATTTAATGTATGATTTTGATTCAACGTGTAGGCCTGGCAGCCAATTCAGTTTCTTCACAGCATGCCTGGTAAGACTCAGTCCTCTCCCTTTCCTTTATCAACTCCCTGAGGCAGTAAGAAATGATGGCCAGGCCCGGACTAATGATCACAAGGTATGGGTTGTGTCTGGGTGAACATAACATCATGCCAGTAAGTTGTCTTTTCAGCTCCTGAGCCCTACAGCAGAAGGACCTCTTGGCCACAGAACTGTGGAACCAGAATGAGGGACACTGAAGCTGACCTTGACATGAAATCATGATTTACTGCCCTTACCTCACTCTTGACCAAGCAGTTTCACCCATGACCCCAAACTCCTTACTCACCATGAATTATGACTTTTGCTCTGTAAAACCCTTGTTTGTAAACAATCTAAGATGTCAGATTTTTCCAGCAAAATCTGCCTCTTCTCCATTGCATAGTGCTGTACAATAAATGTCCCTTCTTTCACTGCACCCCAGGGTTAGCATAATTTGCTATCTACAACACCTGACGGGCAAACTCTTTGCTCTATTAGAAGTTTAACCTACAAACAAAATGTCTTAATCTTTGCTGACAATTTTACTTCACCCTTTATTCTTCGCCTAAATATATGAAATCATGTATCAATGGCCTATTCCTTTCAGATACTTAGCAACATCAAGGGAAACTGTTCTGTTTGTTTTACTTTCTCTTTTAATCTTCCCATTCTGTTCTACTAACTTCTCTACTCTTCATGCCTTTTGTCTTTATTTTCTGTTCTTCTATTCACCTTCTCCTTGCAATTTTTCTACTTCAGAAAATCGACTTCCCCGCTGGCATTACTTAAAGCATTCATTGACTTGCTAAACTATCACAAGGCCCTTTTGGTCACTGTACCTTTTGTTCTGTGATTCAACCAGTTATATTCATTCTTTTTTTTCTGCTCATGTCTTGGACTTTTTTTCAGGATAAGGCACTGTTTGACATCTACTCTGGTCTCTATGTGTGAGGATAACAGCTTCTTGGACAGCAAGCTATTTTAATTTTTAAAGAAATTTTATTATATATAGAAGGAGTCTGTCAAACACAGAAGGAAATCTCCGGATCTGCAGCCCATTTTTAATTATCTGCTTTTATTTACATTTTTCACTTTATCCATTCCTTCAAAACACTACACTGAATTAACAGTAATTATTTAACAGTACAACTTAATTAAAGTATATTAGTACAGTTTAATTTGAATGCAGAGTATGATTTTTTGTCTTGGAAATGTGTCAGTAGGAATAAATTTCCATGAGATAACTGATAAACATTTTTGAAAGATAATGAGAAAGAAAAAGCTTGTAATAGAAAAAGGAGATCAAGAACATCCTCCCTCACTAAAAGTATTTCATCCTTTTTGATGACTCAAATGCTTATTATTCTAGCAGGCTACCAGTATTCAATTAATTATGAGAAACAATGATAGCACCTAGAATCCAATCTGCTAAATACTTTAGAGATGAAACAACCATAACACATTAGGTACAGATTTTTCTAGCAACTGGAATGCTTTACTGTGAATGTTCTTGGCATCAGAATTTTCAAATACTACTTACATAAAAGTGATACATTTTACGTACCACTTGATAAAATAAAATATACTAAAATAAAACAAAACAAAACAAAAGGTTATAATGCCCTTAGTTTAAAATTGCAGACAAAGATGGACAATGTTAACAGAGAAATGTGCTCAGAGAAAGAGCAATGGACTAGGTAGTTATCAGGAGAATATCACTTCAAAACTGAGTATTGTTCTCTGGGTAGTTGTATAATTTTAGGCAGATCACTGACCTCTGGCCTCAATTTTCTCATCTATAAATTGGAGCATCAACATTTCACTGAAAATCCTATAGAGTCAGTTTGAGGATCAAAAGACAAACTAATTTGAAAATATGCACACTAAAATATATGGCTTAAATATGATATATGGGACCTGTCTTAATCTTTGAATCCTCTGTTAATGTTTATTATAGTGCTTTAAGTATGACTAGAATTTCAAAATTAAATTTAACTATTCTAGTAACTCCCATAAAGATGTCATTTCTCATATGTTGCAACAGTAGGTATTTGCTAGGGTACATCTGTCTAAAGGCCTATAAAAGTGATAATAAATATGGATATGTGAGTCACAAGCCACTATAAAGCTCCAAGGAGACCTCTATTGACCCAAGCCAGCTGATTGAAAAACACAATGTTAAGTGGATCCTATCTGGGCCCCTGCTGTACTGTGGATAGAGCAGAGATGACCAGCAGACAAACTTCCTGAGAAGCCCATAGCTAATATCTGTTCATAAAGTTTGTCTTCTATGGGGAAGTCCTACAACTGTACAACGTGGCTTTGATGTTACTGTGGCCATGTGAATGAGGGTGACTCAGGCAGTGTTAGGAAAGAAAGCATTTAGTGCAACTGTGGCTCTAAAACTGTGTTTCCAGGATTCAAGGAATGAAAAAATGTGGTAATGGAGCTCCAAAAACTGGGCCCAGTGACTTTAAAAAATCTAGTAGACATTGGACAATTGCTATTAAATACTTTTATTGCATACTCAGTAATATATGGCTTCAAAAATTATATACAAAGAAAGAAATACCTTAATGTAGGAGATCAAAGGGGAAGATGACAAAAGAGAAAAGTTTAGGAACCATTAGACTAGACACTATTTCTACTAACTGAATATTCAGGCTTACGTTAAAAATATTTTAAAAGAGTGAAATTCTTACTGCATTATATAACAGAAGTTGATAAAGCTTCTGGGTCTCTTGAGACAGTGAAAAAGAAATTTCAGTTAAAACTTATGTTATACGGATTTAGAAAGTGCCCCGTGTATTTAGGTTAGATGTCCCAAGACAGCTCAAAATTCAGCTTTGCTTATCCAGCCACAGCTCTGCTGCGGGTGGTTCCGCACCAGTTACTTGCAGTGCAAGGAGTGTCAGTCTAATTTATGACTGAGGGGATGCATTTACTTCAGTTGAGCTTCAGTGATTTGTGGGAAGAAATTTTCTGGACTTTAACCATTTGTTTCCTTTTCTTCAACCACTTGTCTCCTTGTCTTGAAGAACATGGTCATATAAAGGGATGAAGCAGATTGCCTAGGTTGCTCTGAAGCATCCACTTAGGGAAAGCTGACCTACTAAGATTTAACAGCTTCTTCATTACTTACATAACTCCATATTCAAATACATTCAGTACAATCGAATTGTTTTGAATGTAAGGTTGAAACTTGTGAACTATGAGTCAAATATGCAAGTATGCACCTTTATATTGTAAAACTGAATTCCACTTTTCTCTTAAGTGCTCCTTCATTATGGCAAAGGTCCAAGTTCAGGAAAGGGTGGAGAGAGGGTCTTTACCCAGTTTCCAAGGAAGAAGCACACATCTGGTTCTTTCTGGTGTCATTAGGTGTCTCTCCAGCTTGGTCTGAGCCTGTTTACTGAACACTTTGCACAGCACCTGCTGAGGCACAGATTGATCCTGCCTCCACTTTGGGTAACTCTGCTGGCACTTACTACTGACAGTGGAGGAGACTGACACAGTCTGCAGTCTTGGGTGTTGGGAAAGGGTCCTACACTGCAAACTTTTTTAACAGTTTATCTGCAATGACTGTTAATGCCTCCGAATACTGTTAATTGAAAACTTTGAGAAATTACTTAAAGACTCATATGCATTTGTAATAAATGATTCAAAGGTATCCTTTATGCACATTTCCCAGATTTTCCCAGTGATAACATTTTGCAAACTTTTATAAATATGTTAACCAGAACATTGATGTAGATACAATCCACCAACCTTATTCAGATTCCTGTAGTTACTTATATTTACATAATTTGTATAAGTTCCATACAATTCTGTCACCTGTGTGGGTCATATGTGCACCACCATGGTCAAGGTGCTGAGCAGTCCATAAATTATAAGGACCCTTGTGTTGTTGTTTCATACCACACCCATTTCCCTCCCATGCTTATCTCTGTATCTCAAACCTTAGGTATCCACAAATCTGTCTTCCATTTGTAAAATGTATTAATGTTACATGGATGCAATCACATGAATTTTTGTGTATGTGTGTGGTTTTGGTTGTTTTTGGGGAATGTGTTTTGGGTTTTATTTGTTGTTGTTTGGCATCATTCCATGGAGAGTTCAAATTGTTGCATGTGTTATTAGATTATTAATTGGTCTTGCTAAGCAGTATTTCATTGTATGTGTGTACTATATTTGTTTAACCATTCACCTGTTAAAAGACATCTGAGCTCCTTGCAGTCTGTAAGTATTACAAATAAAGCTGCTGACAATGTCTATATACAGTTTTGTGTAAATAAAGTCTTCATTTTACTGGGATTAATGCCAAGAAGTATAATTTCTGGGTCTTATAGTACTTCCGTATTTAACATTGTAAGAAACTGAGTTACAAAATAAATATGCTCTTTTGCATTCCCACTAGCAATGTGTGAGTAATCCAGTTTGTTTCTATCCTCACCAGCATTTGGGTTTGTAGCTATTTTATATTTTAGCCATTTCATGGGTGCATAGACAGAGCTCACTGTTGTACTGATTTACATTTTCCTAATGACTAATGATGATAAACATTTTAATATGCTGATTTGATCACTGTGCATCTTTAGTAAAATTCTGCTCATGTCTTTTATTTATTTATACTCAAGTTGTTTGTTTTTTACTGTTGAGTTTTGAGAGATTTGAGAGTCAATTATTCTAGTCACTAGTCTTCTGTCAGAGATGTGGTTCTCCTTTGCTATGTAGCTTTCCATTCATTCTCTCCACATGGGCTTTCACATGGCACGGTTTTTCATCTTGTTGAGGTCCAATTTATTGATATGTCTTTTTATGGATTGGGGTTTTACGGTTATATCTAAACATAGGACAATGATGCCTCGGTCCCATTCAAAGTAGGCACCTTGCAACCTCACACAATTCTGCCACTCACCATCAGCTACCCCATCATATTTTCCTGAATCTCATCAATGGTCTGAAATCTCTTTCCTTCACAGGTGATTTTAGTTCTGGGAAAAGCCAGAAGTTGCAGGGTGCCGATTCTGTGCTGTAGAGGGGCTGAATCATATGGGTGATTTGAGGTTTCACCAAAAAACTCTGCAGAAGATGTGATGCATCAGTGGGAGTGTTGCTCTGATGAATCTGCCAATCACCAGTTGCCCATAACTGTGGCCTTCTGAATCATCCAAATAGGTTCCACGGAGGTATGTAACATAAAATTTGATGCAGATTCATTGCCTTACTCACTCAGTCACTTTGAATGCAATGGCCACACAGTACACATGCTCACTCGAAAGCATCTACCGCCCCCACTGACCAGTACAGTGAAGTCATCATTGTTCACACATGCACATCCCAGTCCACTCTCCTTGGCTGCCAGGTTACATCAGTGCAGTGCAAACCATTATCATTACATTAACAATGGGTAGACTTTTTCTGAACAGACCGCTATATGTGAAGCTTTAATATCAATGCAGGGCTTGTTTCCACTTTAGTCTTTGTCAAGATTGTTGTCTTAACTACCCTTTCCTTACACATTTTAGAACAAACTTGTCTATATCTTTATGCAAAAGTTTGTTGGGGTTTGACAGAAATTATGTTAAACAAAAGATCACCTATATATCACTTTAGTGAGAATTAACAGCTTTACTGTGTTGAGTGGTCCAATCCATTAAAGACAGTGTCTCCCCTCCATGTAGGTCTTACTTGATTTCTTCTATCAGTATCTTATTATTTTCATCAAAATAGCCTGTGTTTTTTAAGTGTATATCTAAGAATTTTCATTTTCTCTAGAGCAACTGTAAATGGTACTGTGTTTTTAATGTTGGTTTCTACAATTTTATTGTTAGTATATGGATAACTGATTGATTTTTGTATTAATCATGTATCCTGTGATTTTATTGAGCTCATTTATTATTTCAAGGAGATTTTGTAGAGTTCTTGAGATTTTTTACATAGAAATTTTGTCATCTGCAAATGGAGATAATTTTATACCTTCTTTTTCAAACTATGTGCTTTTATTTATTTATTTTTGTCTCTTTTTTGCAATGACCAGGAATTCCAGAGCTATGTTGAGTAAAAATGGTCAATGTAGACATCATTGCCTTGTTTTTGATCTTAATGGGAATTATTGAGTCTTTCACCATCAACCATGACATCCATTGTAGGGGTTAGGGTTGTCAGTGGAAGTTTTTGCTTTGCTTTGTTTGTAGAGCTAATTCATCTTTCCTAACTTGCTAAAGGTTTTTCTTTAAATGTATTATGAATTAATGTTGGATTTTTGTTAAATGTTTTTCTTCATTGATATATGACTTATTTTCTTCAACTTGTTGATATGGTAGAAAGCATTTATTGATTTTCAAATGTTGAACTAACCTCTCATATCTACTATAAATCCCACTTGGCTGTAGTTTGCAATTGCTGTTGTATAATGTTCTCTTCAGTTTAATAACATTTTGTGAGAAAGTTTGCCTCTAAGTATATGAAAGATATTTGTCTATAGTGTTTGTTTGTTTGCCTTTACTCTCTTTAGTTTTGCTGTTAGAATAATGCTGGCTTTGTGCTGAGTTGAGAAGTGTTCCCTTTTCTACGTTCTGGACAATATTGTGTGAATTGGTCTTATTTTTCTTTAAATATTTGGTAGAATTCTCCAGTGAAACAATCAGAACTAAAGATTTCTTTTTAGTGAGCTACTAAATATAAATTTAGGGTTTTTTTTTTTTTTTGATATTATAGCACTATTCAGATTGTCTATTCAGTTTAGGTTGACTTTTTAAGGAATCAATCCAATTCTTTAAGTTGTCAAATTTATGATCATGATGTTGTTCATAGTATCTCCTTATCAGCTTATCAATGGCTACTGGATCTATAGTGATATCCACTATTTCATTCCTCTTATTGGTGATTTGCTTCTTCTCTCATTTTACATTTTGAATGTCTTACTAAAGGCTTATCAGATTTATTTTTCGTAAAGACCAGCTTTCTGTTTTATTGTTTCCCTATTTACAAATTCTTTGATTTCTGCTCTTATATTAATTACTCACTTCCTTCTGCTTGCTTTTGGGTATTTTTCTCTTCTTTTCTTAATTTTTTTCCAGGAGATAAGAACTTACATTACTGATTTGAGAACTTTCCTTGTTTCTAAAGTAAGCAATTAGTGCTATAAATTTTCTTCTTAGCACTGTTGTAGTTATGTTCCATAAATTTTGATACATTATATTTCTATTTTATTCAGTTCCATGTATTTTTAAATTTCTTTTAAGACTTCTCTTTTGACCTTTCAGCTACTTAGAAGTATATCACTTATTTTCTACATGTTTAGAGATTTTCTTATTGTCCTTTGTTATTGATTGCTAGTGTGATTCCATTATGATCAATGACCATACTCTGTATAATTTCACTTATTTCAAATTTTTTGAGGTATGATACATAGCCCAAGATATATCTTAGGAAATGTTTCATGATTATTTCAAATAAATATGTAGTCTTGACATTGGGCGAGGTTTTCAATACATGTCAATTAGTTCCCATTGGTTGATTATGTTATTTGTATTTTGTACATCCTTGTTAATTTTCTGTTTGGTGGTCCTATCTTTTTCTGAAAGGGGAGGGCTGAAATGCACAACTTTCATTGTGTTTTTTTTCCTTCTTCTCCGTTCAGCTTCCTTAATTTTTGTGTCTTATAGTTTGAGATTCTATTGTTTAGTGTACACAAATTTAAAATTATTATGTCTTGGTGGATGATTATGTAATATTTTTCTATATCTCCAGTAAGTTTTCTTTGCTTTAAAGTTTACTTCATCAAATAATAATATATCACTTATGGTTTGTTTTAATTGCTGTTATTTTATTAATGTGTGCATACTATACATTTTTTGATCCCTGGCTTTCAATCTGCCTATATCCTTATATTTGTAATGTGTTTCCTGTAGTCAACAGAGTTGGGTTATTGTTTTTATCTACTTTGGTAACCTTAATCTTTTGATTGGTGTGTTTATATTATTTCAACTTAAATACTTACTGGTATGTTAGCACTTAACACATTTATGTTGTTTCTATTTCTTGTTTTCTATTTATTTCCTCTGATTTTTGTCTCTATTTCACTTTCTTGCATTCCAAAAGATTATTAGAACTATTTTTAGTACTACAATCTAATTTATTCTTAGTGTTTTTTATAGTTTTTGTAGTGGCAATTTTGGGTATTCCAATATACTTTTGTGACAAAATGTCTACTAATACTAGCATTTTAAGTATGGAAATCACATTTTCATTTAGCTCCCCTCTCATTTCCCACTTTTAAATATTATTTTTCTGGGTGTTACCTGATGTCATAATAATTGCTTCAGTCATAAAATAATTTATTGAACTCATCTGAAAGAGGACAGTTTATTGTATATTATCATAATTCTGCTCTTTCTATTGTTTTCTTCTTCTTCCCTGATACTTCAAGATTCCTTCTTTTATTTCATTTCTTTTTGTAAAACTTCTTTCAGCTAATCTTTGAGTGCAGGTCTGTCAGAGACAAATTCTTTTAACTTTGTATAGTTTGAAATGTCTTTATTTTCCTTCATTCTTAAAGGGTAGTTTTATGAGGTAAAGTATTTATTGACATTCCTTTTAGCATTTGACAAATATTGTGCCATTTCCATCTCGGCTCCATTGTTTTAGATTAAAAATACACTGTTATTTGAATTATTTTTCCCTTATAAGTAATATACTGTTTAATTCTGGTAGCTTTCAAGATTTTATTTTTATTTTGAGTTCTTAAAGTTCAATGATGTTGTGTCTTGACTTTTATTTTTGGGGGGTTATCCTGTTTGGGGTTCACTCAGCTTCTTGGATATGTAGGTTTGTGTGCTTCACTGTATTTGGGGAGGCTCCAGCCATATTTATTTAAATACTCTTTCAACCCCACTCTTTTTCTCCTTTCTTTCTGTGAATCTGATGGTATAATTGTTGGATATTTCTTCATTGCTTCAAAAGTCCCCGAGATCTGTACCAGCTCTCCACCAACAAAAGCAATGCCCACTTGTGTGACTTCCTGAAGAGTCCCTACCTGTTCAAACAGGTCAAGTTCATCAAAGAGTTGAGTGGCCATGTCACAAACCTATGCAAAATAGGGGCTCTAGAAGCTGACATGGCAGAGTATCTCTCTTACATGTTCATCCTGGGTGAGTCCTAAGAACTGAGCTTGGCTGCCTTCCCCATAGCCAAGGGGTGACTCTCCCCAGGTCACTATGCCAGGCATATATAAATACTTCAATAATACTCTTGCAAAACATTTGCTTAATTTTTTCTTCCAATTTTACTATTTCTTTCAATAAATTTATGTGGTTCAAAAAAAAGCACTCTACTACTGAGCTCATCCAGCATTTTTTAATTTTGTTATTTTGTTATTCAGTTCCATAATTTTTATTTGTAATATTTTATAACTTTAATTTTTATGAGATTTTTTCATTTATTTCAGATTTATAATTGATTGTTAAAGCATTTTTATAATGGCTGCTTTGTAATTCTTGTCAGATAATTCTACTATCTGATTTATCTCAGTGTTGGTGTCAATATTTTTTCTCATTTACGTTTTTGTTTTCTTGGTTCTTATGGCAAGTGATTTTCAAGGTATCCTGGACATATTATTTATTATACTAAAGGCTCCAGATTTTATTAAAATCTTTGATTTTAGCAGAAACTCACTCTGTTTAGGTTTATCACATGGATTTTTTTAAAGATTTTATTTATTTATTTATTTTTAGAGAGGGGAGGAGAGGGAGAGAAACATCAATGTGTGGTTGCCTCTTGTGTCCCCCACCCTGGGGACTTGGCCAGCAACCCAGGCATATGTTCTGACTGGGAACCGAACCAATGACCCTTTAGTCCACAGGCTGGCGCTCAATTCACTGAGTTACACTGGCCAGGACTATCACATGGATTTTGGTCTACTTTGTCTGCTGTGGTTCCAATTGCAGTTTAATTCTCAAAGCTTTTACAGTGTTATGTTGATCTGCTTATTTTATTTCATCAAAAATTGCTGGAGCTCCTATTGGTCCCTGCTGTGCTGCATAAGAGGACAGAAAGATTTCCCCAGGCTACCAGTTTGCTGTCCATGGGCACAGTATGTGCTGGGTTCTGCCATGTTGAACATGGTGCCATGAGGCCACAGGGACTCCCAGCTTTGCTGGTGGGTTGGGGAGCGGGGAAGACTCCAGCTCTTTCATTTCCCTAAACTTAACTGAATGTTTCTACCACCTAACCATAGGTTAAAGCCTAGGGGAAGAGGTAATGAACACAATAAAGATATTACCATAGGCTGTAAATTCCTGCCTTGCTTTTTTTTCCCTATCACTCCTTTGTGTTACTACTTCCACCCTTTAACAACAGAGATGCTTCTTAGTTCTCCTTCCTTTTCTAATGGAAATTGTGATTGTAGTACATACTCTCCTTTAGTAACTGAAAGCAAAGAGCCAAAAAAAAAAAAAAAAAGTAGTAAGTCTTGAGTCTTTATTTTTATCTTCTTAAAGTTCAGATATGAGATTGTATTACAAAACTTTTTTCTCAACAAAACCTCATTTTTGCAAACCAAAAGCAACAGACTGCACAGATGTTTTTATCCGAGAAGATGGTTTTAAAGTCAAAGCCAAATATTACATTTTGTGTTCCCACCTATATATCCACCCTTCTCTTGAAGTTACAAAAAATGTTTTAATAAGCACAAAACAGAATGACAACTGGGAATAATTAGTGAATTATTAGAAATGAAAATAATTTGATTTAAAAATTCCTATTATCTCTCAGGCATACTAATGGGCCTTGTAGGATTATTTTCCATTCATTCTTGCTTATTAAAATGCATTAGACAAACAAGAATGGAGGTCATGTTTAAACTTTATTTTTATGACATATGCTAGACGTATCCAAAAATTGCAGAACTGAATCATGTTGATTTCTCATGGAATGATGTAAGATCCAGAGCAGAGACTGGCCAGTGTAACTTGAAAGTGTTGATTGATTGTGTATTCTCCCAACATAAATTGGCAATGGAGAAGCATGTTTTTTTAGAAGACAGATTGGCAAACATTCTGCAAAGGGTCACACAGTGAATATTTTAGAGATGTGCTCCTTACTACCTCCATGAAAACTATTCAGCCCTACTGCTACAGCATAAGAGCAACCACAAACAACATGTACATGAATGGCCATGGCTGTGTTCTACTCTGTTATTTATAAGTGCTGAAAGTTGAATTTTATATAATTTCCACATGCCATAAAATATTGTCATTTTTTTCGACCATTTACAATTTTTTTAAATATTCCTTAACTTGTAGGTTGTACAAAAAAATTGGTGATAGGCTGGATTAGGTTTACAGGCTCTAGTTTGCCCAATCCTGTCTAGAGCCATACAGCACTGGGTCTTTACTGAATCTTCCTGCAGACATTAAAGCTATATTTCAAAGGAAGCAATGCATTTTCTGTGAGTGCTCTAGCCAATAATTTTTACCTCATTAGCATACAAAGAAACATATACAGAAGAAAATACTATCTCTTCCTAGTTAAAATATTTTGTTAACTGACTAGATAAGAATACTGTCCACATCAAGAGATGCTAAATTCAGCCGAAATGGTTTTATCATTTATTCAGTATCCTAGCTATTTTTTCCTTTTAAGTTCCTAAATTAACAAACCATAAAATTTTGTTATTCAGAAATAGACACAAAAAGTAGATTTTGCCTTAATAAAGGATGACTGCATAATTTCTTCAATATTCTAGCCACCTCAATAAAATAAGAATATCACATAACCTGCTTCCTTGAAAAGTACATTTTTAGTGAAAGCAGAACCTCTTAAGCCAATTTTATAATATAATTCTGAAATTTAGACTGTTTAGTATTAGTTGGTAAACCTATCTAGTGACTACTGTGCATTATACAGTGTGCTTGGTTCTTGGATTCAGGGAGGAAGAAGGAATGGTTTCTGCTTATAACAAAGTGTGCCAGAGTAATTAGTTGTTATATCAATCCATGAATGCATACGCTCAGAAACACACAGACCCACAGGCAGATGCACATGTAATAGAAAACAGAGGTGGGGCAAAGAAAGTGGAAAGGTGATGAGGGAAGTAATGCTTCTGCAGAAATGTGAAGAAGGAGTAAATATTTTTCAGAATGAACTAAGGGGAAGAGCATTTCTGGCACAGAAAAACAGACGAACCAAGCCCTGGGAACAGGGCAGCCTCATGTGCTCAGGGAACAGGAACAAACTGATGTGGTTGGATACAAATGCACCAATGTAGTTAAAACGTGCTCTAATGGCAAAACCCAAGTCCACTCAAAACTTCAGTAAACAAAGTTTAAAAATGTTTCTGAAACATGCAGGAAAATTTCTTCTCCCTCCTCAGATCACAGACAGTAATACTTGTAGGTCAGGGTAGATATAAAGAGAGTTAAGGAGATTGACTCTCTAAGTGAAGGTTACCCTGCATTCTAGTATAAAACATCTCAGCACTGACAGAAGGACACAGTTAGGATATGAAATTAAAAATGGTAGTACACAAAGGTTTGGCTTTCGTTGGACTTCTAGATTTAAATTGGAGATTATTAAATTAGCTTACACTCTAGAAGAGAATGCAAAAATGAGGCTTAGCATGAAAATATCCACTCAAATGTAAACATTTTAGCAAAAATCTAAATTGTTACTAAAGTGTGAGTAACAATTACCTGTTGCTTCAATTGGAAAAAAATATAAGAGAACTATGGGAGGAATAAAACATTAGCTTTCTGAAAACTAAGTTTATGCAAATAGCATAACATGATAGAGCATGGTCTTTTCAGTGGGGCAAACCTGGGCTGGAAATCCAGCTCCACAGTTTGTAAAATGTGATAATCAACAAACATGATATTAAGTTTCTCTGAATCTTAGCCTCCTTTAAAACCACCCACCTCATAAACATGTAAACATGAATTAAATTGGATTGTTTCTATAAAATAATTAGCATAGTAGGTGCTTAAAATGGCATTTACTACCATTCCCATCCCTAAAATTGTGCACTTCAGAAAATCCAAGGATTAACTAGGTGTGGAGAAGAGCACAGATTCACTAGGTTTGATGGCCTCCTCCTAGTCATGTGGGGCTGAACTCAAAAGAGAGCATACTCTTAGCTCATTAAGACAATCTGTATTAGAAATCAAACAGTGGAAAATCATTAGAAAACTTCGAAATGTTCTCTTACAACCCAAGATTCCACAATATTCCAGTGCCAGGAAATGAGGGAGCCTTTCACCTTTTTCCCAGGACAGTTACCTCTTTGCTATATTCCACACCATTTCTGTATCAAAGATGGACAGGTGAAGGGCCTGGCAACAGTCCAGACTGATGGCCAGCCCAGGGGCAGAAGTCTGATTTGTCAGAGATGATACTCTCTCATCCTTAGTATTCAGATCAAATTCAAATCTCAATGTTCTCATTTTTTAAAAAAAATCAATAATATCTATGAGGGAGAAAAGGAAATATTTCTCCTCAAGATTCTTCTTTCCTCTCTGGAGTTATTGAATTTTCATCATTTGTATATTTTACTGTAGCCAAATTATAAACAAAAAACAAACAAACAAAAGGAATCTCTTGGAGTTGTTTCCAGGGAGGCAGCCTCTGAAACAAACTGTCCATAGTTGAGTAAACGACTGTTAAAATAAGTGTGTCACCTCCCGTCAAGCGAGGACACAGCCCTCGTCAGCTCTCGTGGGCACTCGCCAGCACTACACAGGGCCCCAGAGAAGATGTGGTAGCGCAGGTCAGGTGAGTGACAGGACACTCACACTCAGCAAAGACCGGACAACTGTCTTAAAGAAATTCCAAAACATTTTTAAAAATCCAACACCTGAGAACTAAGAAATTGAGAAGTTAATGCTTACAGGTAAATTTAGAGAGTATTGTCATCAGAGTCTAGTGGAAACAGCCTTGCTCTTAGCTTCATCACCTAAATGACCTTGATCAAACAAATTAAACATTGATGTGTCAGTTTCCTCCACTGTGAAACACACAGACCTATGTTCCTACCAAGTTAACACAAACTACAGACTATCAAAAAATGTGATTGGTATTAACTCATGTAATGCAAAAGGCAGTAAAGCAAGAATTTGTACTCTGCAAAAAAATCCCTTGTTTATTTATTTATTTTAATACACATACAATTTAAAGTTAAAAATATATAAAATAAAGTAAAAAAGAAAAGACAGTGTTAATGTTTGCACACAAACATAAAATACACATGGAAGTCATGCCAAATCAACTACTAAGTTACAAGGAGTGATTACAATTGATGAAATTGGGCATCGTTTTTAATCTTTATTTGGAAAATCAGCATTTCTGTGCACATAGATAATTGTAGGCTTCAAGTAAAATATTGAAAAACTCTACTGATCTAAAATGCTATCTCCTAGAACTGATAGACGCCTGAGAAGAAGTGTGACTGCCATACAATAAAATGTATTTAGATAAAAATGAAAATTCTTGCCCTGGCTGCTGTGGTTCAGTGAATTCAGTGCGGGCCTGCAAACCAAAGGGTCTCCAGTTCCATTCCCAGTTAGAGCGCATGCCTGGGTTACGGGCTTGGTCACCAAGTTGGGGACATGTGAACAGTAACCACACCTTGATGTTTCCTTCCCCCTCTTTCCCCCTTCCTTCCCCTCTCTCTAAAAATTGTGGAGGAGCTTTGCCCACAGAGCTCCCTGTCTGCTGTAGGTGAGAATAAGTCTACGAAGACATTATCTGCTTGGGGAGGAGAGGTGGCCGATCTCTCAAAGAAGAGCCAAGAGCCTTTTCCTCAATGGGCTTTTATTAGGTTCATTATACACAGGAATACAGGTAAAGTTCATTAATCATTGTCAGGCAGTAAGGATCAAACAAGAGATAGCATATAAAGAATTCTGAGGGCTTATTCTGAGTCAGTGTCTGTTAGCTAAAAGGCTACAAAACTTTGGGAAACAAACTCATTTCCTGCTCTGACCCTTATCATTTAATTGAGAACATTCTTAGCAAAGCAGATTTCACAGGATTTTATACATTCTTTCTCAGGGCTGATCACCCGGGGAACCTGCCCTTTCCAGCATAGGACTTCACTGCCCTCTGTCATTGTTTCAGGCTTAAGGAAGGCAGAGTCAGCAAGGCAGCCAAGAGATTAGGAGACTTCTTGCAGACAGAATGAGAACTCAGGCTATGTCATAGCTGAGGGGCCAGGGTCCATCACGTCCTTTTGCTGTAGCCCCACAAGTCCTTCCTTGGGACTTCCACATGATCATGCCTGTCCTAGGTCTTTCTTCCCTTGGGGAATCTTACCTGTCATTGGCTAACTGATCAAGCATTGGGGGTCAGTTATGGATGAAGTAAAAGGAGCACAAGCAGCGCTCCTGCCAGGGAGATAAGCTTTGTCTCCTTAGTGGTTTATGGTCTGAAGGTCACTCACTCAGGCTTAGCCATGGGGGCATTATGGTTCCTGAAACCAGGCAGGGAGGTTCCCAACAAAAAATAAATGAATAAAATCTTTTTAAAAAATGAAGTTCTTAATCATTTAGATTTTCCTTAAATAATACTTGATCTCCAAATGATACTATTTAAAATACTCAGATTTTTGCATCTGTTTAGAGGGTGGAAGTATACTAAAGAATATATTGAAATCAAAAGAACTGCCAGAAATGTCCGAGGACATCACGAGATATTTCACATACTGGAGTGGTGGTAATAATACAATGCTCCTACTCATTTAATAAAACCAACAGTGTCATATGTATGTCAAATAAACAGTTTGGTTAATCAATATTTTCCAAATGTCTACTACATGCCTTATATATGATGTGAGATATAGCATGATTATATTAATTCTTGCTAACAAAATATGTAGGCTCCAGAAGACAAAGAAACATCTAGCATGTTGCACTGTTACTAAGGAAAAACTTAAAAGAGCTGATCATCTTCATGACTATCTTGTCATCAAAATAAAATGAACACTGTGAAACATGTTTCCAGGCCTCTGGTGATGAACACAGGCAAAAATTTCAACGCATGGGAGTCAATTAATCCTGAACCCTCAGATGTATTATAACTCTTATTTTCTTACAAAATAGCCACAGGAGGTTCCTGTGACCTTGTCAAAATTTCTTGTTGAATTAATGGAATCATCCTTCCCGTTAAAAGTCATAGGATACCTGCTTGAGAGGAAAGAGAATTTGGTCTGCCAGATGCCTGTCATGTCTCATTCACGTTCTGAGTGACCAAATAAAAGGCAAAAACCCTCGGTGTCTCTGATACAAGTAACAAAGCTCAGACTCCTGCTGCCATGTCTGGCTGATTAGATTTATCCTCCTAGAACTGTGAGACTGAGTCACAGGTGTGAGAGGCTCCTCTCCACAGTTTAATTATATCCTGGTTGGTTAGAAACCAAACTGTGCTGTAGAGATAACTGAGAGAAAAGAGATGCCAGGAAATTATTGTTTTTGTCAGGGAGAATGAGGAATGATTGTTATGACCTAAGTGCCCTACAAGATAATAAAAACACTTTAAAATTGAAAGACTACATATATAAACCATAGACCAAGTACTGCAGAGGAGACAATAAAGGTACTAAAGGAAGGAGGCTCTGATTTAATGAGAGACTATTAGCTGAAAGGCATATGCCCCAGGTTATATGTAAAATACTGTCACTGTCAGAGTAAAAGAACTTTGTCCATTTTCCTTTTGCATTTCAAGTGCTGCTGTCAAACATGCCCAAACTAGGTCTGTTAGCTTTCAGTTTGCTTTAGAGGCCACCTGCCAACTTGGCCACTTTAAAAACACATTATATCACAAGCATTGTCTTCCGATGAGCTCAGATGCTGAACCTAATTCAAGACCCCTCCCCACCAAAAAATCAGTTTTGCTCCTGTCAAAGACAATTGCCAGGGACAAGGAGAATTTGTATGATTTAAAAATTTTATAGTGTTTGTAAACTCTAGAATATTTATAGCTTCATTTAATTGCCCAGTCTATACAGAAAACACTTTTTTTTTTACAAACCCATAAATGATATGTTTAAACATGGAATGGAGCATTTTTCTCTAAAATATAATAGAAAAATTAGTATAGGAATAAATTTTAAAGCCATATGAATTTTTTTATTTTTTAAACATTTTATACATTTAACTTTACAGGACAAAGGAAGGAGAGAGGGAGAGAGGAAGAGAAATACCAATGTATGGTTGCCTCTCATGTGTACCTTGCTGGGAACTGGCCTGCAACCCAAGCATGTGCCCTGACTGGGAATCAAACCGCGATCCTTTAGTTCACAGGCCCGTGCTCAATCCACTGAGCTACACCAACCAGGGCCCATATGTATTTTTAATGTTGATAGTGAACATCCTCGAAATAAACATAATTGAAAACTGGTTGAAATGATAGCATTACCATGATCTAAGTATTCTTTGATGTGACAAGTTTATGTAATTAAAATTTACTGTTTATTACATTTACAGATACAATAAAACCTATAGAAAATTGATATTTTAATCATTTATATTGTAATTATACTGAATTTAACTCATGTACTCAAATTTAAGATCTTCAAATTAGGAAAGAGGCCCTGTGACTGGGGGTGGCTCTGGGACCAGAGGAGGCCCTGCGACCATAGGAGGCCCTGCAACCAGGGGCGGCTCTGGGACCAGAGGTATCCCTGTGACTGTGGGTGGTGGAGGGACCAGAGGAGGGGGTTTTGTGGAAGATGCAGAGCTCACACCCGTGATCCTAGGTGAGACAAAAAAAAACCTGGAACAGTGAAAAAAACACAGTTGGACCCAAAAAGGGAACATCCCAACAGCTGAAACATTGGAAGCTGTGAACACCAGGATAACCGAAGGAGACAGCACCACTGAATCTCACAGGTATTCTACCACAGAAGGTCACACCATAAACCCAGGGAGACAGAAGATCAATTTAAGAAACTGAGGCTGACAAGAAGAGTATCACAAACAATGGGAAGACAAAGAAACAATCCCCAAATGAAAGGAAACGAGGAAGCTCCAGAAAGGATGCTATATGAAATGGAGGCAACTCAACTTTCAGACATTGAGTTCAAAGCAATGGTGGTCAGGAAGCTCCATGAGCTCTCAGTGAGCTACCAGAAACTGCAGAGAAGCTACGATAAACACACTACAAACTATATCAACATGAAAAAGGAAATAGAAACTATCAACAAGGGCCAAGAGGAAATGAAGAATACAATTTCTGAACTGAAGAACACAGTAGAAAGAATCAAAAGCAGAATCAATGAAGCAGAAGATCGGATCAGTGAGTTGGAGGACAAAGTAGAAAAAAACACCCAGAAAGAGCAAGAAAAGGAAAAGTGGCTCAGAAAGAATGAAGAATGATTAAGAGAAATGCAAGACAATATGAAACGTAATAATATCCATATAATACAGATTCCAAAAGGAGAAGAAGAAGAGCAAGGGATAGAAAACCTATTTGAAAGAGTAACAATGGAAAACTTCCCTAATTTGATGAGAGAAAAAGCCAAACAAATCCAGGAAACACAGAGAGTCCCAATCAAGAGGAACCCTAGAGGCCCACTTCAAGACACATCATAATTAAATTGGCAAAATTCCAAGACAAAGAGAGAATCTTAAAGTTAGCAAGGGAGAAAAAGGAAGTAACATACAAGGGAGCCCCCATTAGGTCAGCAGCTGACTTCTCAATGGAAATGCTCCAAGCAGAAGAGAATGGCAAGAAATATTCCAAGTAATGAGAACCAAAGGCCTGCAACCAAGACTACTTTACCAGAAAGGCTTTCAATCAAGATAGAAGGCCAAGTAAGCAGCTTCCCAGACAAAAGAAGTCTAAAAGAATACAACTCTACCAAACAAGTTATGCAAGAGATGCTAAAGGGACTGCTTTAAGGAAAGGAAGGAAGGGAGAGAGAGAGAGAGAGAGAGAGAGAGAGAGAAACACAGGTAGGAAAATGGCAATGAATAAGTACCTATCAATAATAACCTTAAACGTAAATGGATTAAATGTTCCAATCAAAAGACATAGAATAGCTGAATGGATAAGAAAGCATGACCCACACATAGGCTGCCTACAAGAGACCCACCTCAGGACAAAAGACCTACACAGACTCAAAGTGAAGGGCTGAAAACAAATTTTCCAAGTCAATGCACAGGGAAAAAAACCAGGGTAGCAATACTCATATCAGACAAAACACACTTCAAAAGAAGGGCCATCAAGAGAGACCCAGAAGGTCACTCTCTAATACTCAAGGGAAGAATTCACCAAGAAGACATAAACATTGTAAACATATATGCACCCAACATAGGAGCACCTAAATACATCAAGAAAATCCTAGCAGACTTCAAGAAAGATATTGACAGCAACATAATTACACTAGGGGATTTTAACACCCCATTGTCAAAAGTGGACAGATCTTCCAAACAAAATATCAACAAAGATTGTGGCATCGAACAACATTCTAGATGAAATGGACTTAACTGATTATATATATATATATATATATATATATATATATATATATATATATATATACACACACAACCCTTCATCCCAAAGAAACTAAATACACATTCTTTTCAAATGCACATGGAACATTTTCAAAGATAGACCACATGATAGGACACAAAACAAGCCTCAACAAATTCAAGAAAATTGAAATCATACCAAGCATTTTCTCCAGCCACAATGGACTGAAACTAGAAACCAACCCAAGGGGAAAAACCCAAAACACTCAAAATCATGGAGATTGAATAGTATGCTATTAAACAATGAATGGATCAAGAATGAAATTAGAGAAGAAATAAAAAAGTTCCTGGAAACAAATGAAAATGAACTCACAACAACCCAAAACTTATGGGACACAGCAAAGGCAGTCCTCAGAGGGAAGTTCATAGTGATACAGAGCTACCTAAAAAATATAGAAACTTATCAAACAAACAACCTAACCCTACGCCTACAAGAACTTGAGGAACAACAACAAAGACAGCCCAGAGCAAGTAGAAGGAAGGAAATAACCAAGATCAGAGCAGGATTAAATGACATAGAGACTAAAAGTACAATTCTAAGGATCAATGAATTCAGGAGCTGGTTCTTTGAAAAGATAAACAAAATCGACAAGCCTTTAAGCAGGCTCATCAAGAAAAAAGAGAAGACCCAAATAAAGACAATCACAAATGAAAGAGGAGAGATTATAACTGACACCACAGAAATACAAAGGATTGTAAGAAATTACTATGAAGAACTATATGCCAAGAAATTTAAAAACCTAGGTGAAATGGACAAGTTTCCAGAAAAATATAATCTTCCAAAACTCAATGAAGAAGAAGCAGAAAGCCTGAACAGACCAATAACAGCCGATGAAATTGAAGCAGTCATCAAAAAATTCCCAACACACAAAAGCCCTGGACCAGATGGTTTCACAGGAGAAATTGACAAAGAATTTAAGGAAGCGCTAACCCCTACCCTTCACAGACTATTGCACAAAATCCAAAATGATGGAAAACTTCCAAATTATTTCTATGAAGCCAGCATTGTCCTAAATCCAAAGCCAGATACACAACAAAGAAAGAAAACTTCAGGCCAATATCACTGATAAACATAGACGCTAAAATCCTCAACAAAATATTGGCAAACTGTATCCAACAATACATTAAAAAGATCATACATCATGACCAAGTGGGATTCATCCCAGGGATACAAGGATGGTTCAATATTCACAAATCAGTAAATGTAATACATCACATAAACAAAAGCAATGACAAAAATCACATGATCATATCAATAAATGTGGAAAAAGGATTTGATAAGGTACCACACACCCATTTATGATAAAAACACTCAGTAAAGTGGGAATAGAGGGAGCATTCCTCAATATAATAAAGGCAATATATGAGATGCCTACAGCCAACATCATACTCAATGGGCAAAAACTAAAATCTTTTCCACTAAAATCAGGAACAAAACAAGGTTGTCCACTTTCACCACTTGTATTCAATATAGTATTAGAAGTCTTAGCCACAGCAATTAGACAAGAAAAGGAAATAAAAGGCATACAAATTGGAAAGGAGAAAATTATCATTGTTTGCAGATGACATGATAGTGTATATAGAAAATAGTATAGACTCGGCCAAAAAGCTGCTCATCCTAATAAATGAATTTGGCCAAACAGCTGGATACAAAGTCAATATCCAGAAATCAAAGGTATTTCTGTATACCAACAATGAAACAGCAGAAGCAGAAATCAAGAAAAAAATCCCATTCAATATAGCACAAAGAAAAATAAAATTCCTAGGAATAAAACTAAACAAGTAGGTAAAAGAACTGTATGCAGAAAACTACACAACAGTGATGAATGATATCAAGGAAGACACAAACTAATGGAAATATATACAGCGTTCATGGATCAGAAGAATGAACATCATCAAAATGTCCATACCACCCAAAGCAATTTACAGATTCAATGCAATACCTATTAAAGTACCAATGGCATATTTCACAGACATAGAACAAACACTTCAAAAATTTATATGGAACCAGAAATGACCCCAAATAGCTGCAGTAATTTTGGGAAAGATGAGCAAAGTAGGAGGAATCACAATACCTGTCACCAAACTGTATTACAAGGCTACTGTAATCCAAACAGCCTAGTACTGGCATAAAAAAACAGGCACATGGACCAGTGGAACAGAACAGAGAGCCCAGAAGTAAACCCATTTCTCTATGGTCAATTAATATTTGACAAAGGAGGCAGCAACATAAAATGGAGTAAAAGTATCCTCTTCAACAAGTGGTGTTGGGAGTACTGGACAGCTACATAAAAAAAATGAAATTCGAGCACCAACTTACACCATACACAAAAATAAATTCAAGGTGGATAAAGGATTTAAATATAAGCCGTGACACCATTAAAGTCCTAGAGGAGAACATAGACAGGAAAATGTCAAATATTTCATGCAGCAACATTTTTACTGATATGTCCCCTAAAGCAAGGGACATAAAAGAAAGGATAAATAAATGGGATCTCATCAAAATAAAAAGCTTCTGCATGGCTAAAGAAAACAGTATTAAAATAAAAAGAGAACCCACTGTATGGGAAAACATATTTGCCAATGATACCTCAGACAAGGGTTTAATCACCAAAATATATAAGAAACTTACATGACTCCACTTTAAGAAGACAAGCAACCCAGTTAAAAAATGGGCAAAGGACTTGAACAGACACTTCTCCAAGAAGAACATGCAGAAGATCCAGAGACACATGAAAAGATGCTCAATATTGCTAACTATCAGAGAGATGCAAATTAAAACCACATTGATATATCACTTCACACTAGTCATAATGGCCATCATAAACAAAACAACAAACAACAAGTGTTGTAGAGGTTGTGGAGAAAAGGGGACCCTAGTGCACTGTTGGTGGGGTTGCAGACTGGTACAACCACTATGGAAAGCAGTATGGAATTTTCTAAGAAAACTAAAAATGGATCTACCTTTTAACTCAGCAATTCCACTGCTAGGATTATATCCTAAGAACCCTG
This sequence comes from Anoura caudifer, assembly GCA_004027475.1. NCBI lineage: Eukaryota > Metazoa > Chordata > Mammalia > Chiroptera > Phyllostomidae > Anoura > Anoura caudifer. The sequence continues at coordinate 226,516 of PVKU01001947.1, forward strand.
AAACACCAGTCCAAAAGAACCTATGCACCCCTATGTTCATAGCAGCACAATTTATGATAGCCAAGTGTTGGAAGCAACCTAGGTGCCCATCAGTAAATGAGTGGATCAAAAAACTATGGTACATTTACACAATGGATTTCTATGCAGCAGAAAGAAAGAAGGAGCTCCTACCCTTTGCCACAGCATGGATGGAACTGGAGAGAATCATGCTAAGTGACATAAGCCAGGCAGTGAAAGACAACTACCTTATGGTCTCACCTTTAACAGGAACCTAATCAAAAAACAAATAAGCAAAATATAACCAAAGACACTGTAATTGAAAACATAATGACAGTCACCAGAGGGGAAAGGGGAGGGAATTTTGGAGGAAAAGGGGAAGGGTTTACAGGAACAAGTATAAAGGACATGTGGATAAAAACTAGGGGGGTGGAAATGGGAGGGAGTTGGGGAGGCCTAAGGTGGAGGGCTGGGCTGGGAGTAAAAGACAGAAAAATGTAGAAGAACAATGTAAATTTTAAAAGATCCTCAAATTATTTCAGTGCTAAGAAAGTGGGATAAAATTTCTATATCAAATTTTTTTCAGTTAGTAATATAACAAGTGGCCTAATTCTTACCTAAAAGAACTGAACTTTTCTATTCCTAGACTCTCAGAATTTCTCGGCAAATTTAGAATATCAATATTGTCCACCAGTATAATTTTCATTTTGACTCATGGGAGCACATTGAATTTCAATTCCAGGTTTAAATTTTTAAAGTATTTTTTATGAGAAAGCTTAACAAAGTAAGTATCATTGTATTGTCCACCTGTTATTATCATTTTTTAAATTTTAAATTATATTTTATTTATTATGTTATTAAAGTTGTCCCACTTTCCCCTATTGTTCCCTTCCACCCTACACTCCCCATCCCACCAGCATTCCCTCAACCCCTTAGTTCATGTTCATGGGTCATACATATAAGTTCTTTAGTTTCTCCATTTCCTATAAGTTCTTTAGTTTCTCCATTTTATTCTTAATCTCCCCCTATTTTGTACCTACCATTTATGCTTTTTATTCCCTATATCTTTTCCTCCATTCTTCCCCCTCCCCCTCCCCACTGATAACACTCCATGTGATCTCCATTTCTGTGATTCTGTTCCTGTTCTGTTGTTTGCTTTGTTTTTGTTTTTGTTTTTGGGGGGTTCAGTTGTTGATAGATGTGGATTTGTTGGGATTTTACTGTTCGTAGTTTTGATCTTCTTTTTCTTTGATAAGTCCCCTTAACATTTCACATAATAAGGGTTTGGTGATGATGAGCTTCTTTAACGTAAGCTTATCTAGGAAGCATTTTATCTGCCCTTCCATTGCTTTGTTGGAGGAGTAATCTTGGATGTAAGTCCTTGCCTTTTGTGACTTACTTGAGTACTTCTTTCCAGCTCCTTCTTGACTGTAAAGTGTCTTTTGAGAAATCATCTGATAGCGGAAACATTTTCAAAGGTTTCTTTTCAGAAATCAGTTGATAGTCTTATGGGAACTCCTTTGTAGGTAACTCTCTCCTTTTCTCTTGCTGCTTTTAAGATTATCTCCTTATCTTTCATCTTAGGTAATGGAATTACAATGCGCCTTGGTGTGCTTCCTTGGGCCCAATCTGTTGGGATTCTCTGAGCTTCCTGGACTTCCTGGAAGTCTATTTCCTTTGCCAAATTAGGAAAATTCTCCTTTATTATTTTTTTCCAAAAAGTTTTCAATTTCTTACTCTTCCTCTTCTCCTTCTGGCATCCCTATGATTTGGATGTTGGAATATTTAAAGTTGTCCCAGAGTTCCCTAAGGCTCTCCTTTTCTTGTTTCTTCATTCTGTTCTGGTTGAATGTTTATTTCTTCCTTTTTTTACAAATCATTGATTTGAGTCTCAGTTTCCTTACCTTCACTGTTGGTTCCTTGTACATTTTTCTTGATTTCACTTTTCATAGCCTTCACTTTATGTCTATTTTGAGCCATATTCAACCATTTCTATGAGCACCCTGATTACCAGTGTTTTGAACTGTGCATCTGATAGGTTGGCTATCTCTTCGTTGCTTAGTTGTATTTTTTCTGGCGCTTCAATCTGTTTTTCATTTGGGCCATATTTTTTGTCTTGGTGTACCTGTTATTTATAAGGGGTAGAGCCTTAGGTATTCACCAGGGCAGGGCAAGCTACATCACTTAGTTGTGGAACTGCATGTGGGGTAGGGGTCAGAGAGGAAACAATGCCTCTCACTTGGCTCTTGTCTGGCCTTCAGTCATTTCCTCCACTACCCACAAGGAAATTGGTCCTTTCTGGTGCTGATTCCCAGGTGGTGCTGAATCCCAGGTGGGTAGGTTTGTGTACATTCTAGGACCCTGCGGCTTTCTCCAAAGAACTCCCCTGTGAGGCTGGGAGATTTCCCCTCTGCTGCAACACCTACAGGTTTTTTCAGTCAGAGGTTTTGAGGCTTTATCTCCCCACACTGGAATCCTGGGTTGCATGGTCTGTCTTGCTCCTCCATTGCTCCTTCTGATTTATCCACACACAAATGTGGGACTGCCAGGTGTACCAGCCACAGCCTCGCCTGCCTGGGTCCTCCAGCCACCAACTTGCCAAGAGTCCTAGCCTCCCTGTCTGCTCATCTTTGTCCCTCCTACTGGTCTGAATGAATGTTTCTTCTTTAACTCCATGGTTGTCAGACTTTCATACCATTCAATTTTCTGGCAGTTTTGGCTGTTTTTTTTTTTTTTTTTTTTTTTTTTTTTTTTTTTTTTTTTTTTTTTTTTTTTTTTTTTTTTTTTTTTTTTTTTGCTTTGTTTTTCAATTTGTTGTTGTCCTTCTTTTGGTTGTATGAAGAAGCACAGTGCATCTACTTACAACTCCACCTTCACCAGAAGTCCACCTGGTATTGTTAATAAGCATTAGGAACAGAAATTATAAATCTAGAATATCAAATGTAATGCATTTTTTACTCTCTACAAAGATTTATTTTGTTATTTTTCTGTAAGTTTTATGTGTCTGCATGATGATTTTATATGCATATGAAACAAATACCACAAATGGTACATAATTATCTTTTGTGTGTGTGATGTGAATATTTAAGATATACTCCATTCACAATTTTAAGTATATTATACAGTATTATTAGCTATAGACACCATGTTGTACATTAGATCCCCAGACCATATTCATGTTATAACTGGAAGTTTGTACCCTTTGACCAATATTTTCCCACTTCCTCTAATCCATGGCCCCTGGCAACCACCATTTGACATTGTTTTTACAAATTCTACTTTTTTAGACTCCATAGGAAGGTGATATTGCACAGTATTTTTCTTTCTGTGTATGGCTTATTTCACTTAGTATATGCTTTCAAGATCCATCCATGTGGTCACAAATGGCAAGATTTTCTTCTTTTTCATGGTTTAATAATATTTAAATTTGGCATAGTCCTGCTTGTTTATTTTTGCTTTTCTTGCTTTTGCTTTTAGTGTCATAACCAAAGATCCACTGTCAAAACCAATGTGAAGGAATTTTTCCCTATGTTTTCTTCTAGGAGTTTTATGGATTCAAGTTTTATATTTGTCTTTAATTCATTTTAGGTTAATTTATGTGAGTGATGTGACATAGGAATTCAATTAATCTTTTTGCATATGATTATTCAGTTTTCCCAGGCTATTTATTGAAGAGTCTGTCTGTTCCCCATTCAGTATTCTTGCATCCTTTGTCAAATATTAGTTGACTGCAAGTCAGAGGGATTACTTCTTTGCTCTTACTCCATTCCCTTGTTCCATGTGTCTGTTTTTATGCCAGTTCAATACTATTTTGGTTACAATAGCTTTGTATAAAAACCTTGAAATTAGGAAGTGTGATGTCTCTAGCTTTATTCCTCTCACAATTGCTTTGGCCATTGAAGGTCTTCTCTGGCTCCATATGAATTTAAAATTGTCTTTTTTCCTATCTTTATAAAAATGCCATTGAGATATTTTTTGTTTTATTTTTATTGTTGTTTAAGTACAGTTGCCCCCATTTTCCTTCTACCACTTTCCCAACGCACCCACCCTCACCTCCCACCCTCACTCCTTCCCCCTTTTGGTTTTGTCCATGGGTCCTTTGTACATATGCCTTGACAACCCTTCCCCATCTTTCCCCAGTTACCACCCTTCTTCCACCCCTCCAGTTACTGTCAGTTTGTCTTTATTTCAATGTCTCTGGTTATATTTTGCTTGCTTGCTTGTTTTGTTGATAAGGTTCCACTTACAGGTGAGATCGTATGGCATTTGCCTTTCACTGCATGTCTTATTTCATTTATCATAATGCTCTCCATTTGCAACCTGCTGTTGCAAAGGGTAGGAGCTCCTTCTTTCTTTCTGCTTCATAGTATCCCATTGTGTAAATGTACCATAGTTTTTTGATTCATTCATTTACTAATTGGCATTTAGGTTTTTTTTAAAACTACTTTTACTGCATCCATAAATTCCATTACATTGTGATCTTATTTTACTTTTTTTCAGGGTTTTTTATTCTTTCTTTATTTATTTGACTTGTTGGTTGTTTCAAAGAGTTTATTATCTCTGCATTTTTGTGAAATTTTCACTTTTTTCTCCTATTTTAGACTTTTAGTTTTATACTTTTGTAGTCAGGAAAATACTTGATATAATTTTAATCTTCTTGAATTTGCTAAGACTTGTTTTGTGCCCTACTATATGATTTAACCTGGTGAATGTTGCATGTTCACTTAAGAAAAATATGCGTTTTGCTATTGTTGTACAGAATGCTCTGTATATGTATGCTAGGTCCATTAGGTCTAGTAGAGTATAATGTACATCCAATGTTTTCTTATAGATTTTTCTGTCCAGATGATCATTCCATTGTTGAAAGCAAAGTAATAATACTACTATTATTAGGTTGTCTATTTCTTCCTTACATTTGTTATTACTTGCTTAATATTTTTAACTCCTATAATGTTGGGTGCATAAATATTTACAGTTGTTACACCTCTTGATGAGCTGACCGTTATCATTTTATAATGACACTTATCATTACATCATTATAAATCTAGTAAATTAAAGTCTGCTTTGTCTGGTATAAGTATAGCTACCACTGCTCTCTTTTGGTCTCTACCTGCATGCAATATCTTTTTCTGTGCTTCCACCAAAGGAGTCTTTGGTAGGCAACACATAGTTGAGTCTTCCATTTTTATCCACTTAATTACTCTATGCCTTGATTGTAGAATTGACTCTATTTAAATTTAAAGTAATTATTGTTTGGTAAAGACTTGTTAATGCCATTGAAATAATCTTTTTTTCCTGGATGTTTTTAGTTCCTTTTTTTCCTGCTATCTTCCTTTATAATACATAATTTTCTGTAACAGAATGCTTTGATTCTCTTCTCTTTATTCATATCTGTACTAAGTTTTTGCTTTGTCATTACCATGACGCTTATATAAAACACTTGGTAGATATCACGGTCTGTGTTATACTGGTAATAACACCTTAACTTCAGTTACATACAAAAACTTTACACTTCATTTCCCTTTTATGTTTTTGATGTCACAATTTACCTCATTTTATATTGTATTAATTTAAAAATTATTGTTGCTGTAGTTATTTTAATACTTTTGTCTTCTGCCTTTATACTAGAGTTAAATAATTAACACCCTATATTACAGTATTAAAGTATTCTGAATTTGACTATATAGTAATATTTACCAGAGTGTTTTACACTTTATATGTTTTCATATTACTAACTAATATTCTGTACTTTCAGCTTGAAAAACTCCTTTCAGCATTTTCTATAAGACAAGAATGGTGGTGATGAACTTCTTTGGCTTTTGTTTTTCTTGACATCATTTCTGACGGACAACTTTCCAGGTCAATTATTCTTGGTGGGCAGTCCTTTCCTTTCGCTTTTTTCCCACCATTTTGAATATATTACTTCATTTTCTTCCAGACTTCATGGTTTCTGCTGAGAAACCCACTGATATCTTACAAAGGACCTGCTGTACAAAATTATTTTTCTCTTGCTGTTTTTAAATTTCTCTTTGTCTTTTATTTAATATTATTATAATATGTCTTACAGAAGAGTATTCATTTTTGGTTTGAAATTTTGAGGGGACCTGTTAGCTTCATGAATGAGGGTATGAAAAAACTCTTCTCATATTTGGGAAGATTTCAGTCAATATTTCTTTAAGTAAACTTTCTGCCCACCCCCCTTCTTCTTCTGGGACTCCAATAATTCACAGATTGTTTTTCTCAATGGTATACCAAAATTTACACATGGGTTTTTTTTTTTAATTTTAAGTTTTTAAATTTATTTTTATCTTTGTTTTCTGACTGGATATTTCAAGGTCTTATCTTGGGGTTCACAGATTTTTCTTTGTAACCTATTCTAACATTTATGCTCTCTATTGCATTGTTTCATTTCGTTCATTATATATTCAGCTCCAGATTCTATTGGTAGTTTCTTATGATTTCTCTCTCTATTAAGTTTTTATTTTGTCCATGATTTTTTCTGATTTAATTAGATTGTATTTTTGTTTTCTTGTAGATCATCGAGCTACCTTAAAACAATTATTTTAAATTCTTTATCACATAAATTTCAGATCTCCATGTCTTTGGAGCTAGTTACTAGAAAATTATTGTGTTCCTTAGGTGGTGTCATATTTCCTTGAAGTCCTGCATTGCTGCCTTTGCATCTGACATATCAGTTAATTCTGTCAGTCTTCACTGACTTCATTAAAGCAACAAATCTCCAATATTCTTTTCCCCAACAGTATAATGGAACTTCTCTGCTTGCCTCTTGAATTTCCATAGAGGCTCTCTTGTCCACTGCTAATTTGTTTAAAATTCAGTGTTGTCTAGGAATTCTGGACCATATCTGGGAGGAATTGAAGCTCATGAGCTATTTAATGGTCTACAGTCAGGATCAAAGTCTGTACACCTATTACCCAATACACTAACAAAGTCCACCTGGGTCCCTTTGGGTATAGTGCTATCAACAGAACCAAAGCCAGATTGGTGGTAACTGAGTCCTCAAGGGCACAGGGATGTTTCCAAGTTCATAGATAAGACCATGATCAGTTTGTCAGCTTCCTGGATACAGATCTGTCTTTACAAAATAGCCCTCCTCATTCCTGGACTGCACCAGGTTTCCAAAACCTACTAGCTGTATCACACAGCTCCTACAAAGGTAACTGTGGATGGATGCCAAGTTACTATTGTTGATGGGTAGATATGAGAAAGGATGTTTTATCTGGCCATCTGGCTGACAGCAATCCTCAGATAGAATGCTTTTAAATTCAACCTCCAATAATATAAAACTGCATTAATATTATCCCATGGCCTTGGTACTAAATTTTTGGCTATTAGGACAAGATGTCAATGAGGACAATGGGTAAAACCAAGCCAAAGTGCCCTCAGGGGACACATATTGCTTCCCAGACTCCCTATGAATTCATTCTGTGTAGTGTTAATAATATGATATCTAAATTATTAAAAAATGCACACTCTGCCACTATCAATACAACCATCATTTCTCATTTCAATTAACTAATCTTAGTTAAGTTTATATAAATAAATATGAAACAAAACTTTTCTAATCAAACTAAATCTTGGTGTATTGTCAGAGACATGACTATATAAATTGAGAAGAATCATCATAGTTATTGAATAAATAAACCAATTACATAATAAGTTATACCAAGCTTAATTGTGAAGTTAGGTATATTTTATGTACATTGCATAGCTTAGGTATGCTGAGACTGTAGCTTTTCAAAAAATACCTTGTAGAGTGATAGTGTTATTACTGTGGAATTTTTATTGTTCAAATAGGTTCTTAACTCCTTTTGGATTTACCTACAAAACCACTTTACATCCAATGCAAGAAATGCAGCCCGATTATATTTTAATCACATCTAGATATTCAGTCACCTGGCTATTCCCCAACTTGATCTCTCATTTTATTAGATGAAATAGCCTTAAAGTTGTGAGCAATTTTCTGTAATCAAATTGACTCTTAATTATCAAAATAATTTGGTATCCTTGGTTGTATGTAAAACCCTCTTCACTATATAGTTAAGGACTAAAAGGATGGAGCAACAAAAGACAGGTGACAATGTAGCAGCTGGTCCTCACTGTTGCCCATTTAGAACCTGCAATGAAAGAAAGAAAAACAACACTGATTTCTGTACCAAGGATAGTACAAAAGGAAATACCTGTTCTGACATGTCATTTAGAAAATAAAGACTAGAAGGAATTTCCTTAACTCTTTCCCAGATCTATTACAATCTTGCACAATGAAAAGAGTTCAGCTTTAAATCTCCCGGGGGAGTGTGTCTCAGAATTCCCATGAATACAACAAATGCTTCTTCTACAATGAATTAAAGACTGAGAGTTTAAATGAAAGAGAAGGACTCCAAGCCTCTGCTATTTCCTTGTTTCTATTACAACCAATGACATAGTTTAAAAACATAAAATGATTCATGAATTCTAACACAAGTAGCTGCTTCTCTAATCTTTTTACAAGAGAATAAGAAGGCCTTTTGTTCCATGCTAACCAGGTCTTCCTCTGTGGGTTGAAACTGTTCCTTGATAATTTAAGAAGAGAATGACAATTCAAATGAGTCCTCCACAAAAGAGGACTTTTTGAAGTTTTTAAAGAGTATTCAGCCCTGGCCAGTGTGGCTCAGTGGATTGAGTGCCAGCCTGCAAACCAAAGAATGTATGGTTAGATTCCCAGTCAGGGCACATGCCTGGGCTACAGGCCAGGTCCCCAGTTGGGGTTGTATGAAAGGCAACCACACATTGATATTTCTCTCCCTCTCTTTCTCTCTCCCTTTCTCTAAAAATAAATAAATAAAATTTAAAAAATTTCAAATTTATTACAACACCTTGGAATTATATTTGATCATTTTCAGGTACTCCAGAGAAAGGAAATTCCTACATCATCAAGTATGCTGTTATTCCAAAAGTGGAAAGAATCTCAATGCAGAAATTGTAAGAAATGTGTGCAGTAGAAGAATTTCTAACAATAGAAGAATAATAGAAGCCCCATGGGACTAAAGTGTTTTGTAAGGTGACTTTTATTGGCAATTGAGAAAGTTAGAGGGCAATTTTTAGAAGACATATCATATGACCTCATATTGTATCTGTAATAGCATTTAGTTAAAGACACTATTGCTGAAATCTCAGTTAGTGGCATGGGATCATTTCGTGGCTTCATATTTGGCAGTGAGTATGGTTATGCTCTGGATGAAAATGACCACTGGCTCTCTCCTATCATCAATTGGGGATGCAGAAAATGAAAATAAACTACTTCTAGTACTACATTTGTACAGAATTATAACATTGAAATGTCAAAATTTCCTAAAGAGATACAAAACAAAATTTTGAAAGAGATGAGTTTGTTCTCATAGTCTCCCCTGCAAAAGAGAGAGGGAGAGAGGGGCAATAGGCAGTGATAGATAATCCATCCACACTATTGCCTCATAATATTTAGATTATAAACTATTTCCAGACTTGTCCCCACTCCATGGAGTTCTTTTTCTCCCTACCCACCTACTTGTTGCTTGTAGCCTATGTGCCTGCTGCAAACAGTTTTGTTGTATAAAATATATAGAAGTGCATTAGACCAAAATGTTATTGAAAAACAATGTGACTGTGCATAAAATTCTTGAAAATATGTGAATAAGAGCCTGAGACTTAAGAGGATGTCTTCCAAAGACAAGTGTAGTCTTAAGATGATTCCTCTGCAATATTGCTATTGTTTGACTGCTGAGAAATAATAATTTGCACTATCCTTTCTACTTTCCTTTTAACTATCTCAATTTCCTCCTGTCCACCTGGAATCTAGGGTAGCATCTTATCTCAATGAAAGAATATAGGATAACATCTCAATGAGAGAAGGTAACAGTGAAAATTTAGTTACTGTATAAAAATATTTAATACCTAAATCTATTACAAAGTTTATTCCCCCTTTACAGATATTTATATATGAATAGAAAACCATATTTAATCCTACCTAACAGCTGCCTATTGAGAAGATTTTATGAAATAAGTAACTAAAGAGTGAACATTTGGTAAGAGAGGTATCTCTCTGAACTTTCAAAAGTATTTTCATTTTAGAAACACAAATTGAAATACAAAAATAAAAATTCAGTAAAGAGTACCTACTGTGAATTGGGCACTTTTATAACTTATATAAGGTTAATAGAAAGAATAGAATACATTTCTAGGCTATATCTTTAAAAGAGGATCACAAGCATAAAACCATCATGAATGTGCAACACTGTGCTTGTTGCTAAACCTATAAGGGCATCATTTCCCTCATCCACAAAACAGGAGTGATTTTATTACCTAAAGTATCTATTTGTGTTGAAGACTCGTGAGTGAATCCATGAAGAGTGCTTTGTCTGGCACACAGTAAGGACTCAACGTGTGATAAAGTGAAAAGGAGGAGGAAGATGCTGGCAGGAGGTAGAAAAGGAGGAATAACAGGTAACTGTTCCAGGCAACTCTACCAGAGTGAGCTTTTAATACCTGCACAAGATCCCTGTCTGTCCCACTCTTGAGCAATCTGCTCTCCTCCCTCAATTCTGATTCCAATGATTCACAACCTTAGCTGCTCATTAGAGTAACCTGAAAAGCCTTAAAATACTGGTACCCAGGCTGCATTCCAAAGCAGTTAAATCAGAAACACTGGAAATGCAACCCAGGGAGTAGGATTTGTGTGTCTCCAAAGGTGATTCTAATATGAGCTGAATTTGAGAATAATTACTCAGTTCCATTTTTCATCATCAGAATCTTCACCATCACCAGCTAAGTGTTTGCTGGCTATGGATTAACACTCCATATACCCAGTAAATCTAAAACACACTGGAAACTTTTTTTTTTAAATGAGCATGTTGTTTTAGCAAAGGAGAAGAGGATATATTAAGAGAGCAGCTCCCAACCTTTTTAGCACTAGGGACTGGCTTCATGGAAGACAATTTTTCCATGGACCCAGGAAGGGAGGATGTTTTGGGGATGATTCAAGTACACTACACTCAAACCCACCTCCTGCTGTGTGGCCCAGTTCCTAACAGGTCTGGACCAGTACTGGTCTGGGGCCCAGAGGTTCGGGACCCCTGTATTAAGACACATAACTTTAGACTTCCTGGCATTGTTCTCTATGTTAGCCTTATTTTAAAAAGAGAAGACAAGTTATCCTATAACATACTGACTCAGAAATAAAAATGTTTTGACCTACTTGGAGAATAATATACAACATGATGTGGACTCGAAGTCCATCTAATCTTGATGATTTATATGCATTTCCAGAAGGAGAAGATTCAAAGTCTGCATCTATAGGGATTTTTTAATGCCACTTCAGTAAGCCTTTCCCTGGATAACTTAAATGCTTGAATGGAAAGTGGCTGTTTATGATAAAATTATGTGCTATAAAATGCACTTGTAAAATTACACTACCAAACAGACGTTTTAGAACCTTCTCAACGAAATACCATATGCAAAATTTTGTTTTTCTTGATGCTAATTTGAGTGAAATTTATTACTTTCATCAATTAGAGAAATGTAAATAAATCTAAGATTTGAAAAAATGATTAAAAAGAAAAAAATTACTTACTGAACATAAAAAAAAGATTTATCTTTTCTTACCATGAAGGAAAAATGGTTACAATTATGAATGAGCCCTTTAAGGTAATAAATGAATTTTTCATAAGATGTTATTTTTTTACTAGCTGTTATAATCATTTTCTACTTATTGTGTTCTCCAGCTTTCCAATAACATCATTTTAACATTCTTATGCAACAAGCTATGCTCTGCTATGTGGCCTAATATTTCACTTTAATATCCATTCATTTTCAACAGCTTGGACTCTCTAAGGCCTTGCAGAACCACTCTGTGTCTGGTGAGGTGTCAGTTTAAGTGTGATGTATTATTCAGCTTGGTAAAGGAGGTGTAACCATTCATTGGCAATCATGGAAATCACAGGAAAAACGTGTACAAGCATCTGGGACCTGAATGTCATTTCACTGGCTAATAGTGTCTGGGTTTTGTTAATGGATCTTGTTTAAGGTGCAGGACACTATTTATAGATTTTTAAAAATCCTACATAATACAACTAAAACGGCATTCTATTTCAATTACAATGTTGCACACAGAACAGAAAACGAAGTCCCCGATGTGACCTACCAATACTTCTAAGGCTGGCTTCACAGGGAGGCAGCCCGGAACACTTGGCATGACAAATCCCGTGCTGTTTCTCCTGATCACGATCAACGTGCTCGGTGTTCACACAGACTGACCTAGGTGAATGTCCAGGCTATCATCTCCATGTAAGAAGTCAGAATTGGAGAGAGTGAAAATCACAGGCGTGGGCTCAGAATACCGGAGTCAAAAGCTTGCCATGTGACAGTGGGCAAATCTCTTAACTGCTCAGTGCCTCAGCTTTCTCGTGGGGTACATATCATTTTCGCTAAAATATTTAACAGCCTTTCATTGGAGAGAATTATACTTTCTTATTCCATTGTCTTCAGACTTGGATATGTGTCTTGCTTTGGCCAATGACATATGCGTGAAAGTGGCACGTGCCACTGAAAAGCATTGAGAGCCATGACATAGCCCCACCATGACTTCTCTTCCCTGTGCCATGAGACTCAGAATGTCCCAGATGGAGGCCATTGCTCTCTACCTGGCGGCATGGAATAGGACTGCTACTCACTCTGGCAGACACACATAAGCAAGAAGTAAACCTCTGTATGTATAAACCCAAACTGACTTACCCATCTCATATAGGATGAAGATAATAATAGAGCTAAAAAACTAGGTTGTATGAGCATTAAATGAGACCATATCAATTAAGTTTTTATAAAGTGTCTGGTACATGGAAAGCATTCAATTTAGCTGTTGTTATTATTAATGTCATGAATATATTAAAGTCCAAGGTGAGGTTATATTAATGATGATATTGGCCCTTTACAAATACAATGCTTTTATTCCTTCTTCACAAAAAGTCACAGACACGGAATATGTTGTGTCCTACTTATCCACATGGGGATTGCTAGTCCTGTTGTATTAATTTTCTGATTAAATCATTTTGGAGATTGCATAGAGTTGCCAGTTTAGCAAATTAAAATTTGGGATCCTCAATTGTGTATAATTGGATCCCCAATTCTAGATAAACAAGGAACAATTTTTGTGCAATATTTGGGACATAAGAAATATGTGTTACTTTTTTCTGAAACCCAAACACAACTGATGTCCTGTATCATATTTATAGTTACCTGTATGGTAACTATAAAGAACTGGAGGAATGTGCATTTCTGGTCTGATAGTCACATTATGCTTTTTGTCTTTGAACTTTTGAATCCTTAAATATATATATAAAAATAACATTTGAAACCATAGACATATTTGGTTATAAAAATTTAATTTTGTCAGAATAATGCAATGAAACAAACACCGGGTCAAAGATCAAAGTATTTAGGTTTTAGTCCAAATTCTATAGCTAACAAGCTTTGTGTTCTTTCATAAACTTTTTTACTTCTCAAAGTTTCAGTTTTCTCACTAGTAAATTGGAAAAGTTGGATTTAAAATTTTTTAGATGTTATTTAGTTTAAACTTTTTAAGTCTTCAAAGAAAAAATCACAATAAAATTTTCTGTTTAAATTGTGAGTTGTTATAAACTTTTCTATATAGAAGGATATATGACCATGCCAATAAGTCTTAGGACATATTATCTGTTCTATTTATTATACTTAACAACTGCTTGTATGAGCTTTCTCCACACCAGACCCTTTATAAATATCAACTGATATAAACTTCATAATTAGTCTATGAGGTAGACATTATTAATATCTCCATTTTATGGATAGAATTGAGACCAGAATAATTAAATAACTTGTTGGGATCATATAACAAGTGTAGAAACCTCATAATTTTGAATCCCAGTAATCTGGCTTTATCTTCTCTGTGAGAAAACATCACATACTCTTCACGTAAGCATAAAACTAGAGTAATAAAAATGAGGACAAGCCTTCACCAATAACTAAGCTTGATGGAAGGAAGAGTAGATAAATTCTTGCTTGAACAACTGACTTTCAGTATAATTGAGTCTCTTTGAGTGACAAAGAAGTACCCAGAGTTACCCTCTGTTGTAGGTATTAAATAAAATGTTGTCAGGTGAATATTTCAATCAGTTAGTAAGAAAGTTTTTTAACTGGGTTGCTCCCCTTCTCAGAGTTTTTAATCTTTTAAGTAGAAACTTTGAAATTTTGAGCAACAATTTTACATAAAACATATAGATTACCATATGCAATGATGGTATAAATTAGTTTCTGAAACTGCTCAAAGGGGCACCTATTTAGACTTGGTGCCCATCTTTAATTACATTGGAGACATGAGCAACTGAAACAGTGGACACTAGTAAATAGTTTTGTTTTATGCCTTGGCCTATGAGATCAGTGAAAGAGACCCTTAGCATCAATGCTTAGTTATTCCAGGCATCAAAGGTCAAACATACTATGAGATTGTGTTATAATACACACATATATATGAGAACACTCATAGAACAGTGAAGCAAGATTATAGAATTTAGGAGCACTACTGTGGGGTACATGAAGGTAGCAAATTGGGGTGTGTTAGAGTAAGTCGGTGTTACTTTGGAAATGAAATTAACTCTAAATTTCTCATGATTTTATCTCATAGGATAGTTATCATTCTCTAAGGAAGTGCACATAAGGCTGTTGAGTCCTGAGAGTTCACAAGAATACCGCAAAGGGTCTCCAATCCATGTATGTATCAAAGATTATTTGTATCCTGAATACATTTTGTCTCATACACATTGTTACAAAAACTTACCCAATTTATTTGAATGCTATTGTAATTATTAAAACAAAAAGTAACATATTTAGAGGGTTTTGGGAAGTTATTTCTAATTTTTTTCCTCAGCCCATGGATATAAGTATCATGTGGAGATCTAACAATTCTCCCCTAAATAGATTAAGAAGCGAGACTTAAAAGCACTTGATATTAAAGCTATTTTCTACATGGTCTCTTCTGAGACACTTCAAGTAAGAGCTTTGTTCAAAGGTTGTCCCCAACACAGGTGTTTGAAATTTCACCATCAGAGGACTTCTGTTGTTTTAAGCAAACCCTTATGTTCTTGGGATTATCAGATTTAACAGGCTGCACATTTTCCTCAGAGTCAGACACAGACATTATAAAGTATAGATTTTGTTGTCCTAACAACTTATAATAGGTTGTTGTTATATGACCCATTTCACACCTTGTATTTTAACAATCTCTACATGGATGTGCGTCTATATGTCTGTCATAATTTCCTCGGAATGTGCTTTCCAAATATTCCAGTGTTTATCAACCATCACACACTTTCTAAGAAGTAAGAATCTGACACTTTGTCAAGTGGTTAACAAACCAATTTCATCAAGTGTTACTAAGTTCTTTAACGTCCTTGAAGGGGTAGCTGTTAATACTCTCACTTTATAAGTAAGAAAAAAGAAACAGAGGTTGTGTGTGGCCCAAGCTCCTGATGGCTAAGTGGCAGTCACTGTCATAGTGCTCCAGACTGCCGGTGTTTGAGCACAGCGCTGAAGTCTTCCCACGATAATCTGACACGTGAGTGGCCAAATCTGGCCCCCTGTCTGTTTTTTTATGACCTGCAATCTAAAGATAATTTTTATAAGTTTAGCTGATTACATAACTACCTGCATAATATCTGTGGGGCTTTTTTTGCTTCATTCAAAAAGTCAAAAGTATTTACTACCTGCTCTTCACAGAAAGTTTGTCAGCTCTTGATTTAAGGCCTTCAGAGCTTTGCACGGTGCTGCCGTTAGTGATACAATGTGAGCCACATCTGTAATGTGTAATTTTCTAGTAGCCATATTTTAAAGGTAAAAATAAGCACATTAATTAATTTTAAACTGCCATAATTTCAACATAAGTCAATATGAAAAATAATAAGGTTCAGACATTAACAGCATTTTGTCCTCATAATTCATTTTTTTATTAGTAAAGATGTTTTACCATTTTCTCCATTAGAACTTTAGCACCAAATGGGAACAAAATTTAATATTAAGATTTCTCTGTTATCACACTATTGTTACATTCTCTCCACTGGACAATGTTTTTGTTACTACTATTTTTGTCAACTTGAACTCATCTTAAATGGATAAAAATAATTTTTTAACATTCTTTAAGCTGATATTTAAGTTTTTATAAATAGAAAATGTTATCTTTTTTTTATACTTTTTAAAAATTTTATCAAATTTATTAGACTTCACATGTGCAACTCTATAATACATCAGTTGAATATTGCTTCACGTGTCCACCACCCAAAGTCTTTTTGTCTCTTTTTGTCACCACATAGGGTGGGGCAAAAGTATGTCTACAGTTGTTTGTGTGGAAAATAATGCAATAATTAATAAATTACAGTGCACAAATAAACTGTGTTTTTTGTGCTCACAACCATAAACTACCTTTGCCCCATGCAGTATTTTGATCCCTTTTACCCTCCTTTACCTCCCAGCTGTCTTTCCCTCTGGAAACCACGTAGTGGGGCCTGTGTCTATGAATTTTTATTTGTTTTTATGTCTTGTTTGCTCATCGGTTGCTTTCAGTTTTATATCTTGCATAGGACTGAAATCCTATGGTTCTTGACTTTTTGGCTGACTTAGTTTGCTTAGCATCATATTCTCAAGATCCATCCATGTCACAAATGGCAGTATTTCGTCTTTTCTTATAGCTGACTAGTATTCCATTTTATGTACGTTCCACATCTTCTCTGTTCAATCATCTATCAAAGGACACTTCAGTTGTTTCCATGAATAATGCTGCAATTAACATGGAGTACTTATATCTTTACAAATGAATGTTTCCAAAAAGTTTTAGTAACTACCCAGAATAGGGGTTGCTGGGTCAAGTGTTAGCTATATTCTCAAAATGTTGAAGAAACCCCCACATTGTTTTCCATAGTGGTTGCACCAATTTCCATTCCCACCAACAGCATGTGAGGGCTCCTTTTTCTCCACAGCCTCTCCAACATTTGTTATTTTTTGTTTTGTTGGTAACAGCCATTCCAGCAGGTGTAAGGTGGTATCTCATTGTGTTTTTGATTGGAATTTCATAATAGCTAGTGAAGTTCAACATTTTTTATATATATGTTGGTCATTTGTATATCTTCTTGGGAGAACTATCTGTTTGGGTCTTCTCCCCATTTTTTAATTGGATTGTTTATTTGTTGTTGAGCTGTATGTGCTCTTTATATATTTTGGATATTAACCCCTTATCAAAGGTGTTGTTTGCAAATGTCTTCTGCCATTCGGTTGGTTGCCTTTCTGTATTGTTGATAGTTTATTTTGTTGTGCAGATTTTTTATTTGATATAGACCCATTCATTTATTTTAGCTTTTATTTCCCTTGCCTTTTAGGCCAAATTCATAAAACCCTCTCTAAAACTAAGGTCCATAAATTTAGTACCAATGTTTTCTTCTTAGTATTTTATTGTTTCAGGTTTTATATTTAGGTCTTTGATTCATTTTGAGTTAATTTTTGCATGTAGTGATAAATAGCAGTCTAGTTTCATTCAATTACATGTGGCTTTCCAATTTTCCCAGCAACATTTATTGAAGAGACTCTTCGTCCATTGCATGTTTGTGGCTTCTTTGTCAAAAATTATTTGATTATATATATATATATATATATATATATATATATATATATGTTTATTTCTGGGCTCCCAAATCTATTCTGTCGGTCTGTCTCTATTTTTCAGCCATACCATACTGTTTTGATTACTCTCACTTTGTAGCATAATTTGAAGTCTGGGAGTGTGATACTGTATATCTGGCTTTGTTTGTTTATTTTGGTGTTTGGGGCAAGATATATAAAGCTCATCTGTCACTCTGTAGCCCTTTACTATGTTGTAATTTTTTCAAAGTACTTGTCACATGTTTGTTGTTTTCATATTATAAAATTTCTCTTGGTGATGTTTGTCTGACCACCAATGAAATGTAAGCTCCATAATACCACAAATCTTTTAGGACTTGTCAGCTACTATATTTCTAGGGCCCCAAACAGTGGCAGGCATACAGTTGATGTTCAAAAATACATTTTTGGACAAATGAATTATAAAGTTTCACATTTACAAAGAAGTATTTCTGAGTATAGTAACATAGTAAGGCATTAGCACTCTGGTGTGAACTGATTTACTCAATCATCAATTTGCGTAAAACTCTGGGCTCGTTGAACAAGAACAGAGACAACTTTGAAAAAAAGAGAAACAAAAATTGACATTGGCAGATGTCTACTTGGTAACTTTTTCTAGACCTAACTAGCAACGTAAGTTACGAAAGTAAAAGATTCTAATTTTAACATTGGTTTTTCATTTTTACAATCTGTGGGCATTGATATTAATTACATTAACAATATTTTCTACCATCACTTCCTTCAGTAGAACAGCACATGAGTGAGAAAAAAGTTCTATTTTTTTAGTTTATTACATTTACCAGCTATTTCTCTTTCTAAAATTTCTGTCAGCACTACATGGTGAAGTTAGACTAGCAAAATTGAAGTTATATTTCAAAGCCCAAGAGAAAAGCCTTGAGAAAACTTCACAAAACATAAACTTTAGTTTTCATTACATCCACCAGCCTGCAGTTTCACCTAAGATTCTCTAACATCCTTAGAGACCTTTTAAGTGCAGTGAAATGCCTGCCTCAGGTAAAATTGGCAATGTTTTAGAAAAAAAGGTTTTGTATGGTGGTTTCTAACTCTTGTAGGATTTAAAAAGTGCATTTTTCCTTGTCTTGAAGATATGTCTTATTAAGATAGTGTACCCCCTTGGAGGCAATATTACTTTTTCAATAGTTCAAGCTTGCAATAACAGTATTTTTTGTGTGTGAGGAAGTCTAGAGCATTTTTATCTAGAATAGAATGATGCTATTTGAACAAATATTATTTCAAGAAATTATAGATTTGCAGGTAGAAAGAGCTGGCCAGATTTTTAGCACACACCTGAGCTAAAAAGAGGGAAACGAGAAAGAAAACGGTGAGCCTATAGACAGCAACACTCTATTGTGAAAGTCTCTTAAAATGGTGCACATGTCAATGCTAAATCTCCTTATTTTAGCGTTTCTTTAGGATTCTCTCACTACAGCTATTAGGGACATATCTGAGTTTTTCTAAAACAACAATAGAAATCATATAAGTAAAAATTACCAGTTGTGTAGGTTCTTTGTTCAGACTGTCATAGATTAAATCTATCTAGATTAACAGAAAGATTTTTAAGAATCTGTGGATTCAATTTTTTAAGTATTCATGATGCCACACATTTATGATAATATATCATATGAATTTTATGTATATGAAAGTATTTATTCATCTAAGCTTATATCTTAATAAAATAAAATGTTGGATACTGAGTCATGGTTAATCGCTACATATGTTTATATTTATATATTATATATACATGAACAAAATAATACTAAAATATATATAAAAGAACAAATGTTAATACATTCAAGCACAGATAAGAAATAAGAGCACTCACAGGATTATAATTATAATATTCTAACTTTTATGACAAAAACATTAATGAAATATTCAGGTGCAATAACCACTATATGGTCATTCATAAAAGTTTTGTTTACATTATAAACCATCGTTGTTGCTGCTGAACACTTTCTAAATGTAGAAGTGATTGTCCTTTCTTACACTCCATGAAGTTTTGTAATCCTGGGTCACTTCACGTGTGTTCTACATCCTATATTCAGTCTCTCAGATCCTGGATGAGCTTAGTTCCAATAAATATCCCCACTTTACCTCAGTGACCCCTTGGATCTCTTCAAACACTGAAAATATTCCACTTAGAAACCTCAATTTAAAAATGAACTAACAAGCAAAGTAGAGACAGACTCAGAGAGCAGGTTGATACTACCAAGGTGTGGGAAGTTAGGGCCAGGGAGGGGGCATAAAGGGATTCAGCAGAAAAGAAAAAAAAAGGAAAAACTCATGAACAGTGACAGCAGTGGCATGATCTTCATTGTGTGAATGGAGAGGTAAAGGAGTGTATAAGGGAAAGACAGTGATGGAAGGAGACTTGACTTGGGGTGGTGAACACACAATACAGTGAACAGATGATCTGTTGTGAAATTGTGCACCTGAAACCTATATAATTTTGTTATCAATGTCACCTCAATGAATTCAATAAAAAGGATAAACTCTTAATAAAATAAAATAATAAAAATTTCAATATTTTAAAATAATTAGAATTCATAGTATTCCTTAGGAAACTGTGCAGTTAATTTCTTAATTTCATTACCATTAATCTGCTTTTCTTTTCTTTTATCTCAAGTGAGGACCCTAAGGTAAACTCTGTCTTGCCAGCACCTTCCATTTCCTTATTCCTTTCTCCTCCCATAGATTCAGACCTAAAAATCCTAGGAAATCATCAAACACTCATATCCTCCTTCTGAAACCATACCTATACCTTCTGCATAGCTGGAGGAAAGTGGACAATTTGCCCCACTAAGACTTTTGATATCTAGAGCCACCTGGGTGCCCTGTGTTGTTGACTAGTCTCAGTTATACATGATCAGTTCCATTTACCATTATCTCAAGAGCCATCATAATCATTTATTTCATTCCTTTGAGTCCCTTGACTGCCTTTCTTAATTTTAACATGATACTCTCTAAATTATGGAGAGAACAGAAATTATCATATAAATGCCCTCAAGTTCTTGCCCCTCATTTACAAATTGTTGCTAACTGAATGTCTCCTAATAACTTATATGAAAAGAAAATTGTCTTGCCTATGTGTTGAGATATGTCTTTTTCACTTTCTAGGATGTTATTTTATATCTCTCTTATTTTTCCCTTCTCTACTGGCTCCATATACTATACTTCAACATCTAAACATATTTATGCTTCTTTCACCATTTCATTGCAGTGCTGCCTTAATATTCTCAGAGCCCAGGTACTTATTTGGTTCTTCAATATTTATTATGTGCTATTATATGCTAAACATTGGATTCTTAGCAACTTTTCCTTCAAACATATTTTTAAAGAGTAGTCTATCTTGAATATTTTCCTTGCATCTAGTCATTTGTAGATCATCCCTTTAAAACTATACTTTGGTCTCCACTACACTTCTAAACTGTTCTGACAAAGATGATCAGTATGTTGAACACCTTTCCATTTGTTTGTTATATGCTTTGTTGAATTTGACAGCATCGATGACACATTTGTCAACATCAAGAAAAATTTCTCTCTTCTTCCTTATAATTCTCTGTTCACTCCTTCTCAATTTGCTTTCAACCTTAAGTTCTTAGATGCTGATGTTTACTAATTTATCAAACGGATAGCTTATCCAATGAATGGCACAGCCAGAAATTTGGGACCTCTATTTCTGCAAAGAGTTAGTCAACAAGTTCAGTGTATTGTGCTGACCAAATTATCTCCTAAATCTTTACTTTCACTCATACTCACTTCCCTGCTTCAGATCTCCTCAACATATGGCTCCTCAGTTACTGAAACAGCTTTCTAAGTGTTGTCTCTCTGCCTCCAGTTTGGTCCCTCTTAGTCCACTTCTCTACGATTATAAGGTAAATTCTTCAAAGTGCAATACTTCTCTGTTGGTAAACCTTAAAAACAAAGTCAAAGTTACTCATCAATCCTTTATTCATTCACTCACTAAATATATATGAATAGCTATGAACCAAAATGTGAAACATAATGGGTCTTCCTTTTGACCAAGTGATCCCATTTCTGGGAATATATCAAAAGGAACACAAAACACTAATTTGAAAGAACATAGCATCCTTATGTTCATGGCAGCATTATTGACAATCGCCAAGATATGGAAGCAGCCCAAGTGTCCATTGGTAGATGAGTGGGTAAAACAACTATGGGGCATTTACACAATGGAATATTATTCAGCCACAAAAAGAAGAAAATTTTATCCTTTGCAACAGTATGAATGGACCTGGAGCACATCATGCTAAGTAAAATAAGCCAGTCAGAGAAAGACAAATACCATATGATTTCACTCATATGTGGAATCTAATGAACAAACTGAACTAACAAGCAAAATAGAACAGATTCATAGAGAGCAGGATGACAGCTAAATGGGGAAGGAACGTAGTAGGGGAGAAACTGAGCAAAAAGGAAAAGGGACTCATGAACATGGACAACGGTGTGGTAATTGCTGGGGAACAGGAGTCTAAGGGGACTAAATGGTAATGGAAAAATACAATAAAAACATAAGTGCTTATATACAGCAAAAGCCAATGTAATTTTCACACCTATTCTATGAGGCAGATACTATTATTATCCTCATTTTACTAATTAGAAAACAGAGAGCCCCCAAAATTAAGTAATTTACCAGTATTCACCCATTTAATAAACAGAAGAGCTCACATTCACATTCAGACACTATAGAGTTAAATACAAGAAAAAAATACTAAATGCCTTTTGGAGAATATCCAGAAATGATGTTCCTGCATTTAAAAGTTACATGATCAGGAACTTCTGGCCAAGACTGAGGCCTAGGTGGATACACTGTGCCTCCTCACACAACCAAAATTAAGGACAATAAGAATTTAGAAACAAGAAAACAACCAGAACTGAGAGAAAATTGAACTGTAGGGAGGTCCGACAACCATTCATCCAAATTGGTAAGAGGGGTGGAGTTGTGGCAGAAGGAAGTGGAGGTTGGTGGACCTGGGTGCTCAAGCAGCTACTGATGGACCCACCCAAGCATGCAGTCGGTGGCTAACAGACTCCAGGTGCAAGGTGGCTGGCTGACCAAGTGGTCACATATTTGCACACCGATAATCCAGGCCAAAATGGGAAAAAAGGCAGAACTTGCAATCCAGGGCCCCAATGCTGGGAAACAAAACCTAAAAACACCAAGACCCCACCCCCACATACAGCGTCACAACCCAGCAACTGGGCTGCCCCACCCTGGTGAACACTTAAGGCTCAGCCCCTCACTACGTAACAGCCAAGACCAGACCCACCCAAAAAATGGCTCAAGCCACAGAACAGATCAAAGTCCTAGAGCCAATTCATCTAAGCGACCAAGAGATAGCCAACCTATCAGATGCACAGTTTAAAGCACTGGTGATCTGGATGCTCACAGCACTGGTTGATTTTGGTCACAAATTAGATGAACAAATGAAGGCTACAATAAATGAAATGAAGAAAATTGCATAGGGAACCAATAGTGATGGGAGGAAAACTGGGACTCAAATCAATGGAGTGGACCAGAAGAATGAAACAAACATCCAATCAGAGGAGAAGGAAGAAACAAGAATTCAAAAAAATGAGAGTCTTAGGAACCTCCAGGACATCTTTAAACATCCCAACATCTGAATTATAGGGGTACCAGAAGGGGAAGAGGAAGAGCACCAAGTGGAAAACTTATTTGAACAAATAATAAAGGAGAACTTCCCCAATCTGGCAGCTCAGAATCCCGGAAGCTCAGAGAGTCCCAAAGAACTTGGACCCAAGGAGGAACACACCAAGGCAAATCATCATTACATTAGCCAAAATTAAAATGAAGGAGAGAATCCTAGAAGCAGCAAGGGATAAGGCACAGTCACCTACAGAGGAGTTCCCTTCAGACTGTCAACTGATTTCTCAAAAGAAACCTTACAGGCAAGAAGGGGCTGGAAAGAAGTATTCCAAGTCATGAAAGTCAAGGACCTACATCCAAGATTGCTCTATCCAGTGAAGCTGTCATTTAGAATGGAAGGAAAAATAAAGCGCTTCTCAGATAAGGTCAAGTTAAAGGAGTTCATCATCACCAAGCCCTTATTATATGAAATGTTAAAGGGACTTACCTAAGAAAAAGAAAATAAAAATAGGACAGTAAAAAGACAGAAAACTCACAGATATTAACAACCACATCTAAAACAAACACAAACTAAGCAAATGACTAGAACAGGAACAGAACCACAGAAATGGAGATTACAGGGAGTGTTAGCAACAGGGGAGTGGGAAAAGGAGAGGGGGGGAGGTACAGAGAATAAGTAGCATAGACGGTAGGTAGAAAATAGACAGGGGGAGGGTAAGAATAGTGTGGAAATGTAGACACTAAAGAATTCATGGCACATGGACATGAACTAAAGTGGGGGAATGTGGATGGGAGGGGGTGTGCCAGGTGGAGGGGAATGACGGGGGAGAAATAGGACAACCATAATAGCATAATTAATAAAATAATTTTAAAAAGTTATATGATCAGTACCTGTTGAATGACATCTTAATAAATTTTAATTATTAATGTAAGTAAAATAAGTGAAAAGTAAAATAACTATAAATAAGTATTGTCAGAACTTCATGTTTAAAGTGATAAACTATTTCTCTTTTCTCATTTTGTGTGGCTCTATTAATTTTTAGCCAAATAGTCTAACCACCCTGAATTCCCATTTCTTCATCTGCAGGAAGATGTGATTGAGCTTGATAATCTCTGAGGAATCATCTAACTCTCCATTACTTGGCTTTTGTACCTCTCCCTGTTTTTTCAATAACCTTCAACTCTTCCTTGAATCTAGAAAAGGGAAACATTATTGAGGTTAAACATGGTACCATCTAAATTATTTTTTAGACTTAGAAAAACCTCATGACTGCTAATATTTAATTCAAAATCATTTTTAATGTTTGTTGAAGGTAGGCTGTGAGTTAAGACAGCTGTCTCTAAAACAAAAAGTTCTGTTTTCTTTTAATACAGGTTTGGAAAATGAAACTGAGTTTGTTTTTGTGGAGAACTTCAGAGAATTCATTCTAGATTGAAGAGAGATACAAAGATCAAAAGATGAAGTGATTAAGAATAAGTAATTTTTATGAGCATTTATTAATTTCTATACCATTTATGCTTTGTTGTTAAGAATTAACTATATATTATCTCATGATTTTTAACCAATTACATTTTTTTCAATTTTGTTACTTAACAATTGCATTTTTTCAATTTTATTAGTTAATAACAATGTCATTCCATTTCTATATTAAATAACCAGAAATTAACATTTAGAGTAAGTCAAGTTTTAATCTCATTTGAGGTTTACTTCAACTTTAAATATTTATAAAACAAGTCTTTGTTCACTTCTTTGACTACTAAAAAGTCTGTACCTCAAACATTTCTTAAAGCCAACAAAAGCTATGATCAGCATAGTGTCTGAATAAATAAAAATATTCTTTAGTCCAAGTGGTATTTCTGAGGATTTCCTTTTAAAATTTTCCCCATGCAAAGAAAGTTCTTATTTCAGTATTGGTGTTTCAAAGAAGGCATCTCTCAACCAGGAGTTATGAAGGAATGAAAGGAAGTATAACATGTAATGTATGTAACCAACACAGAACCTTTACAAGTGAGAGAATGAAAAATTCAACTTATTGGAAAGAACCATTGAAAGTAGGTCCATTGTTCTTTGATGACCATGATGTTTATGGGAATCAAGGAGATTTGAGTCTTACACCAGGCTTTTCCTGCCTTGGATGTGGGTTCTACCTATCAGACAGAATAAATCCTATTTCTCCTCTCTGTTGAGATCCAACCAGACCAAGTAATTAAAAAATAGGTATATTGCAAAACAAATAAGAAAAAAGTTTAAATCTACAATACACAAAGACCTTTTCAAAGATAAAAATCCGAAACTTGATAAAAACAAAACCTTAATTGAAGCAAGAGAGGGCAAAGATTTAAATAGACAATTCACAAAAGAGGATATTCAACATTTCTAGGAAAATTAATATTAAAATTGATAGTGCAACTATACTTACTTCACCAGTTTTGTTCTTTGATTACTTACTTCATTAAATAAAAGTAAATTCATAAGGATGTATGTATAGGTTTATTGCAGTATTACTTTTAACAAAAAAATACAAATTGAGTAATCATTAATGGAAAAGTGAATAAATAATCCATTGAAAATGGATATAAATTTAAAAGTAATTTAATTCTTTCTCAGATGACAAAGTAATTCTTTAGTTTTGTTGATCAATTAGAAAAGCATGATGTAGCCAAATATATTGAATATGATCCAAATTTTATAAACAAAATTAAATATAAAAATGAGAAAGATACCACGTATGATTGAATGAGTGAGAAAGGAAAAAAGTGTGGAAGGATACACATCAGATAATCTCAGGTCTGAGTGTGAAGAATGAAGGAAGGGGTTAGGTGTGGCAAACACAGTAGCAGCATAAAGATCCATAGAAAATCATCTTATAAATAAATCCCAATAGTATACAATTGTGTACCTGTTCATAGAAAGATGTAAAAGAGAGTTAAACAATGTGTTCATTATGGTATACTTAGTTAACAGAATTTCAGGGAACTTATATTCTCTTCCCTAAATCCTTTTTGAGTGGTCTGAATTAGTTTTTGTTTGTTTGTTTGTTTGTTTTTGGATTTCTACATTATATGTATGCAAAAATACTAATAAACAAACCAAAACAGACTATGGGTGTACCTATATAAGGATACATAAAAATCCTTATTGTCCATCTGTTAGGTGAGTCAAAATAAAGTAATATATTAAAAGTATTTTCTTCATTGCTTAAAGATGAGCTCCCTTCTTGACAGTGACAAATGGGTACAAAATGCTTTATAAATGTAATGGTAGAGACAGTCCAAACATGAGTTCAGTCATTGAACTTCATGGGAATAGAAGTGAATGGCCAGAGGAATAAATTACATTTGCCAAGGGCAAAAGATAGGATGTTCATAGAAGCAATGGAATTATGTAAAGATAAAGATGCTAAGACCACATTCTATGATATTTTTTCCTCTACAAACTGCTAAGATTTGGAATTTTTGTTTGAATTCCTCAGAATTAATGGCATGCTTTTGTACAAGAATGAGTTTTTATAAGTGTGCTTTTAAGCCTAGAATGCATTCACAAAATCTAGTACCATATATATATACTGCCATATGTTTAATCATTCTTTATCTCTTCAAAAGAATACAAAAACTGTCTTGAATAAAACATTGAATGATAAGCCTTTCAAGGAGTTCTTCCTTTAAATCCTTCTTTCAAAAACTGTAGGACCTGGTTCACCATCATAAAATCTAATATAGAACAAAGAAATACCTAGGGAGCAATCTTTCCAGCCTTAAAAAACTATGTTTGTATCAATTACTGACATAAGTCACTTTCAACACTTCATTACAGGAAGTATTTATTTCTGTGCATACTGACCTCTGTCAAAGGGTTCAGTTCTTCCTTTAGGATAAGATACAAATGATACTGAAACTCTTGCAAGTCCCAAAGCTCATTCATTATGTCTGAAGGACCAAAGGATTAGTCTGGGAGGGTGCAGGGAAAGCAGCCTTGGAAAGACAAGCAGGATGTTCTGGCTAGGATACACTATATTCATCTTCCCCTTGTGGTGCATCTAATGACCTAGTGCAGGTCCTTCTCCAAGATTGTTCACATAAAAGGATGAAAGTGGTCTTATTATAGAGAAAAAGAATGACTAGATAGATAGATAGATAGATAGATAGATAGATAGATAGATGATAGATGGAAGAAAAGGTAGTAAAATGAAAAAAAAATGCTAATTTTCCTCCTGTAGGAGCTTATAATAGCCTTACTATTTTTGTGACTTATATTTACATATTTAAAGCAACCTTATAATTTCAATAAGGCTATAAACTCCCTGCTCAGTTTTTAAGTGTCTTTGTTTTAAAAATAGATCTTTAAAAAGTTACATTTTCTTTAATTATATAAAGTTGTCATTTTATTTTACATAAACCTCCAGAATTTTCTATTAGTTGTCTCTACATTGAGCTTGACTGAGTCGTTATGCTAATATGCTTTTATCATTTTGCCAAGGATAAGCACGCAACTGATTTACAGGAGAACTAGATGTCTCTGGCTTTCATATGCCTCCTGTCATTGGCATTCTGAGTATAAGTACAAGTTCCACTGATCAGCAAACACCATTAATCTGCAGCTTATGCAAATCCAAAACCTATTATATTAACTGTTGTAATAAGCAATAGAATCAGAGCTATTGTTAGTCCACTTATCTTGAAGAGAAGTGTTCTGTAACTGCAAAATATTTTTACACTATTATCAATGGTATTGTTGTTACTCTATTCATGAAATATTATATGATATAGAGAGTTTTCTGCACAAAATATGATTACATTTCAGACAGCGTTGTTTTTCAACAGCAATGCTAAAGAAGTTACAGTGATAATGTCACCAACATTTTATTTTTTTAGTGCCATACTCTTTTGTGGTTTATAAAAACATATTATTTGTCTTTCTTTTTTCATCATTACTTCTGATTTATGTCATTTTGGAGGTGGACAGAAAAAGAAAAGGTTTAGTTAATTATTCCAGAGAGGATAATAGAAGGGAAAGTCATTGCATACAATCAAGATGTTGAACTGCAAGAGATTTCAACAACTATATTTTCACAGCAATTAATGGTCTGAGCCCTAGAACATCACTATCCTTCACCAAGTGACATGCTGAAGAAGCCCATGTAGGGGTCCACAGATCCACGGAGCCTCAGAACATTGAATACATTATTGCACTGAAAACAAAATCATTTGTCTTACTCAGAATAACACTGTGGATATTTTATCTATGAAAGCCCATGAACTTGTGTGTTTCATCCCTGGTTTTGTGTGAGATATTCAGTCTCAGGATGCTGACATCTCCGAGTATCTCTCCACATCTTCTGTATATGGCATAGCACCCAGGACACAGGCATTCAGCAAGAAGGGGATTTACTGAAAAGCTAATTCATGTTAAGCTTGAGTTCCTCTGAACTACAGGGCACCTTCCAGGACTTTTATGTAATTGTGACTTCTAATTGTATACTTTTAATTTTATATTCTTTTTCTTAAGTGTCACAAAATTGTGTATGCTCCAACCCACAAAACATGAAGCTATTTCTGGAGATAATATATCTTTGGTGTTAAATTAAATAAATGAATGAATAAATGAAGAAGCTAAGCAATCATTGCTTAAAAGTGATAATTCATCTCTGCCCAGCCTCACACATACTGATCAGCAATACATCACATTTGGGATCTGCATTTTTCTCTGACCAATTTTGATGTCTAAAATTCTCTAACTCTAAACTTCCCCCACTTAGGAGGAGAGACCCAAAAATGGAATTTACTTGTAAAAAATTGTGTGTTTTTTCTTACATGTTTAAGCTTCAGTTGCCTTCAAAGTACCCACCATTTGATGCAATACACCTATCAAGACATGTTCCACTGCTCAAAATAGTGGAACTCATCAATTTTGGTGCCTTTTAGTGCTTCTGCCATTTTTTGTCTCACCTCTTCAACATTGCCCAAATGTTTCTGTTTGAGGGCTTTTTTCATCTGGGGAAACAAACAAAACCGTCACTCCAGGCAAGACTGGGTGAATAAGGAGGGTAGGGTCTTGGAGTTATGCTGGTTTTGGTCAAAAGGTGCTGAGCACTCAGCTTGGCATGAGTAGGTGTGCTCCCAAATCACTCATCATGAAATGGACAAGTGTGTTGAAATAGTCTTCAAAAATAATTCACTGCAGCTGAACGCTGACTCTCACAACACCACCAGCTGGCACATTGATACTGATGGGTTCCTAGAACACTCACCTAGCAGGAGAAGCCTGTACTACAAGGAGCTCACTCTCCAAAAGACAATTCTGGGATTTGGGGTGGTCCCTCTGGTGTCCATAACTTCCTGGGTATCCCTTCCCCCATTTTTCACTGATAATTCCTCTTTCCCTTATCTTCTATATAGCTATAAGCTAAACCTTTCCTGTATTCCTAGCTGCTTCTCTTTTGATTAATTTCCTCACTTCTTAGCCTTGTTCCCATGGTCAGCAATTTGAGAAACATTATAAAAACACTCCTTGCCCCTCTACTTGGCAAACGTTAAGTGGCTGAGTCCTGCCAAAGAAAACTATTAAACGATATTCAAAGCCTGTCTTAAACTTTAATATACTCTTTTATTCATACCTTCCCGATCCCCTAGGTAATCCTCAACTATACTATTCTAAATTTAAGCCCCAATATCCTTCACTGACCCCCCTCTTTCTCAACTGTTGATACCTCCTCTCACTTTCGGATAGGTACCGTTGTAATGCTTTGAACAGTACCTACTGGAAACAGAGGAGGACTGATTATTGGTCCATGAAGTTCAAAT
The DNA here is from genome assembly GCA_004027475.1 of Anoura caudifer. Classification (NCBI taxonomy): domain Eukaryota; kingdom Metazoa; phylum Chordata; class Mammalia; order Chiroptera; family Phyllostomidae; genus Anoura; species Anoura caudifer. The sequence continues at coordinate 256,673 of PVKU01001947.1, forward strand.
TCAATGAGTCTGTATGTGTTTGACGGGAAAGACTTTAATGAAGAAATCTTCAGATAACACTGGCTGTGATAAAATACCTATATATCTATCTCTATCTATATCTATATTCTTTTCATTTTCCTAAGATGAATTTATACCATCCCCACAAAAATGAATTTTTAGTTAAATTAAAAAGAAATATTAAGGAGACAGGTCACTGAAAGAATCAAAGATTGCTTAAGAACTTAATTGCAAGTGAGAATTTAAGTGCTCTTCATAGACATAAAGTACTAACTTCTATGACTTTGAATTTTAGAGTATATTTCACATAGTGTGGTTATTAGGTATATTCATGTGATCATGGTATGCCAACATATAAATCAAACTCCACAGCAAGAGGTTTGGTGCTGACGTCAGTAATAGGTTGGAAAAGAGTAACACACAACACTAATAGAAACTTTACCCCTAGAAAAGCAGAGGAAGAATTTTTATTTTATTTAAGTGGACAGGAACCCCATTAAAATTGTCACATCCTTCTTAACTGTTCATGAATTGAAGATACAAAATTGTTTTGCTATATACAAGCAAAGCTGCTAATTAGAAAGTACTGTAATTAACAGATCCACTTAGAACAAGGTAAGCACATTGCATTTCACAGAATAGAAGATTTATTTTGCCCTATTTGATGCATACTAAATATTATGTCAATTATAGACCACTGATGCAAGATATTTCCCTAGAGAAATAATAATATTTAACATGTATTAAGCTCCTTACAAAGTATCAGGTACTGTTCTAAGTGCTTTATATGTATTTGTTAATTTATGTCACCAAACTAATCAAGGAAATAGTATCTGATCTTCATGTTGTAAATAAGGAATCTGGGCCACAGAGAGGTTAAGTAACTTGTTCATAGTCACACAGAGCTAAGGCTTGAGCTCCAGACATATGATTCAAGAGTTAGTTTTCTTAACCACTTCCCTTTAGGCAAATATGCAGAATTTATTCTGGAATTTATACTGGCATAAGTGAACAAAGTTATTGGAATCCCTTCCATTGTATCTGGTATAGAAAAGACTCATTTTTAGTCCTATCTTCATATAAAGCTCACTGGTTGGATTAGTTTTATTGACAGCTGCAAGACCTGGTGGAACATTGCGAGCATTTAGAGTCAGTCTCAAAATTCACTTGCCAGTCACTAACAGAGTGACTAGGGGCAAGGTTCTTAGTTCTTTTGAACTTTAGTTTGATTTTTTTTTAATTTGAGAAATTCTGACCATAATGCCTACTTTTTAGGCATTTTTAGGTTTTGTGTATAGAGGTAAGCTATACAAATAAAAAGGTGTTATCTGTCCCCTGTGACCTGAAAAGAGACAAAGAATTTTTCATCATTACTGGAGTAAATGTTTAGAATGATCTGATTTAAAATAGGATGTACATTGTATACTTGAAATTCACTTTGATGCTTCCAATTTTAAAGTAATAAAAGCTCCTCTTCCTCTTTTTAAGAGTTTTAACTCCTAAATTAAAATGACAGTAAAATATTATACAAGTCATTCAACAGAAAAAGAGAAAGGAAGGGAAGAAAAAAAGGAAAGGAAAGGAAAGGAAAGGAAAGGAAAGGAAAGGAAAGGAAAGGAAAGGAAAGGAAAGGAAAGGAAAGGAAAGGAAAGGAAAGGAAAAGAAAG
>PVKU01001948.1:0-258136 GCA_004027475.1 Anoura caudifer
GAAGGAAAGGGAAGGGAAGGGAAGGGAAGGGAAGGGAAGGGAAAGAAACAAACCAGCTCCAGGGAATGAAACTACACAGTGGTCAGCTCTGAATGGGAACCTAGGGATGGCAGCCCCTCCTGCTCCTGTAGCTGTGCTGCTCACAGTGCAAACTCGTGCCAGGCCCCAAACTCGTGCCAGGCCTCGTGGTCCCTCTGGGCCTCCACTCGTGCTAAAGCAGGAGGAATCCAGGTAAGGCAGGTAAGACACCACAGCCCAGACACGCCGGCTCACTTTCAATTGACAACAGGTATGCCGAAGCCAGAGAATAAGTAACTTCTGTGACGTCCCTCGGGTCACACTGAGAGGGAAGATGACTGACTGTGTAGCTGGGTGAGAACATATATTGAGAATCACAATAAAAGTGGGCCCGGGCAGGTAGAACAGGCTGCAAGGGTGTCAAACTCATTTTCACCAGGGGCCACATCAGCCTCAAGGTTGCCTTCAAAGGGCCGAATGTAACTGTAGGACTATATAAATGTAACTACTCCTTAACTAGGGGCAAGGAGCTCGATGCTACCACTGGGTAGCAACAAGATGCCGGGCCGGATAAAACAAGGGTGAGGGCTGGATTTGGCATGCAGGCCTTGTGTTTGCCACCTGTGGTATAGGGGGATAAATGGTGATGGAAGGAGATTTGACTTGGGGTGGTAAACACACAATACAATATACAAATGTGTTATAAAATTGTATACTTGAAACCTATGTAATTTTATTAACCAATCACCCCAATAAATTCTATAAAAAAGAAGAAAAACTGGGGCCATTTCCTGTTAGAAAAGGTCAGTTTAGAAGAATCTGCCTTCTGTGGAATGGTTTTTGCCTATTTTCCCTTCTGGACTTTGAAATTGTCTTCCAAGTAACAGTGAGAATTTTATGAGAGCCACAAGGTCATCTGGAAACCAAAGTAAGTTATTAAGAAGATGTAACCTGTTATATAACAGAAAGGGGTTGAGCGCTGGGGTCCCCACACCTGAAAATAAATCAGGATTAAAAGGCTGCTTCATTCTGTCTGCATCAGAAAGTGCTCTCTGATATAAGAAAATAGCATAAAACTCAAGACCCTGGTTTTGTCAACTCATGTACCAACGTGGCTGCGTCTTAGACAACACGTCAACTTGTTTAAAACACATACAGAAAAGATGAGACTTTTCTTTCTGTTCTCAGAGCAAAAATCCTTCACTCTTCTGTCCAGCAACCCAAAGAAAAACAAGGGAATTTGTGGCTTGGTTTCCTTGACAACCTTATCTTCACTCCAGGCACCATCTCCTGTCTCTAAGCAACAAGGCACTCTTCAGAATTAAGGGGAGGCAAAACCCAGGCTTATCAGGAGTCCTCAAGGACCCTACAAGTCAGGGTAGAGCAACTGGTCGCTTACAGGGCGGAGGAGCCTGAGGATCAGAGAAAGATGCATGGCCCCAGTATCTTCACCACACCCCATACACACCCATGTCCCCCAAGTCCTTGTGCCTGCATTTCCACCTGTCCACTCTCCTCCCCCGGCTTATTATTCCGTCCTCTAGCGGGCTAGTGACTCGGTCCATCAGCTGGCTTCTCCCACAAGCCCCACACCCCACAGAAAGGCCCTACATGGCTCTGGTATGAAAGGGAAGCTGACCCTAGAGACTGGGGCACAGCATGGGAAAAGCTGATGCCACTGTGACTTACTGATTTATAAATAAATAGCTTTGCTGGAGAAAAGCATTCGATTAAAAGAGCATGAGAGAAAATGACTGTATTGCAGCACTGACATTTAAGAAGAGTTTGCATACAAAAACAGGATTCAGAGATTTTTTTTTTCACCCATCCGCATGCTCCCACCTCTTCCCTAACATCTCTATGCCAGGAAGGGTTTCTGAGAATGTGTAGAAGAGGAGCAAATGAACAAAGTATCAGTAGAGGACAGCTCTGAACTTTAATCAGAGCAAAAGAGCTGAGGAGAGCTGAGCTCTGAAGCTGAAAGGAAATGGAATTTGGAAGCCGGAGGCGAGGAGCGACAGTGCTTTTAGCTGCCGTATCCAATAATCAGGACAACTGCTCTTTATCTGGTAGCTTTAATTGCCAAGCAGGCTCATGTCCACAGCGGTATTTTATCCATGTCACCTGTGAAGGTAGGAGGTGGGGCGGGGTGGGGGCAGGAGCAATTAGTCACCTCCCTTCCCAGATCTAGAAATCACAACTTGGAGAGATTGTCATATATAAAATCACACAGTCGGTTATTTTCAAAATAAGAGAAAGACTATATAGATTCTGATTCCTAATGCTTACTGATCCATGGAAATGGGGAACCAGACTAGTCCAAATTGCTATACTTCAAAGGCAATTTCCAAATTTCATTGTCTTCCTGAGCTGTGAGTGGTTTCTAGTTAAGTTTTTTCAGTAGCTTATCAATAAGGCAGATCTGCTGGGATTCCTCTCCTTGCTCCCTCTCCTTTGGGTAAAATTAGGAAGTACAAGGGTGCTGGCTCATTTTCAAGCCCTTGTTTGAGTGCCTTTTACAAGAGCTGGTTTGCTGGAGCCAAGGGACCAGAGGTCTACAAGGCTGAGAGTGAAGCCTGAGCCACAAGATGGACTGGCTGCAAAGATCAACTGCTGAGGGCCACTTGCAGGGTTAGGAAAGGTAAGGAGTGGGAGAAGGAGGAGATCAGGGTGGGGGGCAAGGGGAGCTACCATGCTCTGGGCCCTGGAAAGCTTTGGCACAAGATTAAAGGCAAAAGGAAATGGGACCAAATGTATATGTTGCCAACAGCTCCCCCCACTTCAAGGGCAGGCGGACTCACAACTGCCGAGGATCAGACCCTGAATGAGGATGTGGTCCTGCCCCTCTGAGCAGAGAATGTAGAGAAAACACAGGCCAAGGGACTGTGCATTCCACAATGGACTGAACCACGGCAGAACCAGAGGGAGCTTGAAACAGCTTGCAAATCTAAGTGTTGCAGGGAGCTTGGGCCCACCACAAGCCCCCTAGGGGCTTCACACAGACTGAGCTTGCAGAAGGTCCATCTCCATGTGTATCTGGTGGAGAGCAGCCCACCTTTTCCTTTTCTCTCCCAACCCCTACACTGAACCTGTCACCTCTGAACAGGTCTCCGTGTCAACAAAGACATGGGCGGCAAAAGCTATGGAAGTCATTTAAGTCATGACACATGTGCTAAGTGGGGAGTTCAAGTAGCCATCACTACCCTGAAAAGTGGGACAGCTCAACAGAGTGAGGAATGGTCCTCAAAGTACATTTCACTCAGTCTATTTAATCAGAGAAAGGGAAAGAAAATGGAATTTTGATTTCAGAGTTCATCCTTGGTTGAAAATTGTTATTTGCAAAACACAAGTAACATTTTAATTATTTCCAACTCCACACCATAACAGCTATCAAGGGAACGGAGACAAAATAGAATCAACAGGGACTTATGAAATCCATAATTAATGTGCACTAAAATTAGCATACATGAATATGAATGAGGAGGGCCTATTCTAAAGTATGCATCTGAAATGTTACCAGCTGATTAAACTCGTTATCTGCTACAGCTTCTGAACAAAGGGGGCCACCTCAGCAGGGGAGGCTCGGCAGCACCTGAGATGGTTCCCCGGGTCAGATTTCCTGCTAGCAAAGATACCGTGTATTTTCATTAACTGAAATTTTGGAAAAGCTACAATTTTCTGTACAGTGAAGCAAGACAAGTCAAACTCTCATCAGAAGTCATCGTACAGCCAGCGTGGATCATGTGGGATTCTGGAATTTCCACTTGGTGACATAACAATGTCTGAATCGTGCAATGACAGCAGCTGGCCCACTCGCAGTAGGGACTGGAGAAAAGGCACAGTGGTCCCCCCTTACCTGTGGGGGACATGTCCAAGACCCCTGGTTGATGGATGGATGTGTAAAACTGTGGACAGTACTGAACTCTGTATGTACTGTTTTGTCCTACACATACACACCTATGATAAAGCTCACTCTATAAATTAGGTGCCGGAAAAGATTACAATAATAAAATAGAACAGTTATAGCAATACACTGTAATAAAAGTTATGTGACTGGTTTTGGGGTCATGATTAAGTACGATTCGGGTGACCAGAACACAAGCACTCTGATACTGCGACAGTCGATCTGATGACTGAGACAGCTACTAAGTGACTGACAGGCAGAAAGCATCTACAGTGTGGAGACCTGGACAGAGGGATGATTCATATCCCAGCAGGACGGAGCGGGAGGGCGGGAGATTTCATCATACTGCTCAGAATGGCACTCAATCTAAAACTGATGGCTTGTTTATTTCTAGAACTTTCCATTTAACGTTTTCAGACGGTAGTTGACCATGGGTTAACTGAAACCTCAGAAAGTGAAACCCTGGAAAGAAAAACTGCATTTCTCACTGCAGCCTTGGCCCAGGGTGGAGCTGCCCTGCTGAGAAGAGCAGCAGTGAGAAAATTCTGTCAGAAAGGACGGACAACTCCTGACACAAGCTGATCTGCCCCCAACACATGGGGGTGGTCAGTGTTGCGGCTACACATTATCTCCTCACCACCTCACTACTAGTGGGAAGAAAGAGAATAGCGTGGTATTCAGTCATGGTCTTGACCCTGCCTGCCCGCCCCTGTACAGAGCACCCCTGCTGCCCCTTCCACTCCCCTCCACTGTGGACGGAAATGCTGGCAACCAGTCCTACAAAGCCTGGGTTCAACTGCAACTCTTAAAGTAGTAAATATTATTTTTAAAGTGCACCAAGCCAAAAGAGAGTTTACACCCTTGCTCTGAGGGTGTGCACTTACTGTTCTTTCTGTGATGATCGATTCATTCTGCACTGCACTGTAATATGTGGGTGTATAACCTTTCTTCTGTTGGGCTGCAGCTCTTTGGAGAAAAGGGCTGTATTTTATTCTCTTACTTTTTTTTGTATCTCTGGGAACACCTAGATCTGTACCATCCAAGTAGCCACGTGAGGCTCCAAAAGCACTTGGAATTTGGCCAGCGTGACTGAGAAAAGAATAATTCTATTTCATTTTAATTAATTCAAGTTTAAATTTCAAAACCGGAGAAATAGAAACTATTTTTTCCTGTGTATGCAGCTTTATTTTGGTAGAACTACACTTCACTTGAACCACTGAAAATTTAGCACCCAAACTGAGATGCGCCAAAAATACAAAATACAGACCAGACTTCAAGGAAAAAAAGCATGTAAAATATCGTGATATTTTACATTGATTCCATGTTGAAGAAATACTATCTTGACTATTTTAGGTTAAATAAAACACATTTTGAAAATTAATTTCACTTGCTTTTTACTTGTTTAACATGGCTACTAGAAAGCTGAACATTATTACATAGACAGCTTGCATCCTATGTCCGGACGGGGTGCCCGAGGTACTGCCCATGTACGAAGCCTCCAGAACACACTGGCTGCTTGTTTGGTTGAACACTATAAAGAGATGATTCCATTACCTCTCACCTGGTCTCCAGTCTCCTTATAACCAGAGAAAAGCCATTTGTTAGGCCAGGTGTCTGGATCAGACATAATCTATGCCCAGGACACAGAACGAAGAAACTTGGCAGCAGAGGAATAAAGTTGCTGGTGCCAATTCACGAACAATCTCCCTCCTCTGCAGCAGATTAAAGTGCGGTAAACGCCAGTTTGCAGACCGAGGAAAGAAGTCCGAGAGCCAGGCTGCCCGAGTGTGTTTCATTCTCATCTCAGCAGCATCGGGGCTCTGCACTCGGAAGCCAGGAGAAAAGAAAAGGCATCCACAGTAAATGAAGAATGCTGTTCCCACAGGGGGGCAAGCATCGCCAGACGGTGCATTATCTTATTTAGGAGCACTGGGGGAGATGGTCCTGGAAGAACCTGACAGTAACCGCTGCAGGGGTGTTCATGTGACAGCGGATGTCCTTGCTCCAAAACTGGAGGGGCGCAACGGACACAGACCAGTTACTGAGCTTCGCTCAGGGGATGGGTGTGTGACTCTCTGCAGGTAACCCAGCGCCCAGAGGAGAGGATGAGGAGCCCGTCCTTGGAGCAGCTCTTCCCCGCACCTCCCCCACCTCCCAACATCAACATGATGACAAGTCTGCTGAACAGTCCCCCGTGCAAGCCGCCCCACCCCGTGTGGTCCCCCACTCAAGAACTAAGAAAGCGAATCAGAACCAGGGAGAATGGGAGGAATGGCAACACAGGGATTCCTCTGTCCCATCCCTAATTTATTTTAAAAAGTTAATTATTTGAAAATCTTGATATTTAATCTACTTTTGTGTGATATACTTCACCATCCACTGGCACCTTCTGCGATAACAGAACTGGTCTGCATCTGGGCTGCCCCACAGGGTAGCCATGAGCTGGTCAGCCTGGAGGGTCTACATTTCGCATTTAACCTGGTAAGAAAATATCCAATGGCAGGGCATTCGCTGGTCACGGTACCCAACTGGCCACCCCCCTTTCTGACCCTACAGCCTGTGCTGGTCCACCTGGCCAGCAGCTACTGTATTAGACAGGGCATGTGGAAAAGGCTTACCCAAACCGTGTTCTAGCCAGTATCTGCCCAGCCATGGCTAGAAAGGCAACTGGAAGTAACTGGAAACTTCTCAGCCCTAATACAAAAATGTGTTCCAATTTTCTGTTAATTTTTTTTCTCTAATTGACATAACAGGTAGGAGGATGACAGGATCTGGTAGATGTGGGAAGGAGCCTCCTTTTTAGTGCCAATCCTGGTGCAGCCTTAATGCAGCTTACTTAACTTCCAGGCCAGAGAGCAGGCGACAGGCATCCCAGTGTCTGCGGCCTGTGGCAGGAGTTGATAGAACCGCAAAGTTGTCCCGTCACCTGCTTTGTGATCAGGCAGAGATCCCAGAGTGGTGACTTCACCTCCGGGCGCCTGTGCTGACTCTTACGCTCCAACCCAGCAGAGTCATTCAGGAGTGTGCCACCAACCTCTGCTCCGGCACACACCTCGGGAACACGATATGCCAAGCGAAATGTCATCCCAGACAGGAGCCCGTGCTAATTATAATGTCAGGCTTCCCACTGAGACACAGATAATTAAAGGAGACTATTACAGTGTTTCCAAACTCCTGGAGGAAATGAGAAGCACCTTCAAAAGGAACCCGCTGGAGACGAAAATTCAAGTGATCAGAGACATCGCACTTGAGACCACCAAGACCAGAGCCAAATGATCCTGGAGGGTAGAAGCAAAGGGAAGACCAAGGACGAGGGAGAAGGGGGTGTGGAGAGAGGAGGATACAAAGGGAATGAATGTTTTTCAGGTCCTGCTCTGTACTAGGCATTGTCATACACACTTCTTAGGAGGGAACATGGTGAGTGTCCCTGCTGGCTGCCATCACTGCCATGTTCCAGCTGGGAAAGCTGAGACCCGCCCCCCCGCCACACCCTAGTCTTCCCTAAGGTCACCAGTAGTCACGTATTTGATGGTTCCATGATCCAAGCCCCGGCCTTTCTAACTTGAAATCCTGTGCTTGTCCCATCTCCCCAAGTCACCTTCCTTGATATGGTTGAAGGGTTAACAATCTTTGGGGCTGGATGGTCCTCACTTGGTGGCAGCAGTGGTGGGTGTGTGGGGGCTGCAGGTGTGCTCATTTCTGCACAGCACCCACAGGGACAGGTCCTGTGCATGGACGAGGCTCCAGTCCACATTTTTTCTGCCCAAATCTCCTTGCTGAACGGAGCCCAGCCTCTGATTGCCTCTGCCGTGCTAATCACACCGGCACACCAGTGTAGCGCTGCAGACATGTGCATCCTATGTGGCAAGCTTCAAAGAACCAGAAGCATGTCCTGAATTTTTCAGTAACCTTTGCAATCCACCAGGAGAAAGGAAGCAAGCTCACCAAACAAGAGGGAGGCTGGTGGCAACACAGAGAGAGAATGTGAAACAACTCTACCAATACCTGCTTGTGTGACCTTGAGCTTGGACTTGAACCCTGCTGAGTTACAGTTGTGAAAACATAAATCAGGAATACAAGTATCTAAATCATATACATGGAGCACTTTATGCTGGGAACTTCAAAAGGCCCCAGGAAGTAGCAGCCTCTAGTATTATCAATGTATTTTATGACCACCAATGATTTATGCCGTTGAGTGGGGCTCAGTTTACTCATTAACTGAGCCTGAGTCTCTGGCTGTGGAGCGAACTCCTCCAGGTCCTAGATGCAAAGCAATGGGAAGCAGAGGCTGTTATATCAGTGTTTTCTCTGGAAAAATCCATGCCTAATAAAATTTTCTGTTCGGCCTCTGTCCCAGGAAAATGAAGAGTTGACAAGTTCTTTTTTCCGGCCCCTGGCTCCTTCCCACAGTGCCGTGGTGGAGACCAGGCAGGGTAGTAAGAATGCCCAGGTTCATGCCACCAAGAGCCCCAGGGCCTCTCATGATGAAGGAGACTGTGCAACAGGGGCTGTCCAGGACTGTCTGGGGTGGGGTTAGGACCCTGGATTACCTACCGGGGGACCCTAACTGTAATCACTAGCACCTCTATAAAAAGGAGGCAGAGGAGATTAGACACTGAAGAGACAGCAGTATGGCCGTGAGGGCAGGGACTGGAGTTCTGTGGCCACAAGGCCAGGAGGGCTCTAGGAGCTGGAAGAGGCCAGGAGCCTCCAGCGGGCGCACACCTCTGCCAATACCCGGCTTTAGCCCAACAGAAGTGATTTCAGGCTCCAGCCTCCAGAACCGTAAGAGAATAAATTTGGGTTGTTTGAAGCCATTAAGTTTGGGATCATCTGTTTCAGCTGCCATAGGGAGCTAATACAATACTTCATTCTGTTTTCAACCTGCAATTAAAACAACCCCAATATGATTATCTCGGACATAAAGAAAGAGTCCCACACACACCCTTATGTGTGTGTTGGGGGTTGGGGCATTGAGGTGATTGGGTGCTGGAGGTCTCCCTTCCAAAAATCATGTTCATCTGGTCGCATGCATCATAGATGCTCATTATAGAAAAGTAGAGTTACAAATCTCACAAAAACATGAAGGAAATAAAACTCAGCCATAATCCCAGGACGAACCAACCACTGTTCATATTTTAGTGTATAAATCTGTGGGTTTGCTCCTGAAGCAAAATCACTTCTGATTACAACCTCAAGCATTTCATTTAAAGGTGGAAATGTGGTCTATGAGGAGCTGTCCATGTAGACAAGCCAAATACTTAAGATCGACGGTCATGCTGTTCTGGAGACACAAGCAGTGAGCCCCAGTTCCCTGTGTCCTGGCCGCAGCCACAACGTGACCTGGACCCAACTCTAATGAGAGAAAAATAAGGAGCATGAGACTCCCCAGCCTCTTCTTCTATATGGATGTAAATCACTGCACACAAAGGAAAGCTCACCATGTTGTGGAAACTCACAGAAGTTAAACGCCATCCCTGAGCCTACCTGGTGGCCAGGGTAGAGGGGACAGGGACACCTGACTCCTGAATGGCCTCTCATCTCTTGGAATGGAGGTTAGGTGACAAAATGCACCAGTCAGTGTAGGCACTGGAATATCTACTGCTCTTCAATATGAATGGTAACATGGTAACCAAAAAAAAAAAAAAAAAGATGGCACAGACCTTCTTGCAAGAAGCCCCATCTACCAGGGAAAACAAGCATGTTCAAATAACTGCCATTCAGAGATTATCATTGCCATACCGTGATGGAAGGAGGCACAGGATACAGCAAGGAGCCCTAGAGGAAGGAGTGATGAACATGCTGAATAAATGAGATCAGCAATGTGCAATCTGTGTAATGTTTCACAGCATCACCCGGTTCGAGGGCTGGAAGAAATCGCAGTGATCATTAACATGCCCTTCCCCTAAACTGTCAAAGGGAGCAGTGAGTGTTTGAATGAGATTACCTCTCGAATCCCTTTAAGCTCCAAATGTAACTTTCTCATGTACAGAGCCATGGATAATAGTGCCCTGTTGAGACCATAAACTACTCATGAAAAGAGATTAGTAGGAACTCGATTGCTACTTGATTTTTAATTCCACTCAGATACAGAAAGGGAGCCTGTTTGCCTCAGGCCCATGAATCCCTGGAAAGCTCAGAGCCCTTATGTCTGTAATCTATTGCGTGAAAAGCACTTTAAGAGACATTGGTTCAGTCTGGGGTCACTGTCAGAAAAACATCCTTTTCTTGGGATGCTGTTTACCAAAGGACTCGAGTGCCCCAGCCCCAGAGAAGGGCGAAGAATGAGAAGGATGAAGCATCGCCACCCTCAGGAGCATTTGCATCCACCCTCACGGCCGCTGGCTTTTGCTGCTCCTTACCACTTCTTCCAGAAACATTTCAACTGCCTGTGCATCCAACCATCTGTTTCTCTAAAGCAGTGTTCTTTCCTGCTCTAGACCTGTGGACGGATGGTCTTCACAAGGTCTGTGGGCACCCAAAACTGCCTGCAAATACTGTGTGCACAGCATCCTGTGATAAGACGGTCACTGCTCTGACCAGATTCTGAAGGGGACCTGGGAGCCACAGAAGACAAAGAACGCCTATATCCTTGCACATGTGAATCAAATATTAACTCAAGTGCCCTGGGTGTATCCACATACCGATGTGTGTGTCCTGAGACTCCAGAAACCCCCAGGAGACAGGACACTTGATAACAAGCTTTTACTTCAACATTAAAAAAAAATTTTTTTTAACAAAATGTCATCCTCAGGACATAAAAAACTAAATGAGCAAAGATAAAAAATTTTAAAAAATCAATTATCCATTTAGTCACTTTGAAAAATCTATCTTGCAACCCAGAGTCTCAGGGAATGTCAAAGCTCTAGTTAAATTTTTAATAAACTGGAAAGGATAATGTTAAAGAAGAGACCTTTTCAGAGGTAAGCTCAGCTGGCCCAAAGGTTGTGGGTTATTGCTAAAGAAACCACACACACACACACACACACACACACACACACACACACACAGGTAAGCTGGCGACAGACAAGTTGCAGCAACAGTTCTCAGCAAAGGGCGCGAAGCTGCTGATGGGAGCTGAGGCGAGCGACCCTCTCCTCAGCCGAGTTAGACACTGGAGACTCCAGGAGACAACCCCAGTGGGGTCTTCGGAGACATGTCTATTTCAACCTTTGGTGATTTTACCCAGTGTTACGGGTTTAAATAACATCTACAAGCCAGTGATTCAAAAATTTATCCTCCCAGTCCCCAACTGCACCCATCCCCAAACCAATCCGTCCAGCCTCATTAGTATCTCCACTTCAATGTCTAAGAGCAATGAAACCTCAGAGTCCAAAACCAAATTCCTGCGGTCCCCCTGAAACCTGCTCCTGCTGCAAACTTCCCCTCTCAGTTGATGGCAACTCCGTTTTTGTAGCTGGTCAGCCCTGAAATCCTGGAGTCCTTCTGGGCCCTCTTTCTTTTCCACCCTACATCCGATCCATCTGCAAGTCCCGTTGGCTCCGCCTTCCATAGACACCAGAATGGGAGGCCTCCCTGCCACCACCGTCACTGCCACCCTGATTGGCCACCGCTGCCTCCACCTGGATTCCTCCCAGGTCTCCCTGCTTCCACCCTTGCCCCTCCTAAGCCCAGTCTGAAGTCAGGGAACAACTCCAACCAAGCACATGGGGACATAGTAGGGTAGGAGCAGCTGTGATTTGAGAAGGGGTATGTCAGAGGAAAGTGTATCCTGGGTCCTCAAAGCCCATCACTATGAAATCTGCATCTTAGAACACTTTTGTTCTGCAGGGAGACAGAGAATCCCCACTCCAGCCAGCAGAGTTATTTTGTTTGGCTCTAGACCCACCAGACATACCTTTTGTCCTGTTTCAACTGATTAAAGAAAGGGTCTTGAACAGCAGAAAGATAGCTACTACTATGACCAAAAAGGCGGCACAAGCAACTCCTCTAATGATCAGCTTTGAACAGGGTGAAAGAGACCACAGAGACTTTCAAATTGCCCTCTGCAGCACCCTGGTCTTCAACCAAGCTCTTTAACACACCGGGGGTGAGTGCGACCAGAACCCCCTCTGCCCATCAAGGCAAATCCACGTGATCAACCTTGTACACTGGTGTCCCTCATAAGACTTCATCTGAACAAGCTCTGGAAAACCAACCAAAAGACTTAACACCCGAAGAGAAAAGGTCACGAGGGAAATGAGAAACAGAGGCCGCGGAAAAACTTGGGCAAGCCAGCCTGTACAATCACATGCCAGCGGTGCTCCTCCCTGGAGGAGGACTAAAACGCGATTGGGCGACACGGGCAGATTTAATATACACGCTGGAGTACATAAAACATTGCCACCTTTGTTCTTTAAACATGAGCAGGACCATGCTCTCACGCAGGCCTAAGGCTGTGGAGTTACCCCCAGGGAAAGGGACTCGGCTTGGCCGTGGCCTTCGCTCCCACATATGAAGCCGGAAGGCAATGGGGCGAGATCCACAGCAGCTTGGAAGAGAAATACGGGCCTCGAGCCAGCTTTGCCCGCTCAAGTCATTGCTCCTATAATAAGGTAACAGGTTGACACTATGAACTCCGCAAGGACACAGGCAGTATGTCATCTGTGGACACTCCCTGAGCAACATTATTGCTCAAGCTGGAGTTCCAATACAACGAAAAACGGATCAGAAAGTTTAAGACCCCACGACTGAGGAAGTCACGGCTGGGGAGGAGGGGTATCACCGATGCCAGTAACAGCACGTTTCACGTGCTCGTAAGCCCCAGCTACTGTACTAAACATACGCGAATGTTTAAATACATACATAGCATATACATGCATAATGTTTTACTTATCAGACACATATGATATACATATACAGCATCCTCTTTATCAAAATAAATGAAGTTTGCTTTGTAAAAACCATCCTAGTTATCTCAGTGGCAGCATTATCCCCATTTCAGAGATGAGAACACCAAGTGAACCCCAAGTGAACTGTTATGATATACCAACGAATAAGTAGTAGAGAGAGCTGGAATTCCAAAAAGTAGCAAAGAAGTTTCTCGGGTTGCCCCAATTTATTTTTTATAATACCTTTATTCTTTTTTTATTCTTATCTGTGTTTTCTAGTTATGCTGCACAAAACATGTATTATTTTTTGAAATTGTACACTAATACATTTTTTTCAATGAAAATAAATCCAAAGACACAAAACCAATTTCCCCAAAATACTAAAAAGGAAAGGATTGGTAAGGACATTTCAGAAAGATGTCCTGCGTAAAGAAAGCAGGTAAGACAAACGCCTATTTAAACTGTACTGAAATCCGTATTTTGAAAGAGCGCGAAGCGGAACCAGAGACACCCATGCTTTGGAAAGGCCCGTTCCCGGCAATCAGGCTGCGGACATGGGCTCCAAGGGACTCGATGTCAAACACGTCAAGAAAGGAACGCCCTGATGGAGATAGGAGTGACACTGTTTGAAATGACTGGAACAGGAAGTTTTAACATAAAATGATCCCTCCAGATTCTAGAATTAATCCCAAAAATAAAGTCAAGAAAGATTGCAATTCTTCTCCCAATCCTCTCAAAAAAGGATCCACATCCTCCCAGCTTCCCGGGCCCCCTTTCCAGCCGGGCAACAGAGCTGGCAGGGACCTCACCTTCAGGCAGGTGGCAAGACCTCACCTGGGATGTTGTGTATGGTGATGGCCAAGATGAGCAGCGTGATCCTCCTCCAGCTGCTGTCTCCACGAGGAGCCAGGTTCCCTGGAGAAGGCATGGGGACAGCAGGGCCGTCTGGAAGGCCGGTGGCCACCGCCTTCCTCCTCTGGTACGCCTCACCATTCTCACTTTTGTCTGATCAAAAAGAGAGGGACAGGAAGAGAGAGCACTTTGAACACGAGTGAACACTTTGAACTTGGGCAAGCAGCAGCAGGAGGAAGCTTTCAAGACCAGGATATGAGCTACTTCCTAACTTCCAAATGGACTGTGGATTCTTCTGCGTGCTCCTTCATTTCTTCATCCCTTCGCTCACTCACTCATTCATTCATTCACTCATTTAGCAAACATTCACTGAGTAGACATTCAGTGCCCCATGTAAAGGTACTAACAAGGGTAAGGAAGGTGAAAACAGCACATTAGCAGTGCCTATCTTGGAGAAGCAATATTGAGTAGTGATCAGAAGCACAGATTCTGGAACCAGACTGCTGGCTCACAAGCTGTTTAACCTCTTTGTGCCTTAGTTTCCTGGTTCACAAAATGGGATAATAGGACCTACTTCTGAGAAAGGCTACTCAGAAGGGGTTTCGCAAGGATTAAAGGAGAGACTATATGAAAATACTCAGACTGCCCTAAATGCTGTGTGCATGGATTGTGGCGGTTGTCACGTGCCCTTCTCTCCCACAACCCACAGAAGTCTATCACATGAGACTGCTCTCCTGGTCGCAATGACTCAGGGGGCACCCATTCAAATGCCAGGCTCAGCCAATGAGATTCTCTCTCAGGGATGGGGACTGGAATGGGGAAAGAGCCTGGGACTCCAGTGTGGGTTCTCAACCGAAAGGTCACACTATACGAGGGCAACCATGACGTACCATGCACGAATGGAACAAGGCAGCAGGATGGAGACAGATAGAAGGAAGCAGATACCCATAGACAAGTAAAGATGGGAAATCATGTGGCCAGAGACAAGCAGAGACACAGACAAATGGCAGCCGGGGTGTGGTAAGACCTTCTGACCCTCATGAGCTGACTTTAGTACCCAGCCCTTGACTTTCATGAACTAACCCTCCTTTTATAAAGTCCTTTTTTGAGCACACAGTTGAAGGGTGTCATTTGTCAAGACCATAGAGTCCCAAACACCACTGGTCTCCTGGGTCATCTGTTTATCCCTAATGGAGGTAAAATGCCTGGATCAAAATACAGGAGAACAAGGGTGAGGCTGAGCAGCCAGGCTGGGGGTCACGGCACGGGTGGATCTGTGAGAGACTTCCCAGAGCTGGGGCACTGAGCAAATCTTAAATATGTGGGGGCACAAATGGAAGAGAGAGTCTTTCGACCATGAGTGAGCATGCGAACATGCAAAGCATAGCTCAGACGTCACAGACAGGTCACCAGAACATGTTTTTAGGGAACCCACCACAAGCAGGGTAGCCACACGTCCCGGTGTGGCTTGCTACCACAGCAGGGTTATTGGTGCCCCCTTCACTCTCAGAAGCATCCTGATCTGGAGCATTAATTATGTGGCTCTCAGGCTGCGGAAACCCCAGAGGCCTGGTGGGGGGACATATCTCACTGAAGTCAGGGGTCATCAACCTGCAGGGCAGGAGGCAAGCTCTGTGTTCCTCCTTCCCTTCTCTACTCACACATTTTCCACAAGTGAACAAACTCTCATCTCCAAGCTGAAAGCTACAGAAAACTTTCCCAAAGTGCAATGAAGAAACAAGGAGAACTTCAGGGATTCCCTTCTCTCTGACCTCACTCCCTGCTGTAATGCAAGGCGAGGGTGGATTATCCTGTCCTCTTGGTGCCTCATTTAAAGACCGGAACCTTAGTCCATAAACTTGATCGAATCTTTGATTCCCTTTTCAGATAAACTGCCCAACTAGAATACTGTTTTATATTCCAAAATCAAGAAAAGAAAAAAAAACACTTATTTTGAAAATCATTTTGTTTACTCAAATCGAGCCTGCAGGGCTTAAAGAATGAGAAAACCCCAGAGACAGGTGCAGCCCTCCCCAGTCCTGGCGGGCTATCTCCCAGGAACAGCTGACTCTCAGTTCCCTTAGGGAGAAGAGGCCTTGTATTGATTCTTGGAAGCGCAGGCCTGCCAGCCCTCCTGCAGGTCAGCTGCCTCAACTTGCACACCGGCCTCTGGAGGAGCACACAACCATCTCAGTTGGACAGCAACCCCTCCAGGCAATGCTTGCAAGCTCAAAGCTAAACACCCTCTGCGCGGCATCCATACCACATGTGTGCTCGCATGCACGTGCAAGCATATGAGTGCCACACAGGACAGCCTTGCTTGCCTCAAATATCAGACAGCCTTCATGTATGTTTGTGCATGTGCGTACATATATACACACAGGGGGGCTGTTTCTGTACATTTAAAGTTGACAATATCTAACAACTGAGGCTGTAGAGGCTAGATGGGAAATTGAACTAAATATCTGGGACTTTAAGCCCATGAATACTAAAGCCACAAGCCAACAGAGTGGAGGGCTGTGCAGGAAATAAGCTGCACCATGGTGGAAGCCACCCCGGTGTCCCTTGGGCCAGCCAGTGGGCATCACTGCCTCCTTGGGCCTCCTCTGAGCTCACAGGCCTGACCTAGGTGCTCTTCAGTGGAAAAAAAAAAAAAACAAAAAAACCTAAAACCCAGCTCTTCCCTTTAGAATTTTATAATTTAAGGGACAACAGACAAGGAAGAAACAAATAAATTCCTTTAAGTCTAAGCAGAGCTGCTCAGTCTCTAACCAGCACTAAAGGCTGCACTGGTTTTTATTAGTGACACAGAGGGATCAGATTCTGAACCTCCTACAGTGTCCAGAGAGCCACAGAGACGACACCCCCGCCAGCACACCCCAGCAGTCCCTTGAGAATGTGGAGTACGGGGCATCATGGACCGAGGGGAAGAAGCCTGCCTCGCCTTGGGCCCCCAAGTGTGAGTCCTTCTCCCGTGTGAAGGGGGAGGCTGTGAGACCGAAGTACTTCTGAAAGTTAAGTACGCCACCACTAGTTGAGTCTGCAACAAGGAAAATCTGTGCAAATCATGAGAGTACGGAGGCGTCCTGAGTGGAGACTGTTCTTGCCTCTCCTGATTAGGGTTGGACGAACTATCACATGTCATCAGGTGAAATGGCAGCACCTGGTGTGGGGACACAAGTGGGGCACAGTGACAAGAACCCAGAAGATTTCTTAAAACAGGAAAGGTTTAGACACCTGTAAAGTAGGATTGGGCAAGAGGAAGTATACTTAGGGATGGAATGGCTGATGTCAAGGTCAGAAACAGAAAACATCAATGGCACTGGCTAGTAGGTGAGAACTTATCGTAATACTTGCAATCCTTACAAAAGCCCTATGAAGTAGAGATCACCCCCTTAACTAATGAAAAACTTGACGAGGAGAGAGATGGGGGGAACTGGTCCTAGGTCACAGAGCCCTGAGTCAAGCCAAATCCTCTGCCTGGAAACCGCCCCTAAGCTGGGCCCCTTGGCCAAATGGCGGGGCGGGAGAGTGCTGTCTCCTCTGCTCGCCAAAATCGGCACAGTGTGAGCAGTCACTGCGGTGGCATCTAGGGGCTTGAAATCCCAGAGGTTTTAGTTCTGCGATGTGTACATGGCAGAGAGGTTCCGGTGAGTGATAAGAGGCAGAAAAGGCTCAGTGGAAGTCTCCAATCTACCATCATTCCCACTCACAGACAAACACAAAAACAGTTTCTTAACCCAATCAACCTACCATTTCTAAGTATAAGTAGGAAATACTTATAAACACTGAGCATGGAACCCAGGGCTACAGTTCCTTCAGGAGGTAAGAAAAGAACCACTTCAAAGTAGATCATCATCAAAAAACCTTTTTTAACATTTGAACACAAGCATTTAAGAATCCACACAAAGATGGAGGCCCCTGCTAGACCTCAGCCTATGGTCCCCGCCCCTTCATCTTTGCCACGGAGGCACCGCATTGCTGCACTTGAGAATGAAGACCCCAGGCGAACAGACAGACCAGTCCAAGGCTCACTCTTCCCAATGGATCGCAGGGTGACCTGATTTGACACGGTGACTTCCTGGTTTTCTCTCCTCGAAACAAGGGACACAATTCTTGCCCCAACACATTGTATCACAGAGCAAAAGCAGACAGGTGTCTGGGGGCACAAGCCAGGGGCCACAGTGAAGAAACCCTGCTGCTCGGGGGAAGCCTGCCACTCGGGGCTTGAGCTCCTCCCCTGCGAAGGGAAAGGTCCTGATGTCTCTAGGTCAGTGGACCCAACCCATTTTGGATCAGCAGCTGCTTTTGGATGCTACCATCTTCTCTCCAGCAAAAAGGAAAATATACTGACATGGTTTTAAGTGATTTTTGAATCCTTATGGAATCAAGGACCTTTGTTTTCATAGCCCATGGGGCCCAGTCCCACCAGGGACAGGGGGTGTCTGAATCTAATAGGCCTCCCAGGAATACGGCAACACTAATTAACACATCACCAGCCACAAGAGCTTTAAAAATCATCCTCAAGATATCACTGGAGACGATTTGGCTGAATTAGCACAAATAGGCAAATCCTTAGCTGATTAAGTGCAGAAAATTTCAAATCCCTGGAAAAATACCTTCTCTGAAAGCTGAACCCCTGTTACAAAACATAAAATGAGGAGTAGTCAGCAATACATATTCACTGTGTATGACGTGTGCATAAACAAAATCAAAAGGCCAACCAAAAGCAAGGAGAGAGGAGGGTCCATGCTAATACTATTCCTTTCTTCTCGTTTTCCAGAGAACCAGAATGACTTGGGGGGAAAAATTCAATTATCCACATGAGTGTGACAATGCTTGCTAAGAAGTTGGATCTGTTTCTCTACTCGTTTATGGGATTAGCATGACTTCCTTTATATATTATGATGGATGCTGAATTTGAACATGAACTAATTACTCAACATTGGTTATATCGACGCTGGCAGATGGAGAAACCAAGGCCCACAGGAGCCCTTCTTGCTGGTCCCATGGGAATTTAAGAAAGGCCAGGGTGGTTCCCTCAGTCTTGTCAGAGGGCCCTTCAGCTTGGAGACAACTACATTCAAAGCCTATGACTGTCTCTAAGCCTATTTATAACTATCCTACTGTTTCCTCTTTGTAAAGCTATAAACATAACCTCATTAAAGTCCCTTGCCCAAACATATAAAATCCCCAGTATCCCTAAGACAATGGCTGACCCCATGTCCAGTTCATGTACACTGATGTTTTGCATATTTGCAGTCAGTGCAAATGGTGACAAGAACAGGTCACACTGTCAGCCGTGGGATGGTGGCTCTGTCAATCATTAGCCATAAGGCTTCAGGCAAATGCTGTCTCTCTGCCTCAGTGCTATCGTGGTAAAATGGGTTCGATAATCATATCTACTTTGTTAAGTTGTTATGAGAACTAAAACATACATCAAGTGCCTGGCACATGAAAACCACAATCAATGTTAGCTGTTACTATTGATGACATGTTTTAATGTACAGTTTCCTACACCACTTGTTTCACTTAAAACTACAGACACATTTTCTAGACTTCTTAGCCTCTTCCACTCTAGTTTTTAATGGCTCAAGGGCATTTTGCTTATTTCTAAGTGCATCTTTTTATTCAAGTTTGAATGGTCACTCTTTTCCAGATTCTAAAAGATGCAGTGCCTCACTCTTGCCACGGGGGGGCACACTCTTTCTGCTCCCTCCCACCCACAATGGGCACCCACCCAGGGAAAGTTCCTGTCTTGACTTCAAGCACTACATCTTTGTTTTATGGCTTCATGATTCACCCACACCACTGGAACATGTGAAGAGGGGCTGAGCTACCCTCCAGAAATGGCTTAGGGCATGAGGGAAAGTTCCTACGGAAGACTGGAGGAATCTGTGCGACGACCCTTACGTCTTTCACGCGCTTGTCTGGAACCTACTGTTGCCCAACAATTGGTTTCCTAAAACTGAACCACAGTGGAGAGGTCCCCCACATGCACATTATAGGTATCTGCATCTGAAAATAGACAAGAGAAAAGTCTCTTCATTTACCCAATGCTCCCTTCCTACCTTCCACTACTGAATCTTCAAAGTGATTTTGGCTTCAATTTCCAAAAAAAGGAGAGGCATTAGTTGAAATGGAGAGAAAAAGGAAAATTAATTCTTGGCTTTTGATCTTCTGGGGGTGGGGGGTGGTGGCATCACCTGGTGGTTTAAAGGAGAAAAGGGATTTTCAAGGGGAGGGATTTTCAACTCTGTGACATTTCTGCATTAAATGCTGTCTTTAGAAACCACCGGGCACTTGAAAGGTGACTTGACTGTCAGGAACTGGGAAGGTGGGAGAGTTGGAGATTGGCCATATGTTGCCGTACATGGTTTACCAAGAGCCAATGGGAAGAGGGGAGGGGAATAATGCTTACGGTGCCTTCTCATGGGGGTGCCTTTTCATGGGGAAATTCCTTCGCTTCCCTGAGCCGTCTACGGCTGTGCACCCAGAAGTGTCCTTAGATCCCCCAGGACCCCTTTGAACTGCCAACACACAGCCTGCAAATGTGAAGCCCTGGCATGAAACCAGCAGCAGAGTGTTCATTTAACTCTCATCAACTTAATTGGGTTAATGGGTGTGAGTGGTCCAGGGAGGGAGGGCTGGCCGGCCATCCCATCCATTTTGCCATTGGGCAAGAGCCCCAAATGAAATACTACTGCCAATAACCACATTTCTGATTATAAAGATATAAAATGCATATCGAAGCAACCTTGGGAAACCTCAAAGTATGTGTGAGAAAATTTAAACCACACATAATAATCACATCATTTAAAACAAATACTAGAGTTTGGTATATTTCTTTCCACGCTTTTTCAGTTTGTTTACATAACTAAGATAGATTATACAACCATAGACTTTTCATTCCCACTAACCACCAGCATTTCCGTAGACAACGAAAAACCCTTACACTTCAAACAATACAATTTATTATTTACTTAATCTTGACCATTGGGTATTTAGGCTACTTCTATTTTTTTTTCCTATAAAGATCACTGCAAAACCCTTAGCTTACATAAACAGTCAAAAATTTGGACAAAGTTCTCAGAAGCTGAACCTTGATCAAAGGCCTTGATGCATTTGTCTAAGTAATTTCTAGAAAGGCCACGCCATTTATACTCCCGTCAACAGAATCAGGCTGTTTCTTAGTCAGCCTGGATATTCCTTATTTGAAAGTAAATGTCTTCATTTCCAAAGGAAATGCTATTTCCCCTCATTTGTATGTCTCTGACTACAAGTAAAGCGGAGTGTTTTTCATAGTTTCAGGCCCATCTTTTTTTCTTTGTGAAAGGTTCTCGATCGCAATGAGGCCTTTTTAAGTCTTGGTAACATGGCTAGCTGACTCCTTACAGACATGGGTAATTTTGCTGTGATCCGCTTATGTCTGTCAGGACTAAGGAGACCTAGCTGGGAGCCACAGATATGATTCCCAGTCAGACCACTGTGGCCACCTGGTCAAGCTGGAGTTTTAGCCTCCGTGTTTAAATTCCTTCCTGAGATTCCTCAAGACAGCACAGCGTCTTTAAAAAACAACATGTATTGCCCTGCCCAAGTGGTTCTGTTGGTTGGAGGATTGTCCTGTACACCAAAAGGCTGCAGGTTCGAATGCCAATCAGGGCACACACCTAGGTTGTAGATCGGAGCTCCAGTCGGGACACACGTTGCAGGCAACCGATCACTGTTTCTTTCTCACACTGACGTTTCTCTCTCTCCCCCTTCCTCCTGTGCTCTCCCCGCCCCCTAAAATCAATAAAACAACAGATTAAAAAAACCATTATCTGTTTTATTTATGCTACTGTCTGGTACGGTTCTGAAAGCTACTTTTCTCTCTCCATACTGAAATATCACTGTTTTCAAAAGCAGGGGGCCTACGAGAGCTTCCCCCACTTCCCTGACTTCTCTCCCCATCCCACAACCCTGCGATTCTTGCAAGCCACACAGCGGTTTTGCAACCAGAACACAGAGCAAAAAGAATCTAGTATGGACAGGACACTTGCTGG
This sequence comes from Anoura caudifer, assembly GCA_004027475.1. Taxonomy (NCBI): domain Eukaryota; kingdom Metazoa; phylum Chordata; class Mammalia; order Chiroptera; family Phyllostomidae; genus Anoura; species Anoura caudifer. The sequence goes on from PVKU01001948.1 coordinate 21,651, forward strand.
AGTTTCCAGATTGAGCAAATTAAAAAACAGGGCGCTCAGTTGTTTTTGAATTTCAGATATAAAATACTTTTAGTATAAGCATGTCCCAGAAGTTGCAGGGGCTATACTTATACTAAAAGGTAGTCATTGTTCATTTGAAATTGGAGTGTATCCAATTGGAGGGTATCCCGTGTTTTATCGGATAGTGCTACTTGTGCCTACCTTAGGGTCCAAGTTCTGGGCAGGGAGAGTGCCTACATTTGTCTCAGTGCAAAGCGTCTCAAGGATGGACTGCATGGGTCATGCACAAGTCAGGGCAGAAAGAGATTCCATCAGAGGCCAAGGAAGCTTCATGGGGAGATCCCAAGTATTTATTATGCTTACTTACTGCCCTTTAGTCAGAGAAGCATCTGGAATCTAAGAAACATGATGATAAACTTATTTACCATCTTTGTAACTACCCTAGACATCACCATTGGTCATTCTAATAACCACAAGCCACATGATTATCAGAGTCACGTGCTGCCTGATTCCCTTGTCTTTTCAGCCAGTACATATTTTCCAGGCACCCAAAGCCATCCATGCCTTACCTTTGCTGCTTATGAATAAGCAGTTGCTTAGTGACAACACAGATGCAAACAGACCTGTATAACTGGTAAAAAGGAAATGCACATCAGAAGAAGAGATGGCTTCACCATTACCTAAAGATTTCACATTTGTGAAGCAAACCACCACTGACATGGTACTCGTTCCAAATACCTCAGTCAGGTAATAATTTCTATTCTCTATCGACAGAGCCAAAATTTCCAATAAGATTAAAAAGTCCACCTACCAGGTCAGCTCTTCTAGTTCATAGGCACAAAAACCATTTGACCAATCTGAACTCATCCCCAATTAATTGATTTTGGCCTAAGACTAAGTCCTAGGTGGGCTCCAGAGCTGTCTCTACAGCTCTCCTCAGCTCACCCTGCACATGTGTGTTCAATGCAAACACCACAGTGGGAAAGGGACCATTACATCTTTTGGGGGAGAGGAGGTCCACCAGCAGAAAATGACATTTATTTCAAAAGAGCCCAACACAGCCCTTGGTGGCGTGGTTCAGTGGATTGAGTACCAGCCTGTGAACCAAAGGGTTGCCAGTTTGATTCCCAGTCAGGGCACATGCCTGGGCTGCGGGCTGGGGCCCCAGTAGGGGGTGCATGAGAGACAACCACACACTGATGTTTCTCTCCCTCACTTTCTCCCTCCCTTTCCCTCTGTCTAAAATAAATAAATAAAATCTTTAAAAAAAAAAAAAGAGCCCAAAACACTCATTTCTAAAAGGGCATTTCTGAAGAACACTAATGCTTTTAAGATCTTTGCAAAGGCCTCAGCCTCTCCCAGAAAGATGGTAGCTCCTCAGGAACCTACATGGTTGTAAGTTCCCCGGTGAAGGAAGGAGGTGTCCGAGAGAATTGCACCTGCTTCTGGGTTCTGTCCAACTGCTAATATTAACATAAGCATCATTTGGCTCACTTTCCTGTTGGAGGAAATGTTGCTCTAGCATCTTCTTTGATTCTGAGAATAAAAATTAATAGCCTAGCCCACTATATCTCCAAGTGTGGAGTGGAGGCCAACCACTGCGGTGTCGTGGTGGCAGTCCCCAGCACGCCCACTCCTGGAGCCCACCCTGGAGCTACTGAACTAGACTCTTTGGAAGAGGCACTCAGGAATCTCAGTCTCTAGATTGCTCTAGATCCATATGGCTTGGGGTGTCAAGCCACACAATATTCCACCCCCCCCATCTGCACTCCAGGATAATTCTGATATAGGCTAAAGTTTTAGAAGTAATGTTTTAGACTGCTCAACTACAAGTTAGTTGACATACTGCCTCTGCATCTAAATTTACATCAGTCCAAACATTTCTGGACAATCAGGAGTCTCAAGGTAAGACACAGGGATATAGTTGACCCTTAGTTACATCTAGGTACCTAAGGATACATATGACTTTTTTCCAAACATGCAGTAGGGAAGACAAAGGAATTTAAGGCGAGAAAGTGAAAAGTAATCGAATTGTCTTGACAGAAACCATCATTTCCTTACATCAAATTAAAATGACCCTTAAAAAAGAGAACATGGACCATCACATAAAAATGCAACCAGCAGCAGAACTGAGAGAAAAATAAATTCCCTCAAAACAGGCATTCTTGAATCTTCCCTAAGTCCACATAGGGTCTGTGTAAGGTCGAAGTCACTTAGCCACTACAATACTTATTGCCCATATTAACACACAGCATTATATTCTGCAAACTACAATAGGAAAGCAAAATCTTTCTTTTGTCAAAGGCCACATAACTAAAAGGAAACTGTGGTACTGGAATGGTTTAAGTGAGACTAACGTTCCATAAACATCTCCTGGTTCATGGATTTTCTTGCTTTTCGGATGCAAACAATTGATGTTCAAACATAGGATCATCACCAGAGATAACAACAAAAACAACAAAAGGGAAAACATAAGCACCTGCCTGAAACTTTAGGTTTTGCTTTCTGTCTCTGTTACAAGAAGGTAGAAGAGCTGAGACTGCAGTGGATGCAAAGGAGAATCTGAGTCCACGCCCAGTCAGTAGGAGAATTTCTCCAGCTCAGTCCCCAGTGGTGGGCAATAGAGATCAACTCATTCATTGAAAGGGTATTTAGGGGCTCATGGGACCAACCCAGGAGGCCACAGAACCCATCTGAGAACCCGAACAGGAAGACCAGGAATTCCTGTTCTACCAACAAAACGCCACCATATCACCCTCGGGGAAGCACCTTGTCCCAATACTGGAAACCAAATACCCCTGCGTAGGTCACTGGCACTCAATGCCGGCCACTGCTGCTGGAACCACTGGCGAGGCCATCGTCATCTCTAGCTGCAATAGAGGCCAGAAACCCAATTTCTATCCTACATGGCAGGCTCTGCCTTCCACCAAACCTCCCAAGGTGGGGGGCAAAGGTGAGTCCCAAACATGGTGAAGGGACTCAGGAGCTAAGCAGCTATAGGAGGAGGAGGAGGGAAGGAGGAAAAGAGGGAAAGAACAGGGGAAAGCTACTAAGGGGAAGCTTTATTCACATTCCCTGACATCCATGTCTTCAATGCCTTAATTCTACATTAAATCATCACCGGGCTTTCCTCTCCCTTTAGGAAGACAATTAAGTGAATGAAATCCATGGCACAGACTTCCCTGGCCAACTCCATCTTCTGTTTTCTGTGTGCAACCCTAGAAGAGTCCCAGCTTCTCCTAACTGTAAATGAGCTGAATTAGGTCGACTTCCTGGCCCCCTCCAGCACTAACGTTCTCTGCTACCACAGTCAGTCTCGGCACAGGTAGTCTAAATGATCGCTCATCCCTGGTGAGGAGAAGAAAGGCTATTTCTGGTGCCAGTGTTTACAGAACTCGGTAAGAAAGTCCCCAGGCGCTTAAGGGACAGCACATTCCAACTGTTCATAAAACAAGAAATGTCCACTCGGTGAGGAACAAATTAATTAGCCCAGAGTAATGAACATCACCCTGTGCCCTAAGCTAAAAGGCATTATTTTCCCTTAAAATGTGTTATTTTCTGACAATATAAAAATTTGCATATATTATTTTAAAAGGGCAAATATTAATTAGCACAAAGAAAAACTGAAAATCATTCACCATCAGAGGTAAACACATTTAAAAAATCCTGATAATCCTTTTTATATATATATACTGCGTGTACAGATGAACACGCACACATAAATTTTTCCTGTTGACCACACTGTCTTGAAACACGTTAAATAGCAACAAAGCATGAACATAGTCCACATTTTCTAAATTCTCCACATCAGTGGTTCTTTTCCTGATTTCCTTTAGCTAACAGAGGTCAAGAGGGGCACAACGCAGAATTCCCAGTAGCTAAACAGAGAACTAAGAACACATACGCAAGCTTTTCTTCCTATTAGAAGAAAAGATATGCTTATTGTCCAAATCATTTCAAGGTCAGGCACAACCAGTTACCTTCTGGGCCTCTAGAGAGCTCTGGTGTTTAGAACAATAAAAGCTAGCTGGACAGAATTATAAATCACCACTTAAAAATTGGTCAAATGCTGGTTAAACATAAAAGGGCCAATGTTTCTTACTCTCTGATTTCTGTGATGTAAATGTTTTCGTGGTGAGTGGTTTCTGAGCCCTTCCTTCTTCAGGCTCAATTTAAATGCTGCATGGGGAAGTCTCAGCTCTTCAGCCTTGCCTAGCCCTGGTATCTGCAAGAACCCTGGCATCCCAAAGTAATTAGCCTGCTTCAGGTGACTCTTAGTTCTGTAAGCTTCACCCCTCACAGCAGAACAAAATAGAAATCTGAAAGTAAAGCGGACTTGAACTTGGCCTTCAGCCCCAGACTTGGGTCCATCTTCTCACCCAAGGCTCACTGCCCATGCAAACCCCTAGTTCCTTACAATGGTCATCCGGCCATGAGTTCTGGCTAGATTAACCACTCCACCCATGAAACCAGCCAATATTCTTGAGCTGTCCAGTCCTGGTCCTTGGTCACCCGCACTTCAACTCTGCCCAAAAGCCTATCCAGAGAAGGACTGGTTCAGGGAAGGTGAAGCCCAAAAGAGCCTGCAAGAGAGGCAGTGTGTGCAAGTGGGTACAGGGCCCCTCCCCTGCCCGCCCCTTCTTTCCCACCAAGACTGAAGGCTCCAAGACACTGCTCAGGTCCAAGAAAATCACATGAAGGATGACAACAGACTATTTGGGGATGGGACAGGTGGTTGAGTGGCATCTCAACAAATGAGCTTACTAACCAGGAAGAAATACCAGTACATTGGTGGGGGCAATGGCTTAGCATTCCACAAAGGTCAGCAGACAGTCCCCCTTCTGGGCAAGAGGATGCAGGGTCTGCCACAGAGAACCTGAGGGGGGCACAAGCACCTGCATTCCTCTGGGTAGAGAAGAACCCCTTCCTTAGCACAACCTGCAAAGCTAGAAAGGCGAAGCCATGGCAAGGCCCTAAGGGACATTAATGGGTCAGCTGGGCTCATTTCCAATCAGATGGGCTTAGGTAAGGATCTATTAGCATATCATTGAGATGCAAATAACTTACACATTATGTAAATGCAGCTAAATGTTTTTCTCTAAAAGTTTGTTTTCTTAATTAGCTAAATATTTCCCCAACAATGTGTTCTGCTATTAATCTGTTCAAGAAACGGGGAAGAGTCCTCCGTAATGAAGAAAAACCACTCTCCCAACCTGGGTGTTCTCCATGGAAAAGCACCCAAGTCACATCAACTCCTATCACGACCAACTTCTGTCCAGGTGTCACTTGCAGGTAGGGAGTGGACATGGAGAGAAAAACATGGAGGCACTACCAGAGCGGCAGAGTGGTGGCAATTCCGGGCACATTTGACACTGGTTTGTCAGTTGTCACTACCTCTCCATTCGCCAGGTCAGGAAACGTGATTCAGACATGGAGCCACCTGTGCCCCTCGCCAGGTGTAACAGAGGAAAGGTACTGTAGCAGTAAGCCCCAGAAATACCGTGTGTGCATGTATGTGTTGTGTGGTGGGGAGGAGAGACAATATGCACATATGTGGTCACATACAGATTATGATCAACACATTTGGCATGAGGTGCTCTGGCAGTTTCTCCCAATCCTCTTCTGGGAACTGTCAATCAAAGCAAAGGATAGGTGGTGGGTGTGGGTGGATGACAGGGGCAGGGCAGACCCAGCCTAGGTGGCCGGCACGCTGGGAGAAGGTGGCCAGCTCTCCAGGAGGCACAAACCAGGAGACAAGAGAAAGTCCATGGCAGGCTCTTTGGCACTTTCCTCTCTCCCTACCTCTTCTGGCTTCTCTCTTTCCCTTTTTCTCCAAGGTACTGACACAGAAGGCTCTCTGTGTCACTACGCAGAAAGAGGCAGGGAAGAGTGGTGCTGGGGGAACGGAAACCTGGGTAACACACTTTAAAACAGCTGTTTCGAAACTGCACGACCACTTCCTGATTATGCATATTTGGGGATGTCACTTGATACCCCTGTGCCTCAGTTTCCTCATTTGCCAAATGGGGCTGGTAACACTGCCCACCCTGTAGAGCTCTTGTGGGGAGGCAATGAGAGCGGGTGTGGGGCCTCCCTGGCCAGCATGCACTGAGCCCTACACAAACCATGTGTCGGCAGTCCCCACAACGAACCTGCGTTACACTGACAAAGAAGGAAGGTACACGGCACGTTGGTGCGCTCAACCCATTCTTCAATTAAATCCAAGGGGAAGGAGGTCCTTGGTGGAAAAGAGAAAATTAGATCATGATGGGCTCTGGTGCAGAATTTTCAAGTACCATCAAGTCCCAATTCTCCCTGTCCTCAATGCTTCTTAAGATTCCACAATCACACTGGCATTTTCGATTTTCAGAAAGGATCACCTGCTGCTAAAGATAATAGAGACTTCCCGTCAATAAAGAGGAGGGCGACTGCCCTTTAAGACCATCTATTTTGCGTTGGAATACAAAGTAACTTTCTTTTTTTCCTCCCTTTCCTTTTTCTTTCATTTTTCTTTAAATAGTAGATTTACTCATCTAATGTAGTTGGCTTAGGCTAAATTAATACCAGTTTGCACTTCCTTATAAAAATGGTACAACCAGGGAGATGGTGATAAAGTCGGTCGCTATCACCCCTGAAGTATGCTTATTGACCAGAGAAAACTATGGCAGATACACAGATAGAGAGACAGAGAGACGGTATATGCACACACATATACATATGCAGATACATAAATGATCTGTATACTATATGTTATATATCTGACGCTATTTCATTGAGCCACTATATTTCCATTTTCAGGTTTGATATTTTTAAAAATTGTATACATACATATGATTTTTAGAAAGTCACCTTGGAAACTGAAACTTAATGGCTTGACAGATATCTGCCAGGAAGACTAGGCACCGCGCCCACTCCCTAGGTCTGACCGTGAACACAGGTAAGAAGGGAAATGGCTAGGAGGGAAACTGTTTCTGGAAACTAATTGACCCATCAGAAGGCAGCTCCCAGCAAGGGAACTTATCTCTTTCTCTACCATTCTCAGTTAAGATCTGGGGGCACCGTGTTTTCAGAGGGGGCTGTCTTTGTGCAACAGATGGAGTGGGACACGGTGTGGAGATGCCCATCCACCTTGCGGAGAGCTCCATGTGGATCTCTGGGCACACAGACTGAATTCTTGAGACTTCCGCTCTGAGTTAGAAGCATCGGGTCAGAAGGGAGACCGAAGGCAAAAGTATCTATAGGGCCTGAGGTGACCTGGAGGCAACAGAGCAGAGCAAAGAACTGGTTCTGAGAGAGCAGGAGTAAAAGACATGGGAAATTAAATGGAGTGGGACTGATCAGTGAGATCGGCCTGGAGACAAAGGAGGCCCTGACGGGTGCAATGAGAAGATTTAATGGGGCAGAGCTGAAGCGTCTGCCAGGCAAGGCACACACTTTCCCACTGTTCCTGCTAAGACAGCAACCTCCAGGGACACAGAAAGAATGGCAGGGTTCCTAGTGGGAAAACCAATGCCCTCCAGCAGAGGTTCCAAGAAGGGGACAGACGTGGCTGCTGAGAGCTCTGCATTCCTTCAGCCTCAGTGAGAAGCAGACATTCCTTGCTGAAAATGAAGGTTGCAGAAGGTGTGACTCTCTGAGTGATATTCAGGTTGTTAATGATCATTAATGTAGAAGAGGAGCAAGGCCACAGGGCTGGCGGATGGGGCACGGTCATCCTCACCCACACTGGAGCACTTATTACACAGAGAGAGGAGAGAAGAGGAGGCCAGGAGAGTGAGTGGCAGCAACCTATGAGCAGCAGACGGCAGGAGACCCGACTGAGCCCAGGCCATGGATAGAGTTTCACAGCAGTTCTCAAACACAAGCATGCAAAAATGAATGAATGAATGACAACAAAATCCCCCCACTTGGAGAGCCTGAGCAAAGTGCAGATTCCTGGACTCATTTCAGCAGCACAATCACTAAAATTGGAAAGATTCAGAGATTCACATGGGCCCTGTGCAAGGATGACACCCAACTCAGTGACGCGTTCCATATCTTTGAAATAGGAAGTCACTAATCAGTGGGCATAAAATTCCAGTTCAGCAAGATGAGTGAGACCTAGAAGCTGGCTGTATAACATTGTACCAACAGTCAACATAAGGCACTGTGCGCTTACACACCTGTTAAGAGGGTAGGCCTCATGTTATTCCTACCATAATAAAGTTCAAGAAATATCTCCTAAATAACTTTTATAAAAATCATGTGAAAAATATTTTAAAGTTCAGATTCTTGGAACTCATGGTAGACCTGGGCAGGGTCCAGAAGTCTGTACATGTGACAGGCACTCTAGGTAACATAAGTAGAGGAGAAAGAAGGATCCAGAAAAACACAATAAAAACCCATTAAGAATGGACTCCCAAGGTTGTATGTCTCGTCCAGACCACTTGCCGACTGTTTATTGAGATTCTTCGCTTGGGGGTCTTACCAGCATTTGCTCATCTTGCACCAAATGGTGCAGAACACTTCTGCCTAGAACATGTTCTTCCTTCTTATAACCTCTCTTAGGAGGACAGACTCCATAATCCCCTCCATTTACCAAACCAGGAGCATGGGAAGGAGCATCTGTGTAGAAAGACCATGGAAACTGTTCAGGGAGGACCCAAGGACACAAGGGAAACCACGGAGAGACACTGGGTACGTGAGAGCCAAGGGGAGGTGGCAAGGAGGTACTCTGCCTATGGGGATAACCTGAGACACCTTCCCTCACATGACTACCGAATCCAGGCCGAACACGTGAGCAGGAACAGAATGACCCAGAAGAGCTGCCTGGCACATTTCTCAAAGTCATTAGAGTGCAGCATTTACCCTCCATAAACCACTGAAGTAGCACCTCTCCCACCAAAATCTGTCCCACATTATGCCATTGTAGCCCCCAGCCTGCAGAGAAGTCAGGTCTGGGCTCAGTGGAGCTTGTAGGACTGTCTGTGCCAAAGGCTGGTAGCAGGGTGGGCTACAAATAGCAATGTGCCCGCTGCCATAGCAACCCATGATCAACTAGGGATGGGGAACTAGGTTCTCTGCTTAATTGAAACCCAGGCAACGTTTTAGCACAAACCCCAAGGAAGTTAATGCGCAGTTAGATTTTCTCCTGTCTTCTTTCTCCCCTTTCTTTTCAAGTCATCAAGTGGCTTTTAAACACTCCTCCCCCCACCAAAAAAAAGTCACCTGCAAAGAAGAGGCTTTTGATAAACCACTGAGCCAAATACCCTCCCCTGTCCCTGACCCCCACCTCACCAGACCGAAGTACAACGCAATTAAGACCTCCTGTTCTCTGTATTTGTAGCATATTTAACTCAAGGAAATCCTGTTTGCCCCCAAAATGCTCATGAATGCAATGGCTTCACCGACACCACCTCCCTGCGGGCATCCAGGACAAATATTCTCACTCTGTAATATGACTGAGAATCACCTGGAAAATGTTAAAAGACAGATTCCCTGGCCCCATCCCAAGAGAGTTGACTCGGGCAAATCAGAGGCAGAGCACAAGCATCTGTATGTTTTTTTCTAGCACCCCATAAAATCCTGAGGTAAACAGATCAAGACCCACCCTAGAGAAACGTGGACCCACAGACACGGGCATTTCCCATAGATGTGTCCTTTATAGGGCGGGCTGGGCTCATGGAAAGCTGGTCATCAAATGGCCTGATGCTCACCAACAAGCTGTGGGCTGTGGCAGGGTTAACAGGAGACCCCTACCACTGCAGTGGGCAGTTCTCTAGCACGTGGTTCTGAATTTCTCTGACGCACACAGAAAACACCTTCGAGGTCCTCATTCTCAAGGCAGGCCTCCTCCAAGGTGCAGGGCAGGATGGGAGAGCAAACATGCTCACGATCCCAAAACATTCACAACTGAACTCGCCACTCACAAAATTAGCCCCCACTCAAAAATCCCCTTTCTGCCTAACAGCTTAGCCGAAGTCCTAGCCCGCCTCTTACATCAGTCTTGGTGATCATGAGCGTTTGTTTGTATTTTCATTTTATTGTCAAATTGATGGAAATGTCAAGTCATGAGCCTGGAAAAAGATTCAAGTTCATGAAGCCCCAGGAAACGACACTGAAGAATGCTGCCAGGAAGGACCTGGGACATGGGGGCCTGGCAAATGACTGAAGAAAAGATGTAAGCACAAATGTTTTTGCAAATTCAAATTTCTACTAGAGATATGTCTGTCTCCAGCAAGATTAAAGATTAAGATAAAACCCCAATCTCCCTCCACAAACACTGAGAAATGATGGAGGAAATAAAAAAAAAGGTTTAAAATGCAGAGCTGAGCTTACAGCAAAGACAGGGGACTATTATCTATAAAAAGGCTGTAAGTCAGAGCCTAAACACCAGTTCAGGAGCTGCCTGAGGAGTAACAAGGGTCCCCTGGACAGACTCTGGGTATTACTGTCCCCCTGGGGCAAAGGTGAGGCCTTGGGCCACCACGGCAGGACATGACATTCTATAAAGGTAAGATTCATGGAGTGAAATCCAGTGTCCCTGTGGGGAAGGGTAGACTAGAAAGAAAAAAAAAAACCCAGCCAGCATCACAAAGAGACAAAAAGGATAATCATATGTTCCTGCCTAGTCTCTGGAGGGAAGAAAAAAAAACACTGTTTGAAGAATAAAAACCATGGGCTTTCACCTTGAACAGGTCAGAGTTCTGAGTCTGTACTTTCTGTGGGCACAAGGAAAATGCCAACATGAAATGATGTCCACACAAAACCTTGAATGGATGTTTATAGCAGCTTCAGTCACAATGGCCAAACCCTGGAAGCAACCGAGATGTCCTGCAGTAAGTGAATGGACAAATGAACTGTGGTCCATCCAGACAATGGAATATTTTTTAGAACTAAAAAAGAAATGAGCTATCCAGCTACAAAAAGACATGGAGGAGCCTTAAATGCATATTACTAAGTGAGAGAGAGCAATCTGAAAAGGCTATATATTGTATGATTTCAACTAAATGACATTCTGGAAAAGGCAAAACTATGGAAAACAGCAAAAAGATCAGTGATTGCCAGGTGGTAGAATAATGAAGGAATGAACATGTGAAGCACAGAGGATTTTTAGAGCAGTGAAAATATTCTGTATGATACTGTAATGGTGGATACATGTCATTATACATTTGTCTACACCCATACAATGTACAACACCAAGAGTGACCCCTAATGTAAACTATGCACTTTGGGTGACAATGATGTATCAGCTGTAACAAATGTACCACTCTAGTCAAGGCTGCTGATAATGGGGGAGGCTACGAATGACTGGGGACAGGGGGTATATAGGGAATCTCTACACCTTCAATTCCATTTTGCTGTGAACCTAAAGCTGCTCTAAAAATAAAGTCCATTAAAAACAATAGCTGTACTGTGACTAATTTGGAGGTGTCAAATAGAGGTAGAACTGAAATATCAGGAAAATACAAACATAAAAGATGATGGGAGTGAACTACGCTAAAACATTCTAAGGTCCTAAAAGATTGCTGGGAGAAGGTAGGAGATACAGATTAACTTTGAACATCATTAAAGCAACTTTAAAAAAGTAAAGGGCCCTGGCTGGTATAGCTCAGTGGATTGAGCATGGACTGTAAACCAAAGGGTTGCTGGTTCAATTCCCAGTCAGGGCACATGCCTGGGTCGCAGGCCAGGTCCCCAGTGGGAGCCACGTGAGAGGCAACCACACATTAATGTTTCTCTCCCTCTCTTTCTCCCTCCCTTCCCCTCTCTCTATAAATAAAATCTTAAAAAAAAAAAAAAAAAGCAAAGTAGCCACAAAAAAGAAATGGAGCTTAAAACTCCCAAACTAATAAAGGGTAAGGAAACAGAGGAAGATACAGAAAAGCCCACAGAGCATAAGGAAAGGGAAGAGAATGCGCAGTGAATAGACAGAGCAACATAAAAACATGGAGCAGTAGTATTACCCTTGGGCAAGGTCATCCCAGCATCCACAGCACACATTCAAGGTGAAGGGCCTCTGGTGTGTTGAACAAACCACACATGCATACACGTATACACACATGTGCAAGATGATCTTACTGGTGAAGTCCACCGAAGGGGATTCAAGTATGCTACCCCAAATATACCATTTGGCGTAAGGATTACTTTGGGCTTAAGGCAACTGAGGAACAGCAGAAACAGGAGGAACCCTCTGCCCGCTCCCTTCCTGCCCAAAAGCAGGGCATAAGTTTTCCTCTGTAAAGGTGCCTCTCCTCCCTCTACCAGAAAGAGGAAAATCCAGCGATGACCCAGGTCTGCATAACAAATCTTACTAAATAACCCTTCTCTACCATTAGTTTCTCCTGTATATTTTCTTCCCACAATTTATGGCTCCTAGAAGCCCAAAACTTTTTTTCTTTGTCTAGTCACTTCTTCACAATTTATTTCATTTTTACTAAAATGGTAATATAAGCTCTCGACTTTCTTTGGGTTTTCATGTCTCTTGTGTGGCACCCTTATGCATATAAAGTTAAAATAAAATGTGTGTGCTTTTCTCCTTTTAATCTTTTTTCAGCTTAATTCAGTCTCTGGGCACAGAACATAAGAGAATAAAGTTTTTTTCCTCCTCCACACTATCCAACTACGAAGGAACAAATAATCACAATCCTCTGTTAACTATTCCAGAGAATTTAACGGAAGGAAGAGGAGGAAGAGGCACAGATGAAAGAGAACTCTCCAACTCTGGATGAGGCTAGTATAACCTTAATATTTAAACCAGAGAAACAAAACATAAGTGAATACTTTAGGCCATACTCACTCCAGAGCACAGTTGCAAACTACTGTGGATTAAAATAAACTACCTTTAGTATCTACCAAAACGTATTTATCAAAAATCTATGGTAAATACCACATTCACGGTGAAATGGAACTGTTCTCTTTCGCATTCACGTGAGAGGCAGAATTGTAAAGACAGGACACTGCCCTCCCCGGTGCTCCTGCATAAGCCCTCAGACTGTGATGACTCGGGATTTCTCTCCTGGGATTAGGCACAACTGACCTTACCTAGGGAGACCAGCCAGATGGACCTGGCCAATCACAGGAGCTCTTTCAAAGAGAGTTTTCTCCAGCTGATCACCCTGAAGAGGAAGTCAGAGATTTCTCTGGGGAGAGGCTCAGGAATGTGCATTTGAAGTGGGCACCCCAGTAAATGAGCCCTGGTGCTGTCAATCCCTGAGTGGGGGCCATGGAAGTAACAGTAAAGCACCAGACAGCACCTGCTGACTGAGGAGGCCCTGGCATCTTACGCCAAATGGTATATTTGGGGTAGCATACTTGAATCCCCTTCGGTGGACTTCACCAGTAAGATCATCTTGCACATGTGTGTATACGTGTATGCATGTGTGGTTCGTTCAACACACCAGAGGCCCTTCACCTTGAATGTGTGCTGTGGATTTGGGGGCATCTGGGATTAGGAGCCAGCCAGGCTCTTACAGAGGAGGAAAGAAGCCTTGTCCACTGCCCTCCTAGGTTCTGCGGCTAGAGCCCTGGAAATGAAACTGACAAGAGCTAGATTAACAAAAGAAAAAGAGAGGTGACTGACATGTGCCACACACATACAGGAGCAGCTCAGTGGTGAGGAACTCAAAGGGGTGGTTAGAACTCAGGGCTTATGTAGCATCTTAACAACAAACAACACATTTGTAGAGATGTGATGAGACAAAGGAACAGGGTTTAGGCTTTTAGGGAACACAAAGTGTGCAAAGGTAAATAAATATATGGGGGAAGTAATGGAAGATAAGGGTTGTTTTATAAGGTCTGTTACACAGATTCCTCTTGGTGCCTTCTCTGTGCTGCTAAGAGTCTCAAGTGATGAAGAGTCCTCTGCCCTTCCTGGTACAAGGAGGGTAACTTTTTAATGGGAAATTCAATGTCCTGTTTTTAAGCAGAAAAGAGGAGGTCAGAGAGCCCTTCCTGCACCTGCCATTGCTAAGAGTCTTCAGCTGCAAATCATCAATATGCTGAGGTGGCATCATTTTGGGGTGGCATGCTTTGATCCCCCACATTCTCAAATGTCAGTGTCCATGTTAAATACGGAACTCTGCGCTCCTTCCCCAGAGAATCCGGTACCGTGAGACAGTGGCAGATTCATTTTTTTATACTGCATTTTTGAAAATTGATTTTTCTTAATACAAAAAGAGCATAAAGAAAAAAAGAAACTGCTATGTAATCCCACTGCCCAGATCATCTCAGCTGACATAAAAAAGCATGAAAGTAACACAGATGCGTGGTTAGAAAGGCAAACAGAAGATAACGGGTTGAAACGAAAACTAGGAGCCCCCTCCCTAGGCCCAAGTCTCTCTTCCCAAGGCAACCACTAAGCACAGATTCGCAGGGATGCTTCCAGAAAAAAATATTCCATTAACACCAGCACATGTGTCCATTGCAACAGGTTGTTTCCCAAAGCAATGACATTGTTTTCCATTTTGTATTTTTTGCTTAATAGAACCTGCAGACTTTTTTACAGAAGCATTTTTAAAACCTACTTCATTTATTTAAATGGTTTTAGAGAAGAAACCACATTTTCAATCAGTGCTCAAGGTGATTATAATGTTGGGAGGTCCACAGACCACAATGAGCAATCCGGATCCGGGAGACAGGTGTACGCACAGGGAACTCTCCCTAGTTTCGGTGTCAATTCTGGCAGATGCTTTGAAATGCCTTCCCCATCTCCCTAATGAGCAGAGCCCTGGAATTCCTCTGAACACCCTGCACTTAGATGTATTTCTATCCAGACTCTGTTTATCTACCTGCAAGGGTCTCAAGGTAATTGCTGGGGGGTCAGGCAGCATTAGGCAGGAGATTATTCCTGCCTTTACCTCTGAAGATGCTATGCCCCGAGGCAAGTCATTCATTTGCGGAACGTTGTGGTGGACCACTCATTCATTTTTAATCTTGGTTCAACACCAAAGCAAAGGGAGCAGCCAAGAAGCTGGTGGTCCCACACAGCCCCAGATGCTCTCCAAATGCAGAAGGATCCCTTCTTCCTTCCTCCTTTGGCCACACTCATGCAGATTTTTGGCTGACTGCTAAGTGGCTCCAAAGATAATGTTGCTACTGGTTGGCCTGAAGCATGATTTTGCAGTGTCACTTACCTTTTAATTAACAAATGTTTGCCTGCTAATGAGCCTATGATACACTTCTCCTAATTATCTCCAAAAGTCTCTGGCAATCCCCTTCCCAGGCTGCAGCGATGAGGCATATCATCAGAGCCTGCAGGTGGACAGGAAAGAGATGCCCATGATGGTGTTTTTGCTCCCGTCCAAATACTGGGTTTGGCAGCTGATCTTGCCTAGCTGACAGAGTCCGGGAGGTGAGGGGAGCTGGAGGTCAAGACTCACACCCCTAGATTTTTAGATCTTCTGGGGTGTGTTCCAGCTCTCTGCTCACACCCCACTGGGTACCTCTTCGGGATGCCTCTGTGATGCAGAGAGCCTGGGATACAGGAGAGCTCTCCTCTTCTCCCCACAGGTGGTCAGCTAGACCAGGTGGGTACCACTCACCAACTCTGCCAGCTTCTCAGACTCAACTGTCCTCTTGAACCAAAGATGCAGCAATGTGGGAGCTGAGGGGTCACCCTACCTGGCTCTCACATAGCTGAGAAAGCCCATTTGCAGAGCAAGAAAGCAGATGGAAAGCAAAACAGAGATGCCTTCACAAGGAGGCAGAGAAGAATGAAGAGTCATGTGCCATCAGCATCACACTCCCAATTCCAGTGCCCCATGTGGCCCAACTGATCTCAGCACCCTTGGAGTCTGTGTCCTTCACACACACTCTGTCTTCTTCCTCCAGCCAGTCCAAGGTGAGTTGCCTCCCTGTCATCTACAAGCTCCTTCCTCAACCAAGACAAAACCACAGTGACAATAAAGTCTGGATGGCTGACACTGGAACAAGAGAGCAGCGGGCTAGAAACAACCACATAAATGTTTGCCCAAGGAAAACAGCCTCTAGCACAGGGGAGTGTGGATAGGTTTTGCTCCAAAGCAAAGAGAGAAGGCCAGGGTCCCCTCTGCACTCCCCGCTGGACACAGGAACATCTCTCTGCTCCCTGTGCTCCCCAGACCCAAGCAGCCCCTTCTCGCGATGTCGTGCCTAAATCAAGGGGAAGCTTGTGCCTCAGTAAGGCTTGATGCTCAGAGGACACACAGCTGGGCATCTATTTGCAAGGCTGTCACAGGGGTGTTGAGCAAAGCTCAGGCACTGGGAAAAAGGGGAGAGTCTGCTGCCTGGTAACTCTAGGTTCTGTAAATCACTCCCGTGCTACATGTGACGGGACTGATGCAGGAGCCGGATGCTACCAGTCCAGAGGGAAAATTTAGATGTCTGTCTCCTCTTTTCACCTTCCAAATCTTGCTTCCAAAGAAACCACCAAGGACAACTCTGAGTAGAAAGAAAAGTTGTGGACAAATGAGCAGAAGTGCTTGGTGGGAGGTCAGGGGGGGGGGTGGCGGGAGGACATGGTGGCGACCTGGGGTGCCGACTGTATTGCCCACACCTCACAAGGGCCCTGATCTTTCCACCTCCCCAGGAGAAAGAGCACAGCCACAGTCTCTCAGCCAGTCAGCTGTGGACGAAGCAAGTAGGACAAAGGCTGTAGAGTTTGGGACACAGTGATTGCCAGTTCTTTCCCCTGAAAACATGGCCCACTCACTCTGCACCCCAAATCAAGCTAAGGAATGTTACAGCAGCTGCAGAGTAAAGAAACTGGGAGAAAGGAGGAAGCTCACAATCAAAACACCCTAGGCAGGTAAATACATTTCAAACACAGTAAGGGAGAAACAGCAAATCACCTCGAAGAGAAGGAAGGAGGAGACAGGGCCTGTTTTGAGAAGGAAATGCTGGTGCAATTAGAATGAATGCTGGAATAACAGTTTGAAGGTGGGGGGAGTCCAGGGGAACGTAATTAAGTGAACTGTATCCATTATTTTAAGTCCTGTTTACATTAACGCTGTAAATATTCCACTTAATTCATCATTATTGAATTTGCCCACAAAGCTGCAGGGTAAAACTTCAGCCTAAAGTTCAATTACATCCAGGCAAAGTGGAGCATTTTTCTTGTCCCTGAGAGCTGCCAAAGAAGAAAGATATAGCTTTCATAACAGCCAGGGTGACAGGCACCTTCCTGAACACAGGTGCCGCCCTCCTGAGGACTCTGAGGAGGGGAGAGGGACCCTAGAAACCTCTGACTCAAGAACTCCAGCATACACCCACAAACTGGCACAGTAAGACAGAGTTTCATGGGAAAGCCTTCAAATCCAGGGATGCCAAATGCTCCATAATCCATCCGCCTTCCCTTGTTTGTCCCCCACCAGTGCACACGTGTGCACGCACACACACATGCTGCTATGCAGGTGTCTGCTGCCCTACACTCACATGGCTCCTACTGGTTACCCAGTATGTGTATATTTATTTCTTACTGATTATCCATCCTGGAGTCAGGGTTTCTTTTCTCATTTCCTTCCTTTTGCCTTTCTTTCTTTCCTTCCAAGATTTTTTTACTTTTTTCTTTTTAGAGAAAGGGGAAGGGAAGGAGACTAAGAGGGAAAAAAACATCAATGTGTGGCTGCCTCTCACACGGCCCCTACTGGAGACCTGGCCCGAAACCCAGGCATGTGTCCTGACAGGGAATCGAACTGACAAGCCTTTGGTTGGCAGGCTGGCACTCAATCCACTGAGCCACACCAGCCAGGTCCCTTTTGCCTTTCAATCCTTATTACTTCATAGTGCCACCTTCTGTGAGGTTGGGGGGTCAAAGTTAAGTCCAGGGACACAGCTAAGTGTGCTGCTCCCTCTGCAACTTTTCCTGGTGACCAGGAGGGGAGCACCTCACTCCCTGAGATTTCAGGTTACGAACCTGACTCCCCAAAGCCCTGAAATAACTGTGCTGCCTGTTTCCATGACTTTAACAGTAACGGTCCACCATGAATTGTTTTCTGTCAGGCCCAGCAAGCCATGCAGTGGAGCCGGGGAGCCCAGACACTGTCCATTGCAACATCAAGGGGCCACACACAGGACCAAACACGAGCCAGGCCAGAGGAAGTTTTCCCTTTTTTCCCTAGAGACATCATCATGCTCTGCCATGTCCAGAGATGTCCAGATCACTGAGAAGAAATAAAGGTTGGATTAGGATGGCTGCATAAGGAATAAATAAAGAGCTGTGGATGCTTATGTAGAGAACTAGATGGCAGTCAAATGCTTCTTATTGGGGCTGACCTCCCCTGACCTCAGTCCAAAGTCAAGCAGGGAAGAGCCAAATGAGCATGTTATTAAATTCTAAATGGTTGACGGTATGTGTAGTCTTAACTACAGTAAGACAACAGTGCTGGCGGGGCCACAGTCACAGAAACTCAGAGCCTACAGGGACCTTTCCAACTCCCCTTTTCCCACAGCCATGAAATCAGCCCCTGGCCCAACCAGGCACCCAGCACAGGCAGATCCTCGGTGATGAGGTGAGCAAAGAGAAAAAAATGCATGTAAGTTAGTGCTCTGCTTGGTTTAGACAAAGTCCAGTTAAATACCATCTTCTCAAGATTCAAAAGCATCATCATCTCGATAAAGAAAAGCAGCAACACACACGCTTTTAAAGATCATTATATCTGAGAAAGACACAGAAATCCCAAGTTATACTGAGTAAAGCTGGTGTGTGTTAGGAGTGTGCTTTTGAGGGAAAATGCTAGAAAAGGCTTTAGGATCAACCATTTGCATCTTTCCAATTACTCTCTCTCTCGTCTTCACTTCTAGATTTGCCCCCATCTTCCCTTCCCTCTTAAGCCATCTCTTTGTGACCACCCATCACACTTCCGTCTCTGAACAGTAAGTAACTCACAGGTGAAATTATGGGTGGCTATATAATTGGGCCCATCTCCCTGACTCCTGTGAAGGGTGGGCATTAGACCCACAAATGCAATTATTTTCATTCCACTCCACAGGGTCACATGGATTTAGAGAGCCCAGGATGAGGGTGCACAAGGCAGCTTGTGTTTTCACACCAAGGACACTGATTGGGTGGGGCTCCATCTTCATTTGGAAAATGGCAGGAGGGGATCCCTCCTCTCCAAAACCAGAGCTGCCCCTGGCAGGAAAAGAAGTGCTTGGCGGCACATTAACTATCACACCCACATGGTCAGCTTTCCCTACCACTGTGGAACGGGCTCCTGATAGCACTCCTCCTGGAGAGCTCAGGCCAAAAGGCAGCCCGTTTCTATTTCTTCACCTATTTCGGGACACACACATGCCCAGCCCTGGGGCTCTTCTTCCTGTTGGAACACTCCAAGCCTGCTCCTGCCTCAGGGTCTGTGCTTCTGCTTTCCCCTCTCCAGCTGGCATTCTCGTCCTCCACATAGCCCGATGGCTTCTTGCCGATGGGCAGGCTCTGTATCCCATGTATCGCGTTGCTCTCTGGTTCCCACACAGTCTGCCTTTTCACTTTGTCTATCACCAGGGCTCTCAGTACGAGATAAGCTCTAGGAGGGCAGTGGATTGTCAGTTTGCTTAGTGTTACATCCCCACACAGTGCCTGACACACAGAGGCTCAACGAACACTTGCTGAACAGAGCAATGAGTGAATAAACAGAAAAACCTATGTAATTAAACCAATATGGGATAATTCAGCTGCTCATGTATTTGCACCAGCAGCATATAAAAATGAAGGCAGAGTCTCATATCCTGTGGGGTGGGGGGCGAGGTCTTACTGCAGAGAAGAAAAGGGGGGGGGGTTAAACTCAGGGGAAAGCAGGGAAGAGCACGAAGCTGGTGGAGAAACAGGTACTTGAGGGCAGGAGGGATCTTCTCACCAGTGCTTCCACTTTCCTGGAGGAATGGGACAAATTTCAGCTTCTTGAGCTGCTCTTCCATCCATTTCATGTAGACATGTGAGAGAATGATGTATGGATCTTGATTTGTTTCTCAAATTTGTTCCTAAATAGTTTCAGGCGGGGGGGAGGGGGCTACTGCAGTCACCCTTGCTTGACCACAGAAACATTCCTTCCAAGTCCACGGAGATAATGCCCATTTGAGAGGTGTGGACCCAACAGAGAGGCAGTGGTATTTCGAAGTAACACAAGGGGAGGGGTCTCTCTTGTTCCTCCTGTTTTTAGCGACTCTAATTTCTCACTTTTAAACCCTTCTTCACTAGGTAATTCTGCATTCCTCCTGTGCAAACAGGTTAAATTAATTTCTACTCTTCTTTAATAATGAATTTGTTCTAAGCATTCTTAGCATCTTAAATGGTCTGTATTGTTGCTCCTTAAATTTCTATTAGGAAGATAAATTGAGAACGCTGAACATCAACATCTCTCAGTGGTTCGTTCATCTATCACTGACAGCATGGTAGTCCTGGGACTAAAAAAAAAAAGAAAAAATTGCATTCCATTTATCAAGAGTTCTGCTTTGGCTTTGGGTCTGTCAGAGGTACCTGTTGTTAGTCTGAATCCTTGGCACTCCGGTGCTGATCCTCACAATGTTCTTGTCTCCAAAGAGAGTTCCTGAAAAGATCAGGACTTAGCTTCTCATAACAACCACCTAAGAGATTTCAGATTGGAGGACAGCGTCTGAGAAACAGGAGCTCTAATCAGATCATCCAGTCGTGGTTTCATGGCTCCTGTGTTCATACCCTTGGCTCTGCCCATGTGGTATCGCCTTGACCCCAGCCTCCCAGAAGTCACTCTCAAAGAGCAAAGGCAGAGAGTGGAGGACAGGCTTACTCGTCAGTGAGTGTCACCTCACATCAGTAGGATGCCAAACAAATATGAGCTTTCATCTTCCCCCACATGACTCCTACATCTTGTCCCTAAAAAGTGATTTTTTTAACTGTTTCTATGATTACAGATGTCTTAGAGAATTTGATGAAAGGTATTCACTGTCCCCTTAGAAAAACATACACATTCAAACACGTCTTGCAACTCCAAGCAGTTATCAATGAATCCTGGGTTACCGACTCCTGTCCCAGGGACAAAGGACTGCAGGGACACAGGCACTGAGGGGCTGTGTGAAGGGGCTTCTGGCCAGTGAGACACCACCCTCCCCCCACATCTTGGAGCTAATACTCAGCTGACTCTGATCCCACAACTAGAAAATCAACACCAAATTCTGAGCAAAGGAAAGTTTACTTCATACTGTACTTAAAATTTTCCCCTAGACTTGAAATTTAAATCCAATGAAAAATTAAGCTACATGTAGAAAGTTTACAGTTTTCCGGATTAATAACTTACACTTTTCAACATCAGCTACTACTTAGGTCTAAAAAAGTAATGCACAGAAGTATGATGATTGCTGTGGAAGGGCAGAACAGTAGATTTGGAACAGTACCTTTGTAGCAAAAGTACTGAAAATATTTTAGAGATATGGTGGCATCACGCTGTGGTTATGCTAAATTGCTGCCATTAAAAAGGGGGAAAAACCATATTCTAACATTCTTTACACCACCATATTTTGTTGCAGCTTTGCTGGCCCTGGGAACCATGAGAGAAAGATGACCCTCATTTGGGGAGACATCGCAGAAGAAGGAGTCTTCTTTAAAGCATTATTTAAACATGGAACAAATACTCTCTGCTGAACAATCACAGTGATCAAGAGCAACATGCGCCACCTCTTTCAAAACCATAAACAAACAAATCTTAACAACCACCGAGCCCCACCTCATCCTGCAGAATTTACGGCCACTGAGAGACTCCAACATAAAACCCAGCAAAGCTGAACCCTCTCTGGGAGAAAATGACAAGGGAGAGACACATGGCCTGAAGGGATGGGCAGCTCAGACAACTCAGAAGCCTTGGCTGCCCTGACCAACTGTCCTTCTCAAATAGGCCACAGAGACACCTGGACCCTGTGCAGCCAAAGCTCTAACCCAAATGAAACAAAAGCAGCGCAGCCTACGTAAGGATCCCACATGGATGGCACCCTGACCGCAGAAAAGCACTGCGTGAAGCAGAGACTTGGTGAAGTTCTGCAATTCGTCCAGTCATCTGACAGTGGCGGGCACGCTCAGGAGGCTTTTCCTATGTTTGCTGATTTTTTGACAAGCTATGTCTGCACTAGGGAGAAAATAGGGTCCTTGAGGGGGCCCCTGAGTTTCAGCCACTGTCTGAGGCATGTGGGAGATGAAGGGATGAACAGACACAAAGTCAGTCTTCAAAACACAGCCTAGTATGTCTGGCGGATGGGGAAACGGGTATATGGAGGGTTATAATACAAAATGGTAAGCATGGTGCTAGGTTTGCTGAGACACTGCGATAGCAGGAAAGTCGTGCTTCATTCTGCCTGCTAAGTCCAGGGAGTCTTAAGATCAGAAAAGAGGCCCAAACCATCTTGAAGTTTAAGGGGTTCTCTAGACAGAAGGAACAATTCTTGAAGCAAGGAAATGTAAAAGAACAAGGGACTATTTCTGCAACCACAAGTGGCCCCACAGGGCTAGAATGCAGGGTGTGTCATGGAGAAAGAAGAGATGATGCTATAAAGACAGGCATGAGACAGGTAATAAAAGCTTTTTGCCATGTTGAGGATTTCAGACTTTATCCTACAACTGTTGGAAATTTTAAGCCTCGGAATAGAAAAGTCATTGCATCAATTCTGCATCTTTGAAGTTCACCTTCATTCGCAATATGATGGATTAGACGTAAAATCCACATTAGTTCTGATACCCAGTGGAACATCACTTAGAGGTTTCAACGTGACCAGAATAAAGGTGAAAGGATATTTCTAGACCAAGATCTGCTACAGATGAGTATGACAGAGAGATATGCATTAAAAATGTGTGTGACATTCTTTCCTCACGTTTAAAATGGAAGAAATGTCATCTGCCTCAACTATAAACCTGACACACAAAGATGAAACAGTCAATCACATACACTGCACATGGTGAGAATGCAGGGAAGTAGCACTGTGGCAATCATTCAGATAAATCTGCTATGCCTTTAATTACGGTCATAGGGCTCCTGACCAGTATATTAACTATGATCTCATCTTTGCCAATATGTGCTCCATAGAACTAAAGTTCTGGGAGATTTAAAGAAAAAACAGACAAGAAAAACTAATTTTCATAGTCAGGTAAACTTAAAAATATGTTGAGAAGCTTCTGTTCACAGTAAAGATGGAGGAACAGGAATTGGATTTGCCCTCCCACCTGAATCAACCAGAACAAAACAGACAAAATATACAAAACATCATTTTCAAGTGAGTGGTGGGCAATACAAGGCAGTGATCTCAGAAAAGGAAAAGAAATGAGTGAGCCCAAAGGTTTTCCCAGCTCAGCACCTTGAGAGAGTTCCCAGGATGCAGACAGAGCAAGGAGAAGGACCTCAGGAGGCCCCCTGAGCTGGGGAGGCAGAGCTGATGACACATAAGTACCTGGAAAGACAATCAATATGCTTAGTCACCAGGAAAAGGTGAATGAAAGCCACCAGGAAATACCAGTACACTCCTATTAAGCGACAAGTATAAAGACTGAAGGTACTAAGGGTTGGTGAGGGTGTGGAGGAACCGGAACTCTCATACATCACTGACTGCAAAACAAAATAGCAGAACCACTTTGGAAAAATGGTTTGGCAGTTTTGTATTGACTTAAACATACACCTACCCTATGATCCAGCCACTCTGCAGTTAGGTATTTTTCCAAAAGAATATGAAGCATATGTCCAGAGACTTACGCATGAATGTTCACTCCAGCTTTGTTTGTGACCCCCGCAAACTGGAAATGACCTAATGCCTGTCAGTAAATGAATGGACAAAGATACCTGATACACCCACACAATGAAATCGAGCAGCAACACAAAGGAATGGGTTGTGGGGATGTCCTCACAGGTGCACACACTGTACCCGTAAAATGTATGCAGTGTCGTGTGTGCCAACTGTTACCTCAGTAAAGTTATTAAAAGTGCTGGGAAAATTCAGAGTTAAATAATGTTAACTAACTTTCTTCTCTGTGGGATTTCCAGAGCCTCTAAATTATAAGTGAGGATCATTACTTTGTCAAAAGGGAATATAATATGTGTCATTTCCCAAACTTATTCTATCACAGGATCTTTCCCCCCTTTTATTATTTTAATGAGTATCTCATGAGGCTGGCATTCCGTGAGTCTCTTTGGGACACAGGACAACATCTGTGGTTGATTTAGAAATCTCTAAGTGGCCAATGTCAAGGAGACACTTTCTAAATTGTCTTCAAAACAAGAGAGGTCCCGAGCTTCATAAAGTCAACTCTCGTATATTTGAAAACATGCCAGCTGCCCAAATAAACGTATGTACTTTCCTCACAGATTGAAGAAATACTTTAGCTTCTCTCTTGCAGATGATGTTTATTTTTTTTTCCTTCGGTTTCTACTTAATAAGAAGCTGTTGGTTAGGATTTATCAGTCTGTTTTATTCCTCAGTCCCATGACATCTGCTAGAGGTGGTCACTATTGTTAATAACAGCAATGCTCCTACCTGATTACCTGACACTCCAGAGTAGGGCATTCTAAGGAAGCAATCAGAACAGAGCTTTTCCAACTCCTTCTTTAGGAAACACACTGCATGTACAGTAGTTGTCCCCCCTTATCTGCAATTTCTCTTTCTGTGGTTTCCATTACCTGAGGCCAACTGGAGTCTGAAAATATTAAATGGAAAATTCCAGAAAAGAACACTTCATAAGTTTTAAATTGCCTGTCATTCTAAGCAGTGTGATGAAATCTTGCACCATCCCAGTCTGCCCCACCTGGGACGTGAGTCATCCCCTTGTGCAGGGTCTCCACTGTATACATAACTTGCCTGCTAATCACTTAATGGGCATCTCAATGATCAGACTGACAGTCACGGTACCACAATGTTTGTGTTCAAGTCACTTAAATTGCAAGAATAGTGATGCTAGAAACTCAAAGACACTGAAGAGGAGCCATGAAGTACTTCCTTAAGGTGAAGAAGTCCTTGCCTTAATAAGACACTGTACCATCTGACATCATCACAAGAACGGTAAGTAAAGTACATTAAGATATTTTAAGAGAGACTGAGAGACACCACCTTTACGAGCTTGCATTACAGTATAATTGTTCTATTTCATTATAGTTATTGTTGCTAATCTTTCGCTATGCCTAATTTGTAAATTAAATTTTATCATAGGCATGTATGTAGTGTATAGGAAAGATGATATATGGAGGTTCACTACAATCTGCAATTTCAGAAACCCACTTGGGGCCTTGGAACGCATCCCCTGTGCATAAGAGGGGACCACTGTACCCACAATTCAAGAGACAGGGAGAAGAGAAACACTCAGAAAATCTAAGAGTGATGCTATTTCTGAGCCATGCATGTTGTTAATTGGCCTATTCCGTGCATATTTCTTGCAGCCTTGTGTGCACGTCTTTAAACCCTGTTACTAAGTTGGCCCATTCTATGGTTTTATTCATTCAAGTCACTTAATGCAATCATTTAATATCTAGTAGTCCGAGTTTCCTCTGGAGCTCAGATCGTTGGCAAGAAATAATGTCTGACTTCAGCAGGACTAGGTCGACTGCTTTTCTTGATGAAAGATCTCCCAGGCTCTGCTTGCAACAGCAGATGTTTTAAGTGGATTAATCAGAGGGTTCATCACTCAACCCTGCATGGATTGGGCGGACTGGCCTCATGGAAGCACAAGCACATGTGAGTGAAACTGCATAAAACATGGTCCGGAGCTGTGTTCCACTCAGAGCACTCGGCGTGCCGTCAGCACGCACACACCCGAGGCAACCCGGGCTTGCAGCCATGGATGCT
The DNA here is from genome assembly GCA_004027475.1 of Anoura caudifer. Taxonomy (NCBI): domain Eukaryota; kingdom Metazoa; phylum Chordata; class Mammalia; order Chiroptera; family Phyllostomidae; genus Anoura; species Anoura caudifer. The sequence continues at coordinate 47,391 of PVKU01001948.1, forward strand.
GTCCAAGCTGTCTGTGCCAGCTCTGTGTTCTTGGGACCGCTTCTTCTTCAAACCCTCTGCAGAGCCACCGAGGGCTGTTGCCAAACATTTAGATGAAAATTACAGAGACGACCCAGAGTGGCACCTTCTTGATGACTGAGCCAGTAAGACACCTTCCTGGGTAATACTCAAGTAGCAGGCCTCGCTGACATGAAACCTTTCTCAGGTTTCGTGAAGGTAGGAGATAGCCAGTTAGTTACAGGGAAGGTATACCAGGTCCCAGTCTCTGCTCTCCTGGTGATTGAGTCAGGATGAGGTGACTGAGATATGACCACTGTCAGCATGTTTTAAGAGAGAGACTGCTAATAAAAATGTGTTCTGGCCTCATGTGGGAAGCCACAAAGATGGCCAGCATCTATACTGCGTTCCTCCTCGTTTTGGAGGGAAGGAAATGCTATCCTTACGTTTCAGACTGAAGACTGAAGAGTGACCTTCTCTTACTGGATCTAGCAGCAATTGGTCCAGGTGCTGCTCCGAGATCCAAGTTCTGCCCATGGAAAGGAGAATCTGTTGTAACTGATGGCACCAAGCGCACACCACTGCTGATGGCCCTGTACAGCCTGGCCTAAGGGCAGTTAGACCGCTGCCCAGCCATCTGCAGAGACAATGGGTTATTTTAAATTGCATTTCAGATGATGACTCCTCAGAGTGTTGTTTCCATCCACCCTGTGCTTCATCTACAGCAGTATAAGGCTGTGCTCGGAGTCCTTGGTTGTTTGTTTGTTTCTTTGGAAGACAGCTAACCTGTGCACAAAACTGCAACAAGAATGACTACCGGGAAACTCTCAGCTCTATTCAATGACCATGTAAAGAAATGGGACCCTGTTAACTTACCCATGCCATACTATATTCAGTATCTTAATCACCAGACTATCTTGCTATGGTGGGATACGTAAGCAGGGAAGTTCTGGAGGTCTGTCCTGAACAGTAAATTTCACTGTTCAGGGAAACACAAGACAAACTGAAATATATAAAATAAAAAAGCTCACAAACTGAAATATATTTAGAAAATAGAATGAAGAGGCATTCTGTGTTCTTGAATAGAAAGTTTGTAGACAATAAAGCTACTCTTTTCAATTAATAGCTTTAATAATATTCCAGTGAATAACAATAAAATTTTTTAAACCAACCGAAGAGATTGTAAACTTCATTTGGAAAAAAAACCCTTCGGTTCTCTTCCAGCCAAGATGGAGGCATAGCTGGACACTCTGTGCCTCCTCTCACAACCAAGATTAAGGACAACAAAAATATAGAACCAAAAAAAAAAACCCCAACCAGGACAGAGAGAAAATTAAATTGTACGGGAGTCTGACAACAACAATTCACCCAGACCGGTAAGAGCAGCCAGTGGAGTCGGATCGGTGGGATAAGCCAGTGGTGGTCCCGGGCGCACAGTCACTCCAGGCGCACAGGCAGCGGCATTGCCGAACCCGAGAGGTCAGGTGGGGTGTACAAGACGGTGGACCGTGGACACACATTCACACATAGATAAACCAGGTGAAAATGGGCAGCAAGACAGACTGAGTGACAGAGGGCCCCAGCGCGGGGAAGTGAAGCCTAAAAGCACCCATTGAAAATACTTGTAGGGGCTGAGGTGCTGGGAGGGAGTCCCAGCCTCAAGGGAGAGTTCACTGGGGAGACCCACGGGGTCCTGGAGAGTGCACAGGCCCACCCACATGGAAATCAGCACCAGAAGAGCCCAATTTGATAGGAGAAAGAGGCTGAAGGGCCTGGAATCTGCAAGACAGAGCAGAGCAAGCGCCATTGTTCCCTCTCAGACCCCGCCCCCACATCCAGCATCACAACCCAGCAACTGGGCTGCCCTGCCCTGGTAAACGCCTAAGGCTCCACCCCTCACTACATAACAGCCGTGACCAGACAAAAACAAAAAACCCAAAACCAAGGATGGCTCAAAAGGGAGAACAGACCAGGGCCCCGGAGCTAATTCATCTGAGCGACCAGGAGGTGGTCAACCTATCAGATGCAGAGCTCACAGCACTGGTAGCCAACCTATCAGAAGCACAGTTCAAAGCTCTGGTGATTAGGAAGCTCACAGAATTGGTTGATTTTGGTTGCAAGTTATATGAACAAATGGAGGCTACAATAAGCAAAATGAAGAAAAATGCACAGAGAACCAATAGTGATGGGAGGAAAACTGGGACTCAAATCAATGGAGTGGACCAGAAAGAAGAAACAAACATCCAATCAGAAAAGAATGAAGAAACAAAAATTCAAAAAAAATGAGGAGAGGCTTAGGAACCTCCAGGACATCTTTACACATCCCAACATCTGAATTACAAAGGTACCAAAGGGGAAGAGGAAGAACAACAAATGGAAAACTTATTGGAACAAATAATAGAGGAGAACTTCCCCAATCTGGCAAAGGAAATAGACTTCCAGGAAGTCCAAGAAGCTCAGAGAGTCCCAAAGAAGGTGGATCAAAGGAGGAACACACCAAGGCACATCATAATTACATTAGCCAAGATTAAAATGAAGGAGAGAATTCTAGAAGCAGCAAGGGATAAAGGCAGAGTCACCTACAAAGGAGTTCCCATCGGACTGTCAGCTGATTTCTCAAAAGAGACCTTCCAGGCAAGAAGGGGCTGGAAAGAAGTATTCCAAGTCATGAAAGTCAAGGACCTACATCCAAGATTGCTCTATCCAGCAAAGTTTTCATTTAGAATGGAAAGGAAGATAAAGCGCTTCTCAGATAAGGTCAAGTTCAAGGAGTTCATCATCACCAAGCCCTTATTATATGAAATGTTAAAGAGACTTATCGAAGAAAAGAAGATAAAAAATAGGACAGTAAAATGACAGCAAACTCACATATATTAACAACCACACCTAAAACAAAAGCAAACTAAGCAAACAGCTAGACCAGGAGCAGGAAGACAGAAATGGAGATCACATGGAGGGTTTGCAACAGGGGAGTGGGAGGAGGAGGGAGGGAGAAAAGGTACAGAGAATAAGTAGCATAGACGGTGAATAGGAAATACGGGGAGGACAAGAATAGTGTGGGAAAAGTAGAAGCTAAAGAACTCATGAAACATGGACATGAACTACCGGGGGGAATGTGGTTGGGAGAGGGTGTGAAAGGTGGAGGGGAATGATGGGGGAGAAATGGGACAACTGTAATAGCATAATCAATAAAATATAATTTTAAAAAAATCAAAGAAAAAACAACTTCATAATGAGTAGGACTCATCACTAAAAATATGACAATTAAAATAATAATTGAAACAGCTCTTTCTTGGTGTGGAAGGGTACCTGACTTCCCTCAGATTTATCATCACTTTAAGAAGTCTATTAGACAAAGCTGCTATAGCACTTGAATAATTTTCATGGGTGTGTCTCAAGGACTTCCAATGACACTTACAGGTTAGCCAAATATTAGGTTGCCTAAAAAGTTCATCATGTTTTTTCCATATGATGGCTCCAGTAGTGCTCAGTTGTCTTTAACTTCATTTGAAACAATTTTGTTAGAATTTATTGTGACAGCTGTCATATCAGCAGCACACTCAAAAAAACTTCAAAATTGGTGAGTTTTGTGTAACCATTTTAATAGTGAAGATGGAAGAAGATATAAATATTTTTGGTGTGTTATGCTTCATTATTTCAAGAAAGGTCAAAATCCAACTGAAACACACAAAAAAGATTTGTACAGTGTATAGCGAAGGTACTGTGACTCATTGAATGTGTCAAAAGTGGTTGGCGAAGTTTCTTGGTAGTACTGACATTTCGGCCAAATAATTCTTTGCTCTGGGGCTGTCGTATGCATTGGAGGATGTCTAGCAGCATCCCTGGCCTCTACTCACTAGAAACCAATAGCAGGTGATAGCTGACATTCTGAAAATATCCAAATCAATAAAGTTATTGGTGAAAATGAAAATGTGTTGTTTTTTTACAAAAAAATTTAACAGACTTTTTGGCCAACCCAACAGAAAAGATTTCCTGTGGACCAGATTTGGATTCTAAAATCAGTTTCTAGGTCATTACTGCATTTTCAGACCAGCTATTTTTTTAGCTTCTGCTTCCTCTTTACCTTCAGATGAAAGAGCTTGTTATGAAGCTCAGAATGTCAATGACTCCTGCATACTCAACTTAAGCTTCCTATTTTTTTTAAAGATCTCATTTATTTACTCTTAGAGAGAGGGGAGGAGAGGGAGAAAGAGAGAGAAACAACAGTGTGTGAGAGATATGGCTGCTTCTGACAAGGCCCCCAACCTGGGACTCAGCCTGCAACCCAGGCATATGCCCTGACCAGGAATCGAACCGGTGACCCTTGAGTTCACAGGCTGGTGCTCAATCCACTGAGCCACACCAGTCAGGGCTTAAGCTTCCCATCTATTTAAGTGTTGGGTCTATGCAACTGTGACTATTCCAAAGCCGAGATGAATTCTGTTAGAACTTCGGCACAACCCTCTAAAACTGTTAGCTAAGAGGTCATCTCTTACAATCCTCTAGTTCTCACCAAAACCTTTCCCTCTTCATTGAAGACTGAAGCACCATAATTAGTGATGCCAGTATTCATGTAGATAAACCACTCAATACCTTGGCTTTGGTTCCTTATTTGGTTCTTCACCTGCCTCACCTCCAATGAACATGTACTACATGCCATTTCAGCCAGCTAATCCCATGAGCATTATTTATAAAGGAACCTCCTCCAAAATCCCAATTCCAAGCATCCCAGATGGCTGACCACCTGCCTTCTATGCTTATACCTCCTTCCTTCTGAACCTTTGATTCAATCATTGTTTGGTCCCGCTGCCACCTCTATGCCATTCGCCCAATCTCCTCTTTACTTTGAATCCTCACCTTGTGCCCTCATTTGCCTCCTTATCCAGCAGTGGTCCCTCATTATAAGCTCCAGGCTGCCTGGTGTTTCCCCTTGAGGAGACATGTTCCTACCTCCAAAGGTGTCTATTCTACTCCTTCATTCTCAATCTTCTAAAACTTCTTTCCTCCCAGTGTACAGTCTTTTCTTTTTTCACTGGGAAATCAGAAGAAAACTTCCTTGGCTCGCCATCACCAAATGCATCAATGTTCCGGTATCTTTGTCACCTGTGCAACCTTCTGTCCTATACACAGATGGACCATCCTTCCTCCTAGACCACCCCCTCCCACCTACCCAACAACATTGCTCTTCAGTTCTCCTAGGTCATCAATTTCTCCCTCTCTACTTAATTATTTCTATTGGCATGTGCCTTCTAGAATATCTCCCTCTTTTTTTTTCAATCCTCACCTGAGGATACATTTATTGATTTTAGAGAGAAAAACATCAATGTGGGAAAGAAACATCAATCGGCCACCTCCTACACATGCCCCGATAGGAGACCAAACCTGCAACCTATGTATGTGCCCTGACTAGGAATCGAACCAGCAAACCCTCGGTGCATGGAATGGTGCTCCAATCAATTGAGCCACACTGGCCAGGGCTCTCCCCTTTTTAAAAAATCCTGCCATAAATGTTACATACCCTTCAGCCCCCACTCTATTCTTCTGTGCCCTTTGTACAACAAAACTCCTCAACAGAATATTCCGTATTCATTGCCTTCACCTGCCAACCTCTCATTCTCTCTCTGACCCACCGAAATCAGGCTTTCATCTCCACCATCTCACCGAGGTGGCTCTTGTCAGGGTCACACTGGTCTCCATTTGGCCCAACCCAACAGTCACTTCCCAGATCTCATCTTATTTATCTTCTCAGCATTTCACACAGCCATCAATTCCTCCTTTTTGGACATTCCTTATTTAGCCTCCAAGGGATTACCTCTCCTGGTATAACTCTGATATCTCCAGCCCAAGCATCTCAATGAACTCCAAAACCATGGCTCCATCTGCCTGCTCAGTACTGACACTTGGATATTTACAAGGCATCTCGGATGCAAAACTCCCGATGTCCTCCCACCCCAAAACTTGTTCTTCTCCAGCCATTCAACCCAAAAGTTCTAGAAATCTTCCTTAGCCCTTCTCTTTCTCTCATAGTTCTTATTCACAGCAAACCCCATCAGCTCAGCATTCAATGCCACCACTCTTTCTCCATTCTAAGGCACCCTTTCCACCCCTACAAACATACCCCCCCAAACCTGGATTCCACTCTTGTTCCCCAGCTTCCAGAATCTACTTTTCAGATGGCCACAAGAACATTATTTTATAAGTTGGACTGACTCATGTAACTCCTCTGGTCAAAACTCCCGATGGCTTACTATCATACCCAGAGTAAAATCTGAAGGTCCTAGTCGTCTGAGGTCTGTCCCCCTTGCTGGCTGTCTGCTGCCCACATTCCCCTATTCACACTGGTCTCCTAGCTGTCCCTCAGAGACATCAAGCACTTCCCAGCTCTAGGGTCTTTTCACGGATGCTTCCTCTAGCCAAGATGCTCCCTCTGGCCAGAAATTCTCCCTCCCTCTGACCAGAATGCTCCTTCTAATCAGAATTCCTCCCGCAGAGACACTCTAATAGTTCTCTCCCTTTTAACATTCAGCTCTCTTCTCAAAATCCTAAAGAGGACTCCCCTAACCTCCTTATCGAAAATATTTGCCCAGTCAAACTTTCACCCTAGTACTCTGCTTTATCCCTCCCCCGCCCCAAAGAACCAGAGAACATTGTATTTTATATCTCTGCCTATTACCTGGGTCCCCCATGAAATGTAAGTCCTATAAGGGCAGACGCTTTTCTTTTTGGTATGCTGAGGTAGTGCCAGAATTTAGGATGGCACCAAGTAGACACTCTGATGTCCAGACACTCACCAAATAGAATAAGTGATAAATGAGTGAATCAATCAGCCAATGGATCATCAACTGAAAGTAGGAGCTGTGTCCCTTGGAAAGCCTATCTAGCTCTTCCACTCTGTATCAGAGGAGGGACTATGCAACAGGCAAAAGAAAGAACATCACAAACTCTGTTTTCAAGTCCACAGCCTCAAACCCACAAAGGAAATGACAGTGAAGACCATGTGCATTTCTCCAGAGGATTTTGCATTCCTTCTCCTTCATCCGAGTCATCATTCCTGTGCCTGTGTGCATAGTGGGTGGCTCTGAGCATCAGACAGCGACGTCAGCATGCAAAGCTAGGAACACTTCCCGGTGCCTCAATAGCTCCCTTTCTGCTTCCATGATGAGATCAGTTGCTGCTTCATCTGTAATTTTCCCTTTAGGTAGCATCTTATTTGCAGCCTGCAACCACGGCCTCTTTCCCATTACTGATGTAAAAGATTGCTTCTGTCTAATTATGTTGCAGGCACTCAGGGAATTCAAAGAGCAGAAAATATACCAGGAACAATTTGCAAATTGTGGCTATTTGTGTGCATGTCTGCCTGGACTACAGCAAATATAGAAAGAAAAAAATCCTCATTAAAAATACACGCTCTCTCCTCAGCAGATCGCTGCTTCTATTTGTTCTTTCAGTTCTAACTACAAACCTAAACCCAAAATGTGAGTGTGCCTGTGAAAAAACATTTGTCTCTGTCTCTCAATTGATTTAAGTGGGAGTTTAGAAACTCAACTTTCTGCAAGCGCAACTTCTCCCATCCCACCTTAGAAACCATTGCCCTTGCACTCAAGTCACCGATTCTAATCCCATGCATTGTCTTTCTGTTTATGTTGATGGAGCCATCTCAAGAGCTGGGAAATTCTTCCTAGAGCCATAGAAGTCAGGATTAAATAATTATTCCTTGGACATTGAGACAAAGCTATTGTGTGTGGGATGGAAGACTTTTATTCTCATCTCAGACTGTCCTGACGGGTACGGCTCAGCTGGTTGGGCATCATCCCACCAAATCAAGGGTTGACAGTTCAATCCCTGGTCAGGGCACATGTCTGGGTTGCAGGTTCGGCCCCCAGCTGGGGCACATGTGAGAGGCAACCAGTCGATGTTTCTCTTTCACATCAATGTTTCTCCCCTCCTTTTCGTCCTCCTTTCCCCTCTACTTAAAAAAAAAAAAAAAAAGACTCTGAGATTAAACTTACATTTTCCTACATTTGAACTCCATTAAATTACGAGGTGCTCGAAGGTCTAAAATCTGCCTTCTATTTCTTTGGCATCTTACCTCAGTGCCAAAGAAAAGATGCTACAGAACTTTCCACTAACTTTTAATCCAGGAACTTTCGTAGTAGATATGAACAAAGCCACTGAGAAGAACTCAAATACATCAGTTTTACCTATTACCCACAGATAGGGTTAGTGGTTGGCTTGTTGACTTGGATGTGGGAACAAGAGGTCTTTCAAAAGCCCTCTAGAACCTTCACCAGCCTGAATATAGAGAAAGCTAAGTACCTTATAAAGCATAATCTTTCTAGTGTCCCAGGCTGTACTATCACTTTTTTCTACCTCATCAACTCTAAGCTTGCTTCCTGCAAGGTCAATGCTGGAGAGTAACAAGGTGCAGTCAAAAAGGTGTGGTGCTCTAGAGCTCAAGTATCATCATAAGGAGGCCTAGCAGTCAAACAAAATTCTAGCAAGCTCCTATACTGCCCAAATATACCTTGACTCTGAACCTGGGACAAACCTCCATTTGGCCATTAAAGAGGACAGAGTTGGCCAACTTGCATATATAAACTTTTGCAGATACAGATATGGATGGAACACTCAGATGTCTATTTACACTACTTAATTCATTTGTTTAGTTATATATGCATATTTTAAATAAAGTGTTATACAAAATTCCAACTTAGAAATGCTGCTTTTTGCTCAATCTCATGTTTCACAAAAGTTTTATTCCTCTTATGTGTCTTTGACACTGGGTTGTTGTCTTCACAAGAGAGACTCCTTAAGTCATCGAACACTTTTTCAGCAGCACAGAAATTCTGACTTTCACCCAAGCTATTTAAAATTCGGCTCTTTCATAATCCTCATTCCATGCTGTCACTGCTAATTTTACCCTGCGCCACAGTTCCCACAGGCACAGCTCCTCACCAGGAAGTGTGGGTTTGTTGGGTTTCGTTTTGATTCGTCCTAAAGAAGTATGTTAGATTTGCACTGGGTCACCACATGTTGGATTGCTCAGCATGGCTCTGACCCAATGAAAGCAAGGTGGGTGAGAGATGGGGTAAGACTGTAGGCAGGGAAACTCATAAGGAGGCCCTTGGAATGGCCCAGACGAGTGATAATGAGGGATTCTATTGCAGCAGTCATAGTAGGAAGGGACTCAAGAAATGCTTATGAAGCAAAATCAGCAGGTCTTAGTAACTAAGTGGATTTGAGGGATTAGAAAAGAGGAGGAGAGAAAAAAGATGTGGAGGTTTGTGGTTTGAGAAGCTGAGTAGATCTGGTTCTGTTAGGTTCTTGCAGATATCAGAAATAAGGAGACAGGGAAAACTGAGGTCAGGGGAAAAGGAGATCAGGTATTTCCATCCAGATCCACTGAATATGGAGGCTGTTGGACAAATAAGTAAAGATCTTTACTTGAACAAGAGGGGAGATATTCGGTGCTGACATCTATGAAAGAAAGTTCAACTCCATAATCAATTTGGGAGCCTCAGCCCCTAAGTTCTTCACTGTGAGGCAGCGTGAGGTCCCAGGAGAGAGAGTGAAGAGAGAGGAAAGAGGGCTGCTGATGAAATGCGAGGAGAAAAAAACAATTTAATGGGCTGAAAAAGAAAAAGAAGCCCAGAGGGAGGTTGGTAAGATATTGCCAGAAAGAGAAGATGAGAACTGGGAGAGAGAAGGGTCATAGAAGCAAGGGAAAGACAGTCTCAAGAAGAGGCTGAGGCTCATCATTGCAAATGTCCTGGGAATTTCAGTAAGACAACAAGATTTTCCACTGGATTTGGTGTTTAGGAGGTCACTGGTCAGAGGTAAAGAAATGGAAACAGCTCATGAGACCTCTACTTTCAGAAGCTCTGTTGAAAATTTGAGAAAAGGAAGTGGGCGGCAGCTAGAGAGGGGTTGAGTTGAGAAAAGACCTTTTTTTTTTTTAAGATAAAGAACAGGTGAGCACATGTGGACTGATTGAAAAAGCCAGGAGAAGAGGTGACAGAGAGGAAAAAAGGACAGTTGATGAAGGGAGGAAGAGGAGAAGACCAGGCAGGAAGAACAAGGAACTGACCTTGAGTTGGGGGAGCAAACACCTCATCTTCTAGGGCTGAAGAAAAGGAGATGGTCAATAAGTGGGTAAGTCTGGGGCAAGGGGAGCAGAGGAAGCTGGGGGTGTCCCTGTATTGTCTATTATGAAGTTATTTGCCTAGAGTAAGGAAGATGAAGGTTGAGAAGGGGGCTCAAGGAGTCTAGTGAATCTGGAATGCACTAATCCCCAGGATTGTATGTGATCACTCTCAGCAGCCTTCGGCAGCCCAAGACAGAGAGCAGAGATGACGCGTAAGATTGGTCAAGGCCAAAGGAGGAGGACAAGGGGTGACAGTGATTCAGGTAATCGTGGAAATGATAGGAAAGAAGGGGTGATGCTGTTTAAAAAAAAAAAAGCCCAAAACAGAGGTTTCTGGAGGAAGTGAAGTAACAAGGGTGTGGAAAGTCAGGATGCTGTGGTCAGAGGACAAACTATTGAAGTGCATGTCTGAATGAGAATGAGGAGCTCAGGGAGTGACCACAGGGGGGCCCCAGGAAGAGCACACCAAGGACTGTCCACATGGAAGTTAATAGTAATGGCCGGGGCGGGGGATAGAGGCTGGAGACTACTATGTGTTCACCAAATTCCATTTCCTCTTCCTCCTGGGCATCCAGGTAGACTGCACTTCCCAGCACTCCTGGCACCTGTGTGCGCCATATGACTTGGTTGTGGCCAATGGAATGTGGGCAGAAGAGCTATATAACATTTCTAGACTTGGCAGCTAAGAAAGTCCTCTGAAATCCTCCTTGCTAATGCTCTTTCCTGTCTGCAGGCCAAATGCACAGGATCTAGGGGAGAAGTCCAAGTGGGAGCCATGAAATGAACCGAGTCTGGGTGTCAGAACACAGCAAGGAGCACGGCACAGGGCATGGAGCACGGCACAGGGCATGGAGCAGAACACCCATTCCCCAAGCCACCCAAATGGGAATGTGGCTTGAGCAAGAAGTAGTCCTTCACTGGGGCTTTAGGGGCTGTTTTTTACAGAGGTTAGCCTGTGCTGACTGATACAACATTGCTAAAGGCAGACAACACAAGGTTACAGAGAAAGGGCTTTTAATCATGAGTGAAAATAAGGATGATGCAAACCCTGCCTCTTGGATGCATGGCAAGAGGGGTTGGGAGGAGGAGCCTCAACCTGGACAGGAAAACACCCAGTAGGTGCCCAATAAAGATCTGTGGAAAGAATGTTGTACAGGACCAATGTAGAGATGAGATCTTGATTTTTGCCAAGGACTACTCAGGATAAAATGAGCTTCCATGGCAATAAGGAGAAGGCATTTATAATTTTATTTCCTAATTATAAAAGATATTGGGACACTAGAATAGCTGACAAAGAAAAACACAGAATCTCCTTCTCTTGAGAGTCTTAGGGAAAAAAAAATGAGATAATTACCTTCCTGGGGTAGAAAAAGGATGAAGAGAAATAGTTTAATAATACTGTACCGTTCCTTCCAGATTGAGCAGTCGATTTCCCCATTGATTTGGGATGATTTTATTCCTATCTTTTCTAAGTGAGCAGAAGACTAAACTGAATCTCTTGGTTTGAGGGCTAAAAGATGCTATAAATTTCTGTGGCTTCTAGGCAAGCTGTCCCAATGCAGAAGCAATAGGTCCACAAACCAAGCACTAGGCTGATTCGCACAGAAATTTTAGAGTTAGAAAGAGCTCAGTGTGACACTGTTCAGGGAGATTTCTTGGCTGCTGCCCACCAAACACCTTCCTCCCACTAAGTTACTCATTGGATCCAAGAGACAAGCTGGAGGGAAGGAGTGGAACCAGTGTAGCTTGTCACTCATTGCCCATATCGATGTATTTTCCAGATTTTCCACGTTAAGTTCTCTAAGAGGCAATTATGTTCAATCAATCACCACAAAATGAGGCCCTCGTAATGATAGCTGTGACTGTGATTTCAAATACTGTGCCAATCAGAATGAGGGCTTTTGTTCCCTTGTCAAAATGATCATTTACACAAAGTTCTAAGAAAACAATACCCCTACCACCACCACCACTCCAGCCCCCACAGAAAGAAAGAGGGGGAAGAAAAGGAAAAAGAAACCTGATACCATTGAATAAGACATGTGGATTGCAGAAACCCCATATAGCAGTAAGTCTCTGGCAACCTATACTACAAATTTTTCTTTAAATCTCATTCCTAATAGATTGCCCAAGACTCTTACATTGAAAGAACAATGAGTAAGGAAAGGAATGGCTGGGGGAGCTTTAATTTGCTATCAAAAGCCACAATGCAAACACGGTTGCAAAGAATTGATTAAAACAAGACCTGTTCTAGACCTTGATGCCACTATTCTAAGGGGGTGCTAGAAGGAGGGCCCAAGAGACGAAAAGAGGTGGGACAAGTCCTTGGTAGGTAGAAAGATGGAAAGTGAGTTCTCTTCGGTTACGAAGGCACTTACAACCCCCATACAAACACTATTCTCCTTGTAGATATTTCCTGAATACCAGCCACATACCAGGCACTGTTTCAGGTGCTAAGCATACAGATATGACACAGCATCTGAACTTAAAGAAGAAAGCAGAGAGACCAATGTGTAAATTCATAAAGTACAACAGGACATAACCAACACCAATGACAAATATATGAAAAAGCAGTGTGGAGGGAATCTAAGAGGAGATGCTACCTCGGCCTGAGTGGGTTGAAAAGGTTTCACTGACAAGGGACTAGCGAAGCTGAGTCTTGAAGAACAGCTGTGAGATTACCCGGCTACTAGAGAAAGCACAATGTCAGCCTATTGGGGGGCGGGTGGTGCTGCAGGGAACACACCGGAGCTGCAGGTGGATTGCGAAGGCTTCCTGGGTGGAGCCGGAGTTTGACCCTGATCCTGTAAGCAGCAGGAACTGACCTGGCAGTGCTGTGAAGGTGGGGACCAGGGCTTATCCACTGGCCACTGTTCCCCCAGGACCTAGCACAGGGGCCGAACCAATTTCTATACCTTTGCTTAATTGATTAACTGAACACAGAAGAATGCTGCTTTGCTATTTCAAGGTAAGCGCCACTGGTAACAATGCAGGGACCGGGCAGGGACAAGCAGAGGGAGGGCAGGGAGAGCGGGAGGCAGCTGCAGGACAGGACAGAGAGAAGCCAGTTTGGAGATACATTCCCGAGACGCCGCCGGTGCACAGACAGAACACCCCCCTGCCCTGGTTTGAAGACTGCCTAAACGGACTAAATGCTTCTCTACACGTGCTGTTACAGCAAGGAGAGCCTTTGCCCACCCTCCCCTACACCAGAGGTCTTCACCCGGTGTGCCCAAGAACTTTTAAAACATGAAATGCCTGACTATTTACTCAGGGGCACGGACTGCTTTTCCCTGAGACTGTCAAATAAAAAATGACAATAGCCAACACAACAGCCATCCAGTGTGAACGCCCTGACTTGAACCATAAACACGTGTATATAGGTCGTATCATACAGCTGCATCTTACTGGTCACGTTGCATAAGAAAGTCATGTCTCATTGGCTAAATCTTGGTACATACATGTATAGGCAACTGATTTTTTTTAAAAAGTCACTTTGGAGCAAAAAGCATTGGTAATTACTGTTGTTATTATTTTTTGTAAATCAATCAAAATTGTACCTATTTTTCATTAGACTGGCAAAAAATGTATTCTTGGTGCGCCGCAGGAGTTTAGTAATTAGCGTATGTGTGTCGTGAGCTGAAAAGGGTTGAAGAGCTGTGCCCTGCGCAGACACCAGGACTCCAGCTGCCCCTCCCCACCCCCGGAGTAATCTTCCCATTTCTCTGTTCCTCTTTCCTTCTCTACTGCCCACGCTTCCAAGTCAGTGCCCACCACCGTGTGCTGGGGTTTGAGGAAAGACACTTCCATTCTAACATTACCTTCCGCAAAACCGAATTGAAAATGTTCAATAAACTCTCTCTGGCAAGAAGGGTTGGGAAGGGATATTTTTATTTCAGCAAACTTTAGCTAAATGAAAATTGCTAGCATAAATCATACACAAATTGCCAATTTTGAAAGAATTACTGCTTAATAAAGTGCACGTAATCCCAAAGGCCTAGTACAGATGACATTAATTTTTTCTTGGTGTGCGTATGTGTGACTCAGTATCTTCAAATCAACAGTCTTCCGTGCATCTAGCTTATTTCATGGCACTACGAAAACTCAGTTTTCCAGTTACAAATTTCTCAATAGGTGGAATTTTTACATCAAATTATTGGAAGCATATAATGTACTCCAAAGCCAAAGGGACCACATTTGAAGGATTATCCACATTCCTCTTTCATTTATTCAGTAAAAACTTACTAGTGCGCTGAATGGTGAATAAATGCCAAGTTGGTCCTTCCTCACAGAGTTTCCAGAGGGGCACACAGCTCTATTTTCATTACTATTTGTAAGACATTTGTGAATTTTAACAACAGAAGTGGGGAAAGAGACACAGAGGTAAAAGTGCTCAATTCTGCCTGGTCATGGGGGTGAGACAAGGGAAGGGCTGACTTGGGAGATGACAGTTAGGAGAAGCCCTAACAGGTGAGCAGGAGCCCACCAAGAATAGATTCTGAAAGGATGAGAAGCAGGGAAACTAACTTGGAAGGTACTGTGGGAGAGAAACAAGAGGCCTGAGCTGAGGGAATCCCTAAAGGGGCAGATGGGGACCAACTGGACACTGGAGGTCAGAGGAAGGAAGCCCTGTACACCGTGGTGTCCAGTTTGGGAGCCACCAGCCACAGGCAGCCATTTAAATACAAATCCATTAAAGCTAAATAAAATTAAAATTAAATCTATTGCATTGGATATATTTCAAGTGCTTGAAAGCCATATGCTTGCTTTATCACACATGCACACACAGATAAATTCATGTGTGATGTACTAAACGTCATCTGTGTGTACATGTGTGGCATGTAGGTACAGGCATATACACACACAAGGTGGTGCACAAATATGCATGCATGTGCATGGGTACACTCAGACATACGCACATTCACACTGCATGTGTGCACACACTCTTACCCACGTGTGCATGCACCCATATCTGTGGTGTACACCCACGTGCATGCACACACATGAATGCACACACACATACACACAACCCTTGTTCTCTTTTCTCTTCTACAGTGGCAAGGCCAAGTCAAGACCCCGGATCTCCCAGCAGTCTCCAGATCCAGCAGTCTTTCCTCCACAGCAGCCGCTCAGCACTCAGGGAAGTGACTGCCAAGGCAATGCAGAGAAGATTTCTCGCTAGGGCACGAGGTAACGTTTCATGGGCTATGAGGTGCCCATCCTGAAGTGGTGTGCTAAGCATCCAGAACTGTTTAAATAAAAGCCACTTAACGGATCCCCATCAGCCCAAGTAATTGGGCTGCACCCTCCGGCTTCATCTGAGAACAGTAATGGCTTTTTACAAACCCAAACAAACAAAAAAAAGGAAACAGTGACCGCCTGAGTGGACATCAGCTGAGCCACGCTTAATGGTGCTGGGGCTGAACCACCCTGCCCAGATCCAAGGTCAGTAAGGCAAAGCTCCATGGCCCTGGCAGGACCCACCCACCCAGTGACCCCCTGCCCCCACTCCCTGCCACTACCCTCAGGAAGGAGACAGAGAGCTAGGGAAAAGGCTCACTCTCCAATCTGCCCCCTGTCCTCGGCTACAGCCTGAATCCGGCTTTGGCTTTGTCCTCCTCAAACCCGACAATCACAACCATCTAAATCTCTGTTTCCTTAAACCCCATGTTCTTTGTGTCAAATTCTAATCTGAGCAGGGGAGAAGGGGTCTCATGGAAATGCAAGGGCTGATGGACCTGATGATCGCTCTCATTCCCCTGCATTACTTTGACACTGCACTCCCCCTGCACCGGCGCGCACATACCTGTAAAGTAGTATTCTCATCGCTGGGATTATGGTGATGGGCAAAAACCGAGAGATCCCAAGCTCTGGTGAACTTACATTCAGGAGGGGAGACAGGCAACATAAGAAATGTGCATATGACAAAATGTCTGTTGCTATGAACACAAGGGCAAGGGGACCACGTGTCATCTGTGCCCAGGGACAGCCAGAGGAAAGGCTCTGAGAAGAAAGGCACGGGGGGCATGTCTGAGAACCTGTCAGGTAAGGATAAGGTGGAACGACAGAGCGGGAGGTGACAGCAAACGAAGCCAAAGGGGAACTAGAAGCCTAATCCTAAGGGGCCTTGAAACCTGTGGCTAGGTCCATGGTCTTGACTGTGACACAAGCTGATCTGCATTGTTACTGGGTCTCTCTGGTGGCTGGGCAAGGAACTGACTACAGGAAGGAAGGGTGGAGACAAAGGGATGGGGAGAGAGGACAAGCACAGCCCCCCAGGGCTGAAAAGAAAGTGGTAAGTAAATGGGAACTGTTAAGTAGTGAGAGCCTTGTCTGTAGTTACTAATGCAACTGCAAACAGTAGAACCCATGCTGGCAGGAGTTTCTGCGTCACTGTGCTGGGAAATTGAGCACTAATCATGGAACCACAGCCTCAAGAGGGTCCAGCATCCACCAGCAAAAGTACGGGGTTGGGGGTGGGCTCGTATTCAGCACTGTCCTTTGCCTAAGCTTCAAAGGTTTCCTCTATGTCTGCACCTACTAGAGAAAGAAGGTATGTTGCCCTCCATAAAAATTATGTGTCAGGAGATCATAAAACCAGAGAAATCCATCAGACCATCAACAATGCTGATAAAATTTGAAAAATAGGGTCTAAATCAAGTTGGAGAAAGATTCATCCTTGCATATTTATGAGAACGAAGGCTGAAAGCCAATGGGGTAGCCTCAGTGCCTGGAATTGCAATGTGGGCTGGCATGGCAGGTGTTGTGAGCACTTTAGTTGCATGTGCTGGACCCCTCAGGTAGGAGGTGCCCCCACCCACAGTCCCCTCCTGCTCAGGTGAAGGCCCACTGCATCCTGAAGGTGACCAGTATGTGGCTCAGTGTCCCATCTCCACACAATCAGTGGTGTGGGCTGCAGTGAAAAGTAGGAACTGGCAACAAGAGCCCTGTCCTCTTGGGTTGGGGACAAAGACAACAGGATGAGATGTGCGCTGACTCCGTATATGAAAATCAGAGACCTGGCCGTGGGACAGAGGCAGACCACCACCTAGATGGGAGGGCCGGGGAAGGAGAACACAGAAGAGAGGCTCCAGTTTGCAGTGAGTGTTTGTGTGGTTTCGTCACTATCTTCCCCTCAAGACTGTAAGTTCTGGAAGGGCAGGGCCATGTCTGCATTGCACAGTAACATAGTCCCAGTAGAAGCTGCAGTATCAGGCACATGTTAAGCTTTTTGATGGATACCAGGTGTAGTGGGCTGAAGGGGCACCCCCCACCCATAATTCACATCCATCCAGAACCTCAGAGGGTGACCTTATTTGAAAATAGGGTCTTTGCAGCTATAATAAAGATGAGGTCCTATTGGAGAATAGGGAGCCCTAAATTTAATGTGTGTCCTTATAAGGAAAGAAGACATACAAAGAAGATGGCCACATGATGACAGAGGAAGAATGGGGTAAAGCATCTACAAGCCTAAAATACCAAGGATCGCACAGAGCCATCAGAAGAGGCCAGGAGGGAGCCTCCTCTCCCAGAACTTTCAGAGAGAACCTGGGTCTGCTGACACCTTAACTTCAGACTCTGGGCCTCCAGAACTGTGAGAGAATAAACATCTGTTGTCTTAACTCATCCAAGTTGGTGGTGATTTGCTACGTCAGCCTTGGGAAACTAAGACCTGGGAAGATGAATGACAGGAAGGCTGGTGCACACCAGCATGCCATGAACAAGTATACGTAGCTGGGATAAGAAAGCCAGGAAAAGAAGAACTAGAGTCAACATGCAGTTGGTGGAGGTAAACCAGAAGGTGGAGTATTAGCTTAAAAACTCCTTTCTTCAGGCAGGCACTCCTCTGCCCAGGATGGACGCTAAGTAAGACCAAGGGCCTTTCCCTGGCGCTCACTCTGTCTCCCTGTAGCTACTTCAGGATGGATCTGGCCTCAAGAACCATTTAGGTTCTTTTTCTCTTAGTCAAAGATGATAAATCAGCGTTAGGAAACGGTTTAAAAAGAGGTTCGTTAAAAACTCCATCCAAGTACGCAGGAAGGGGCCACAAGCTAAACATGCATCAAGGGCTCGTGTAACTTCTTGGATGGATGGTCCACAACAAAAGCCCGGCTCAGCCCTGATGCTGGGTGTCTGAGCCACACCCCAATCTGGAAGTTTCTAAGACGCCCTTTGTCAGGCACGAGAATAACCATTGTCTTCTCATGCACTGCATGACTGCTCATGTGCTCCCAAGACCTCTTGTAATGATTCCAGCAACTGTGAGTCCCTCGGATGCTGTATCAGCAGGACCACGGCTGTGAGAGGCCTGAACCAGACCCTTAGCACAAAAGGGCAGCCAGCCTCAGAATAATTAGCAGACCTCTCGGAGCCAGGGAGCACCAGATCATTTATCTTGCTTTTTTTTCCCATTAAATTTGAAGGGGGGAAAGGGTGGGAAGAGAGGTAATGGAGGGAAACAATCAGAATTTTTCGAAGTAATTGGGTTTGATTGATCTTTTTATTTGTCTGGAGAGATCTGTCCGCCTGGAGGAACAGAAGACAAAAGATTCAGAGGTCTTGACGCCCAGGCCCTCCCATAATCTGTGAACTCAGCCCCCCTCTCCCTAAAACCGTGCTCTGCCCCCTTTCCACTCCTGCCATCTACAAACGGGGAGTTGTGGGTTCCTGGGCAGGGGGACGCTGCTGGCTGCATTCTTGCTGCTGTTGACGGGGGGGACAGATGTTGGGGATTCACTCAACATACGGCAGGCACTATGCTGGCACCGGAGGCCCTAAGATGACATGGCTCAGACCTCACTGGGGAGACGGAAGTTATAAAGCAGTAATTACCAACAGGAACTACTGCAGGGGTGGGGAAGACAACAACGGTGAAGGAGCAGGGACTGAGAAAGGTTCCACCAGAATAAGCAATTCTGGGAAGAATGTTCCAGGAATAAGGGTGCTGTGGAATGAATGTTTGTGTCTCTACAACATCCAGCTGTTGAAACCTAATCCCTGACATGACGGGATTAGGAGGTGGGACCTTTGGGAGGTGAACAGGCTCCATCCTCATGAATGGAAATGGTGTTCTTGTGGAAGACCCCGGAGAGTATCTCGCTCCCTCTCCCTGGGAGGACATGGCAAGAAGACAGTGTCGCTGTATGGATGCATCAGGAAGCAGGCTGTCACCAGACGGCGAGTCTGCCAGCACTTCGATGTCGGTATGTTGACCCCTTATATGTCTTCAGGAAAATCATTTCATCACTAAGCTCTGGTCCACTTAAAGTTCTTTATAAAAGGCACTGTAAATATTCCAGCTGTCTACTCCACCATGAGTACCTCGGGAGCGAGGGCAGGTATGCAGCACAGGGCACAACCTCAGGTAATGCTTCTTGGAGTCCATGGTCCAAATGCAAACACCCATCTCTGCAGACGCATTGTCTCAGGCCAGCCCCCAATTCCAAGTCAGCTCAGTTCTTTTTATTGGATGGACTGCTGCTCACCTGACTCCAGCAGGTGCTGGTCAGATTTGTATTTAAATGGCACTTTCCCAGACAGGTGCTTCTATGTGTCCTGTAGTCATCTGTGCTGACACACACACATGTCCACACTGCTCTCACTAACATCTAGTCTCAACCCTGACCCCTGCAACTACCGGTCTCATCACCTAATGTTTGGTTCAAGCTCACAATGAGACAGACCAGACCAGAAACGCCAGAATGAGGAGTCTGACTGGAGGACACCTCAAAGTTCCTGGAAGTTACACTGGAAAGAGATCAGATCCAAAGAGGTCAATGATGGCAAAGGAAAGCAGATGAGGAAACAGGAAAATTAGCTGGGAGTCCACACCCACAGCCCTGTCCAGGAGCCCAGAGGAGGAGGACAGAGGCAGCCAGAGGTCTGAGCCACATGTTGCTGGAAGCCAGGCCAAGGAGTCTTACAAAATCAGGATCAAGGTGTGGGCACTGCAGCCGAAAATGGCACCCCTGCCTTAAGAGGCAATGTTTCCTTCTAGACTTCCTTTCTACCCAAAACCAGACCTGGGCTTGGGGCTTGGCTGGGCCTGAGTCCACAGGAGGAAAAAGTACACTGCTGAAGCAGAGAGCTGGGGGCAGAGGTGGGGTGGAGAGGTGGGGGCAGGATACCCTTGCCAAGGGTATTTCAGTTGGCCTGTTGGGCTGCAAAGAATACACACCGATTCCTCCTGACTCCAGCTGACAACAGAAGGCAACTCATTTGAAACAGACCTCACTTAATGAAACACGGCTTTAATAGACCACTCAGAATAATATCCCCTGGCAGAGCTTCCTTAAATAAATCTCATTAAAGGCCTAAAATCAAAATCCAGTTATGTCTCCGATGATCCTTGCCCTCTACAGATCCCTACAGTATTTCTTCTCTTCCACCTGCTTAGATGTTTGGAACCTACCATGTAAACATCACACAGGAAATCCAAACCACCCTTCAAGCGACCAATCCTGCCAGCAACACCACTGAGCCAACTCCTGCCGCTGAGGCACAACTGCCTGCTCCTGCCTGAACAGCTGACAGCAAGTCCTACAGGGTAAGAGCCGGTGTCCGGAACAAATGAGACAGGCTGATTACAAAGTCCCCCACTCACAGGAGGGGAGAAGAGGGGAGGGAGGGCTGGCCCTTGGGAAGCAGTGACATTTTCATTCAGAGGGTCTCTCCTCCTCATAGTTCTCTGGGTCCTGGTAGGAATGTGGAAGAAAATCACCATCAGGAAGATGGCATTAGACCCCCTTCCTACAAGGAGCTGGCAGAACCTAAGTTGAAACCAGTGCCTGCCAAACATTCTAAAATAGCTGCTCTTTTCCCCTCCCCCGCAAAACAAGGAACAGATTGATACAACTGCTCCCCATCCCCCTCTACTAAGGTGCTCCAGTTCTGGTCCCCCAAAATCAGTCCAGGCGCATCCTCCCAATGCAGATAAAGGTGACAACCCAAAACACTCTCCAGCTGAAAGCCCACATGCAGGTCCCATGCCGTAGACCATGTACCAGCATGGGATGGTCATGGAATAAGGGGAGAGCTGTGCTTTTCCCGAATGTAGGAATGTACATGGTTGGGGGCGGGGGGTGCATGGACAACAGGAGAGAAAGAGCTGGCCACAGCATGGTTCTCATCTGTCCATAAAGCAATCTGCTGCCCTTGGTAGGGACTCAGAGCAGGCCTAGCTCTGTAGACCACGGTGGCGCAGGAATTTTCCTTCTGTCCTTTCTCTCTCTCTCCTGAATGCCTCTTTCTCCTGGACCAGCCAGGAGAGACCCCAGGCTACCCGCTGGCATCCCAGGCTTGTCCCTTCTGTGACTGTCTTCACAGAAACCCGAGGCTTCTGTGGCCAGGCCCCTGGGGACAGGCACTCTCTGCCTCCTGGAAAATTAACCATCCAGCCTAACACATCCACTGGTGTGAGGGGGAGGGACCTAGGGGCCCTCATCCTTTCTCAAATAAAGAACATTTTAACAGTATTCTTCTGGAGGCAGAAGGCACAAGGAATCAAGGGACAGAGGTGTCGGAGGTAAGTAAGGCCTTAATGTCCCCTTCAAGTCGCTGCTGCACCTGCTTACCATAGGGACAGGGATAGGGACAGCACAGGCTGGCCACTTTAGAACCTAAACACCATGGCTGTCTTTGACCAGAATATCTGATTAGCTGTGTGACACTCCCGTGCCAAACCTTTTTGAATGGATAGCTTGAGCATCTTCATAAGCAAATGAAAAAAAAATCAACGGAGAGGATGCCGACAAAAAGGCAGCAAAGGAAAAGCTAACTGTTGAGACAAGCTCCCTGAAGACTTGGAGGGAAAGGAGGTCAGCCAAAGATGTTAATCCTACAGAAAGGGTGGGGCCTGACTCCCTTTCAAAGGAAGGAAGAAGGACTTCAAAGTCAAGGTACATTTTTGGCAAGTGGGGAGGAAGCTGACGGAATACCCTCCTGGGAGGCTCAATTTGCTCAATGAACTAGGAGGTGACAGCATCAGTTAAGAATGACAAGTCTAAAGGACGAGGCACAGGGATGAGGAGAAGGGTAAAGATTTGGACTAGTCACCATGGGAAACAGCAAGGAAGCACATCTGGTGTGTGTTAAAGGTGCCAGAACTTTCACCCAAGGCTCGTCTGCAGTTAGACCATGAACCTGACCTTCTGCAGGGTCACAGGGTACCAGCTCTCAACCAGGACACCTCTCTGGTTGGACCTGGTATAAAAAAACCTCAGTCTGCATATGTCAAGATAATCTCACATACCATATTCTCCAACTGTCTCGATTGAGGAAGGGAAATATTAAATGTCAGAAAGTCTGAATTTCAGCATTGGAAAGTTAAAATACATGCAGTAGTAAAAGAATGAGAAATCCATATATAAAAGTTTGAATATCTGAGCCTTTTTGTTCATGGTGGGCTTTGGGTCTTTTGTTTATTTGTTTGTTTGTTTTGGTTTGTTTGCTAGTCAAGTCTTCCTACCACTGTCTCAGTGGCACAGTAGGATGAGCTTCTTTTTAAGGAGGAAAAGTGGCTTTTCTCTTTATTTGTGGATGTTTTGCTGTCCTAACTTGATCTTCCAGGTTGTCTCACTTGCATCCAACCTTGAAAGTCTCTTGTTACCCCTCCTCCTGTATTATGCTTTCTATTTTCTGCATCTTACAGTTCCAGGGCCTTAAAGACCCGGAGAGCCTGCCCCTCCCAGGACCAGCTAATTCCTAAGGACAGTAAACAACCTACCCCGGAGAACGCCTCTCACACGCAAGCCAGCCATGGCCTCGCCAAACTCGCGCACCCTAAGCCAATATTTTCCCTGCAACGTCACCCCAGGGCCAGGCACTTGATGGTTAGGAAGAGCTCCTACTCCCAAAGCCAGCATTAAGCTCTCTGCCCTGCCTTGCCCAGCCCACGGAAACCTCAGCAAAGGCTCCGGCCTGGGTGTTGCCCTCGCTCCTGCCCTCTGCCTCCTCAGCCTCCAGTGTCTTCCCTGTGGTCCTGTGTGGCCTGGCATGTCCCTCCTCATGGGACACCGTAATAAATTCTCCCTTCAAAGGCACTGGCCTCTCCGTGACATCACTCAGTCGCCTCCATAAATTACAATCTCGTGGGCACACGAGATACCCCTCCCCTTCCCTCCCCACCCCAAATGAGCCTCTCTCCAGCCACCTGCCCTGCAGGTCAGCGCACACTTCACTCACATGCCAGCGCCTTGTCAATCCTGGCAGTGGGCAGAAGCCCAGATGGTCCCACGTCTGTCCTGCTGGAGCGGCTCACAGCACAGCGGCTCCTGCATTCACACCTTTGTGACTGTTTTAACTAAAATGTCCCTGAATTCATTTTTCTTAAGTCTGCTAAGTAGACATTTTACAGAAACCTTCACTTTCTGTTGGCACAAACGCAAACCAGCTACCTACACCCACATAACCATATGCTGAAGTCTAGTGCAGTCGGCTGAAGCACCCACCTGCACGTCTGGACTTACCCAGGAAGACTCATGTACACAAAGGGGGTCTGGCCTTTGTTTTCCAAAAGGGGATCGTGAGTGGGAGCTGCTCCATCTTTTGGAAGAATGGGAATTTCTGCTCAGGCAATGAGAAAGCACCAGAGTTCACTGCATTTGGATGCTTCATTCATTTCAATACTGCATTTTATTTCTCAGAGAGACATATTGCAAGTTTCACTTACAATAGCAAAATGCAAACACAGGCAGGTACATGCACACCAATAGGGGCACACACAAGCACACACGAGGGGACACCCAAGAAAAACTGGAATTATCCTCAAGAGGGCAGGCCCCCTGTACTATACGTTCAGCTTCAGTGAAATCTTTTTTGAAGATTCTTTCAATGCATCTGCCCATTTCATGATGGGTGATTTGCCAGTGTACTTGCCCATACCACTCTGAATGTTCAGCAGTTTTTGACCAAAAAAGGCATAACCGCTGCGTCCTACCCTCCCTATTCACCTAGTCTTGCCCTGAGAAGCGTTTTTTTGTTTCCTAGGATAAAAAAAAATCCTCAAAGGGAGACATTTTGCCAATGTGGGAGAGGTGAAACGAATACTGGCAGAAGCACTAAAAGGCATCAAACTCAACAAAAGCTGTTTTGAGCAGTGGAAAGAATGTCTCGATAGGTGCATTGCATAAAATGGAGAGTGCTTTGAAGGGGACTGAAGTTTAAACACGTAAGAATTGACAGTTCGGTCTGACCTTGCATAGGGCACCCCAGCCAGCAAGACAGGCTATCGGAACAAACAGACCAGGGCGGGACAGCACCCAAGTAATAGGTCAGGGACAGGACAGTTCCAGGAACTAGGGCTAGAAAGCTTCTGGAACAAGTCCCAGGAACTAGAGAGCCACAGGATAGAAACACCCAATGAGAAAAAAGGAGAACAGTTCAAAGTAACCAATGACAAGACTACTTTTCCATAGTGTTTTTTTCCCCCTTTAAAAACCCTGCATGGAACCCCCCAGGTGGGAGCTAGTCTGAGCTGGGAGCTGGCCTCAGCTCAACTGTTTCCCCCTCTCGCTCCCAGGGGACCCCACTTTCAATAAACTCCTTGCTTTGCTATTAGCTTGCTGTCTTCTCATGGTTCCTCAGTGGCTCCAACCTCACAAGAATAAATACACAATATTTTATAAATCAATTCTGGGTATGTTTTGTGTCCCCCCCCCCTCAAAAACTTGAGATCTTGTAACAGGAGAGGGAAAGTAAGAAAACACTATTAGATCCCCTTAAACAGAAACATCACCATATGTCACTAACTCTTGCCACACTGGCTAAGGCAGCCCTCCAGGGAGCCCCCAGGCCATTCCCAGGAACTCCACTGACGTCCCATGCTGCGCAGGCAGCACATACCACACCTTCCTTTTCTGTCCTCGTCCTCTCCTCTGGGCCTCTCACACTGGAGGCAGCCAGGTCCAGCTGTCTGTCACCACAGGAGCAGCCTAGGTGGGCACAGCTGCCACTCCTCCAGGATGTCACTTCTCCTACTTCACCAACCCTCCTCACTCCGCCTTCTCCCTTTAGTACTTGGGCAGGAATCCAACAGTTGGACTTGGACCGGGCGTCAAGTTCAAGGGACAGACCCCAGCCTTCCCCTGGCCACTGAAGCTGTCTTCCTGGGCCCATGTGTGCCCTAACTATGCTACCTCAATGTTCAACACTACTATCACACACACACACACTCCCCCAATCTCCTCGCCTGCCTTGCTTCTTTCTTTTTTAGCAGTAGCCTTCATCTAATATAGAATGTACTTCACTCATTTGGAACTCATTATCTATCTCCCCCACTAGGAAGTCAGCTCTCCGTGTTGTTTTCACTGTTGGGTTGTTTGTTTGTCTTGGTTACGATGTACTGCCCCGCACCTAGAACACCCAGGAGGCACAATAAGAATTCGTTAATTGCATGAAACAGATGCCAAGGTAAGAACATAACCCAGGCACACCGTTCCCTCTCCCTCTCCCTGTTCGGGCTAACAGCTACAGAACTGTGCTCTGTGAAAACCTGGTGCTACTGGTGGACTTGGGGGCAGGATGTCGGCAGTCGGCCACTGAAGGCTAGGTTCCTCTCCTCAGCTAGGGTTAACCAGTGAGACTGAGTCAGAAGAGGGCGGACACTTGTCATAGGAAGATGATTACATTTCCTAACAAATGGAAAAACAAAAACAGCTACAACTTAAATGTGACTCCAGTAAGCGGATCAGAATGGGGGGCAGGAGAACAAGGAAAAATAAAAGGAAAAATAATAATGCACAAGATCCATATTTTCTTGCAGGGGGCTAGGTCTAGGAAGGAGCCTCAGGGCATTCCATGAAACCCTGAAACCGCAGGCAAAATTCTGTGGGAATGTGCACATCTCTGGGGAAAGATCCATATTTTTCATCAGCTTCTCAAAGTGGGCCTGACCCACATGCAAACGTAGGGAAACACTAACTCACACTGGAATGTTTTCCGTAATTCATTCTAGTTTCATCAGCGCCCAGTTAAGTGCTTGTTACCAGACGTCACCAAACCTTAAGACACAACAATTTTACGGCACACTTTTATTTTATGTAGTCAGTTTCACTATGACATGCCACTGGTTGAAGACAAATATGGATTCAGAGACAGTAAAAATGCAAAAATGAGTGAGTCTTAGGATCTGTAAACTGCAGGGTAGGTCAAGTGCTGCGCTCATCCCTTCATCCAGTCTGAGTCCCAGTGCAGTAAACAATACTATTGCCATCTTGGAAGGGAACACTGCCAGATTCCAAACTCCAACCTCGGTCTGTCCGAAAGCCTCCTCTGGCAGCACTCCACCTCCCAACAAAGACATGGCTCCCACCTCTGCAGGTCTCCGACCACGTGCAGGACAAGAGCTTCTCACAGTCAACTGTATCGGGAGACGTGGACAAGTGCTTAGAGTTGGGTACCGAGCAGTCGCAGAAGCACCCAACTGGTACCCTCAGCAATGCTGCTTCAGACAAACTTCTGAAACCCAGAACAGAGGGCCACATGTATTATTCTAAGCAGCCCCTCTTATTCCATCAATGCTATAGTATCTCTCACTTCAATAAAAAACTATTTAAGTGGAATTTAATGATCCAGAATAGAGAGTGTTCTGTGTTGAAAGAGGGATTTGGAAACAAAAGGTGCACGCTTCCCTGTCAATCTTAAAACACATCCCTATCATCAAAGAATTAACCAAAGAATGTCTCAGCAGGTTGGGAGGGGTGGTGTGCAAGCACATACACACACACACCCTGTGGAGGGTGAGGGGCCAGGTTTTGAGAAAAAGCACTCGTCACATTCAGTGACTTCAGAGCCAGAGCATGCTGTCACTCCCTCCGGGGGTTTAGGAGCCACCACCTGCAGGTAATGGAAAAGAAATCTCTCCAGGAACACAGGAACCCCGCCCCCAACATGCATACTCTCTCCCACATTTTATTTAGTTTGCTGACATGCATGTGATTTTATCCCTGGTGCTGGTGTCATCACCATTCAGCATTTCCCTGTCATTCTGTGTCTAATACGGGTGGTAGATAGTGATTTTTTTCACAATTACTCAACACTCCCCTTCATTGTGGTAGAACTAATTATACATCCCTGCTCCATGCCACGTGCTCTGTGGGGCTGTAGGCTGCCTACACTCCCCTGCCTGCCCCATGGTCAGGAGTGACGCTTGAGGTGCCTGGGCCAAAGGCACAGGAGTGGATGTAAGATGCACAAAATCCAGGTGCAAGGTGCAGGAGGCATCACACACAGCTGTGACCAATGGGGCTGCTGCTCCAACCAGAGCCTCAGAGCAAGAATTCATGTAGAGCAGAACCAGAGCAGCCTACAGATGCTGTGAGCCACTGAGATGGAGGACTGTATGTTGCTCCAGCAAGGTGACAATTACAAAAACTAGTAGCAGAAGTGGGGTGCAATATAATAGAAAAACCCAAAATATTAGGCATTACTTTGGTGGCTGGAAAGCGAGGAGAACATTGCCATGAGGATCAGAAAAGAGTGACTCTCACTATACAGCAGCAACACTTTTCAGAGAACTGCCCTGTGGTACCTTGAAAGGCAGATGGTACAACTAATGGACATGTGGTTTCAGGTGCAAAGGTCACAAAACAGAGAGCCTTGCTAATGTGACGAGTTGTTATTAGGTGCATTTGACAAAGTACTACAAGAAAAAGGAGCTCAGAAGAGAACTGGCTGATTTTCCAGCAGGGTCGAAAGGAAAAAAAGAAAATTCTAGAACATTTGGAACTTCATAGGTTAGAAGATACAACTGTTTCTCATCTCCTATCGATAAAGGTGGGGGCGGATGCTCTCTGCAGAAAAGATGATTGAAACCTAGCCTCGGGACACACACAAAACCAAGGGCATGTTAAGGTCTCTAAGCGGATTAAAATAAAGCCACCCCCTCCCCACCCCTGGTAAATCCTTTTAGCTGGACAAAAATGGGTATAGGAAAAGTG
The DNA here is from genome assembly GCA_004027475.1 of Anoura caudifer. Taxonomy (NCBI): domain Eukaryota; kingdom Metazoa; phylum Chordata; class Mammalia; order Chiroptera; family Phyllostomidae; genus Anoura; species Anoura caudifer. The sequence continues at coordinate 75,465 of PVKU01001948.1, forward strand.
ATTAGTGGCGTGGTCTCACAGAAACCTGATAAGCTCAAAGTGCCTATAATTAAATCTAGAAAGAGAGATGTGTCTGGAAAAGAATTATCTCAAAGAGAAATGTGAATGTGGCTATTGGCCTGTGGAATAACTGAAATCAAAAGGAAATAAAAACTGATGGTGGTTTAGAATGAGTTATATCACCCAAAGAGACACTGGCCCAGAATAAAAGAGATCGTGACCAATGGAGATCTAAAACCGCTATAGGTCCCAAATTTCGACAGGCAGGAAGCAGGCTGAGAAGCTGCTTATGCCCCCAAGGAAGGCATGTGCCCTCATACTTATTCAGATGTGTCCAAAGAGGATCATGAGGAAGGAAGGATCTCCCAAAGTGAGAAGCCAAGAGCCATGAAGGACAACGGAGCTTCCTCCAGACCACTCAAGGAGCATCCCTGAGGTAGGGGGCCCTCATGTTTGTTTAATGGGCTTTCAGAATTGCTAAGTACCAGGGATGGCCCTGTAGCTGCCATTCTTCCTCTTTCCAAGCGGGGAAGGGTTTACCACATTGGAAACAGGGGGTAAGATAACTTGTGTTAGTTTACAGGCCTTTGGATCAAGAGAAACTAAATCCAGACCTGATGAAGAGCTTAACATGAGACCCTGAAATTCAGACCTGACTCAGGGACTAGATGAGAACTCTGAGGTATATTCCACTGGGTGAGAAGGGAATTTATTTTTTGTAGGGAAGGAACAAAAGTGATGACGTGACTGAGAGGGAAGACTGGCGCAGACCATATTATAGTCAATAGTTCATGCCTCCCCTCCCTGCAGAGGATTTTTACATCCCCACCTGGACTTGCAGCGTTCTACCTAGAGGCCAGTAACTTCCCCGCACAACGTCAGGAGTGACCACAGGTTTGCTGGGCAACAGAATGTGCGTGGATGTAAACACACCATATTGAATCAGAACTCTTAAAAGGCACCACGAGTTTCTGCCAGATAGATTTTTCTCCCCCTCTATCATGCCTCTGGGGTCTCCTTATACAGGCTGCTTCGTCAGCCTGGGATCCACAAGGAGAAGACAAATGCAGTAAAGACACAGACAACCTGCAGCCTGACGCAACTTGAAAGCAAAATCAATCTGTGTGGCTGTAAATCTCTGAGATTTGAGAGATTCTTGTTACAAGGCAACGCTGACTCATACAGCCTGTTATGCTCAGATAAATTAAGTCAATGTAAAACTCTTGGCAGCACACAATTCAATGCGATGACTATGCCTGAAGCCCCATGAGAGAGCCGTCAGGGCTATAAATCCTCCTCTTTCTGGGAAGGAACAAATTAGAGCACAAATTTTGTGTAAATGCCTTCATCGTTGTGAGTCATCTAACAGTAAAACTTAGTGGAACAACAAAAACAAAAAGTCAAACCATGAATTTTTTTAAACCAGCATACTCTGGACACCAAAGCATATCTAGAGCGTGTGTCCTCACCTCTCGTCTCACTGCATATTCTCACTGTGCCCTCTCACCTAACCTCGATGACTCCCGCTAAAGCGGAACGGGCCAACAGACAAACACCCTAACATGCAGCATCAGGGAACGGTGTACCTTGGGAAGCCCCTGTCCCACCTAGTGGGAGCAGCAGGGACAAATGGGTGGAGGCCCCTCTGGCTTTAGAATAATTATTTTGAAAGTTTGGGGAAAGAAGGTTGTTTTGAGAATGTTGAAGTTGTTGCTAAAATGATACCGAACCACAAAAAACTAAAATTGCTCTTGTTTTTTAAACATGGATTGTAAATCAGTCCTAAAAAGTTTTCTACTACAATTCTAAAAGTCTTCCAAGTAATGCCATCATCCCAAAGTGACCACTTCCAGGGACTCATTTGTCCAGATGAGTTCTGCAGTGTTGGTTTACCTATCAGTTCAATTACTTTTTAATCAGTTACTATTTTTTGATGCACAAAGAGATTACCGAGCATCTCAGAATGGAGCCCAGGGGCACAGTAAGCCCTAGTGGCTCTTTTTGCCCCTGACCCCAGGGGACACCTGGGGATCAGGCAGAAGCAAAGAGCAGATTAAAAGTCTGGTAGCAAATCAATGCCCCATGTCACCTAGCATATGAGTTGCTGGGTGGACGAGACCATTCATTCTGACTTGCAGAGCACTGAACACAGAGCCATGAATGAGAACATTTCCTGCGGGTGACGATGTCTGGCGTGCTGACCTGGGTGTGAACCCATGTTCACTGAAGCACCTCTAAGCCTGTTGCCATGATCTTAAGTATACACATCCCTACACGTCTTCTAAAAAGGGCCTTACCGATGTTAGAATTGAAGACAAGCCTGTGAGTTTTAGAAATACCGTTTCTGCTTTTTAAAATAAATATGGCGATTTTAAGGCTCCCACAGAGTAGCTGGCATAGTTCATACGTGAGTGCTCATTGACAGGGACCAGAGAAACAGCAGTACCACATGTCAGTCAAGCCTGCTTGTCCACATGCATGTAACTGATCTGTGCTTCTAGTACCTTCCACTTTCCTGTCAGATTTCAGGGAAAAGGTGCGTTGGGCCCAAACAGCTGGTGAAATCAATAAGCACTTTAATTTCTTAAATGCAAGAGTATTCCATTCTATTGGAAAGAAAATAGGTCAATGTGTACACACAAGAGCAAACACACACCTGTGTGCACACATGCATACCCGGGAGAACACTCTACCCTCCCTTACACACGCAGGGCATATCAATGAAACATGAGCATTTGCAATATCGTCCTGAACCACACACCTTAGTCCATGGTCCATGAAGAAAGAAACTGAAGTTGAACTTGACGTGCCCAAATAACACTCACTGGCCCAGAAATAATGATAAAATTCCTTCAGAGAAGAGGATCCCAGACCTAGCGAGTGGGGTTCTTTTCCAGACAATAATAATCACCCTCTGGAGACTATGAGAGAAACCAAACATCAAAATCGCTGTATGACTATTTGTAATTACTGCGTAATGGTTTCTTTGTGGCGTATGTGTCTATCACTGACTTTGAAGATAGGGACCAAGTTCACTGATCAGATTCAGCCAAGCAGACTGGTTAGCTTGATGAAGTATGAACAAATGAATGAAACAACAACAACAACAAAAAAGGAATATGAGCAAAAGGAAAAGGAAGCAGTGATTCTTGGCAGCACCAAACCTGATCCTCTCCCACCAGAAACCTAGCCAGCAAATAATGAAATGAAGAGTTAAACAGGAATTCTTAGTACAAGCTCTTAGAACACAATCCCAAACATCACATAAAGAGGTCTGGATAAGAAATAAGCATAAGAATGGAAGAAAAGAGAAGGCAGACGGGGTAGCAGGCAGGGGATGCAGAGACTCAGAATGTGACCACCAAGAAGTCTGGGATGTGGCTTAGAAGGAGAAAACTGAGCTTTCAGGTCCTCAGGCCCTGAGTGCTGGTGTTCTCACTCATACTTCTGCTTCATGCCTGTGCCAGTTCCCCCAGCTGGAGCATCCCCACCTTCGCCATGACCCCCACTGCCTATACCCCAAGTGTTAGTACAAGAATGGGAAGCCTGCCCTGGCCTGTGTGGCTCAGTTAGTAGGGGCATCCTCCCATAACCAAAGGTTTGTGAGTTTGATTCCTAGTCAGGACACATACATAGGTTGTGGGTCCGATTCCTGGTCTGGGCATGTAAGATCCCCAGTCTGGGATCATACAGGAGGCAACCAATCAATGTTTCTCTCCCACACCGATGTTTCTCTCCACCCCCCCCCCCCCACCTCTTTAAAAGCAATGAAAAAATGTCCTGAGGTAAGAGTTAAAAAACAAAAACAAAAGAAATGACAAGTCTTCAGACTGCAGCTGATGTGAACCAAGGGAAGCCCGTGCTTCTGGGGACCAGGCAGGAGCTTATCACCAGAGGCCTTTGGACCCACCAGTAGAACCAATGGGCTTTATTTCGTTCACTCAGTCAACAGACAGGCCCTTGACTCATGCTGGGTGCTGGACACCCTGCCAGGCCAGTCAAGAAGCACTCAGAAAGTGAATGTAAAATGTGTCTGACCCACAAAAGTGCGTTTTCCGGAGAAAGGGTCTCTAGCCATGGTTCTTAGCCAGGAACAATGGCAGGGTGGCAGCCAGCACATACAGCACTTAGTGTACATTTTGAAGGTGCTCCTTCCTCTAATTAGCCACAGCCTGGCCCAGGTGACCACTCCACAAGCAGAAGCTAGGCTGGAATCCAAACTCCTCAGGTCTAGCATCCTTGTGCAAGACCCAGCCTGCCACATGGTATCTGCTCCTTCATGGACAGCCCTCCAGGGGACCTTGGTAAATGTCTGGGGCACTTTTGCCCCGCTATCACATTGACCAAAGGGGACTATAGGCATTTGGTGGCTGGGGACCAGGGGTGCTAACCAACATACACCACCAAGAACTCTCCTACCCCAAATGCCAATAACCCATCAGTCTGTGCTTTTCATCAGGTGCTCAGGTGTTCTCCTTCCCATAAAATGTTCAAGGTAGGTGTTCTGAGGATGATGGTCCAAAGGAGGAGCCATCATGTGAGGGTCCAAGCAAAGAAGAGGTTAGGAGCTACTTCAGAGCATCCAGACAGACAGACATCAAGGCCACCTTAGAAGACCTGCTTGCTACCTGATGTTGAGTCAACATTTCTACTTGATTTACATTTTCTCAAATATTGAAATGTCACATCTTCAGTTTAAAGATCTATTTCCTTAGGGAAGGGAAAAAGGTCTCAAAGCCCTTTGCTAGTCTCAGCAGATGACTCACTTTCCCTCCAAACCCCTCCAGCAGTGTCCCGAGGGTCTCAGAGCCCTTGGAAACTGTCCATTTCATTTCCACGAAGCACCTATAGAGTAAAAACAAAAAGTGCCAATTGGTTCAAAGAAGACATTGGGCTTAGATAACAAAACACATCTCTGTATTTAATGTACGGTGCTGAAGAGTCCCCTCTGGAGAGGCAATGTGCTGTCAACAGCATGAACCCAGTGGGGTGTCATGCTGAAATGTCCCTGACTTTGCACATATAACTTCAATGGGGACCAGGGTGGGAGGAAATGGAGAAAGAGGCCAGGCAAACAGCCTCTGCAGCCCTCTGCCAGACTCTCTCAATCAGGCTTTCAGAATACAGGCTGACTCCAATGTCCTGTTCTGCCAATCAAGTTGGATGATCAAAACTTGCCTTTGTGCAGCCTTTTGCATTCAGAATTTTGAAGACGATTCCGGAGCTCTGTGACCTCCCAGTATGCCAGGAGCAGCTCATTAGTTCTGGGAGAATGTTTCAATTTCCTTCTAGTTGTAGCCTCTCTTGTCCTCCTCCCACCCCGCGCTTTGATGAGAAGACATCTGCCCACTAAGGTTTCACTCTACTCGCTCAATCCTGAAAATTGGCTGAAAACAGAACTGCTTGATCCAATCGCTAGCAAAAAATCAGCTCTGAGGTCTTGGCCAGATAATAGTATCCTGTCTGATGCCAGCACGAAGTCTCTAGGCTCATCTCTACTGTGCCTTTCCAGGCCAGGACAGGTAGAGAGCAGCAAGGGGACATGTGCAGTACCATTAGACTCCTTAATGAGTAGTGTTGCAATATAAGACCCTTTGAAAAAGATTAATATGGCAAATCTTCACCCCCAGCTGCAGTAGACTTACAAGAAGCAGGTACAATTTGACACTGAATGGTTAATAACTCAGTCGGGCCAGATGACAGCCAGATTGAAGGCAGATCCCCGAGACACTAAGAAGAATGACTTCAAGGAGAAGCCTGCTCTCCATAATAAGTCTCAAGGGTGTCTAGACTTGTCATGGGGCATCCATCCAAATGGATGGCAGGGACCCTAACAACAGATCACTTGGATGAGTTTAATTAGCACTGCAGGTTTGTACAGTTCCACTCTGTGAAGCTGACCCAGAGCAAAGGCCTGGAGGAACGTCACCCAGATCTGATTTTCCACAAGTGGTATCTGCCCACATGGATCTCCATGCAGAGAGGGAGAAAAGGGCTTCTGAAGAGCTGTGAATGACTGCACCACCCAGGAACACTGCACTGGGGCTGCAAATGGCTCCACAGGAGCCAACAAAGCCCAACAGAATTCTCTAAGGACTGCCCAAACATCAGCAGATCACCAGAGAGAGGGCATAAAGAGGGATGCGGGCACAAAAAGGGAAGCAAAGACAGTGAGATGGAAAGAGGCGAGTGAGAGAGACCAGGAGAGATGGAGAGACAGAGACAGGAAACGAGATGAGATGGAACCAGACAAGGGAGACATGTCGTTGACCAAGCTGAGAAGTATGGGTGAACTGCAGCAAAGAAGGGGGAAGTTTACCATGGCAACACTGTGCCAAAAGCACAGGCTGTGTAAGGCTGTGAGAGGACCCCTGATGCGATGACCACCCCTGCCACCACTGCTCACCTGTGAGAAAGCACCCACTCTCAAGCTCTAAGACCTCAAACCAGAACCTACTGCCCCTGAGTTGAAGAACACATGAAACTTTCTCCTACAGGCCAGAATGATGGAGGCCTCCCCCAGGAGGTCTTGGTAGGCACATGGGAGTGGAGCAAAAAGAGCATCTCACACAGCACAGGAGGTACCTGCCTCTATAACTCCTCCGACCCTGGTCACCAATCCTGTACTCGAATCCTTGCACTGATGCAGAGGGAGCTCAGTCCATCCACAAGTGCGTGAGTCCGTGTTATTATCACATCTACCACATATTCTGACTCTACCACTCTGCTCTTCACTACACACACACACACCCCTTCTCACCTCCTTACCCCCAACCCAATTCTCTATAATTTTTTACATCTATCATACTTTTTCCTTAACCACACATTTGTGCTTCTTTAATTTCTTTACAGATTTCCTTTTCCTCTGAGAAATCTCCTCATTCAGTTTAGGCACAATCTGTTCTTTCCAGTGTGACTACTCTGTCCCTGAGTTGGCATCTGTCTGAGCACCTTGAGAGCATTGAGGGCCCACATGTGCTCAGTGACTGGAGAATCCACATCCAAACCCAAGCGCTCTTTGCATTTTTCAATGTGGAGAACAAAATTTTCACAGTCTCAGCCAAAACATCCCACACCCAGGCACCCTGAGCACTTTCGCCATCTTTACTTCTGACCAGATAGAATAAAAATAACTAATATTCACTGAGGGCATGCAAAGCATTAAGCATGATTATAAGTATTTTACATGTGTTCACTTAGCCTCCCTTGAAGGGAGGCTAAGTGAACAATTACAACCCCATGAAGTAATTATTACTATCCCCATTTTAGATACAGAAACTAAGGGAGAGGAAGATTAAGAAGGTTACCCAAGGTCTAGCAGCTGCCTAAGGGGCTGAGTCAGAATTCAAACCTAATCTCACTATAGGACCTATTCTCTGGCCCACTCCAAATCTATACCATTTCTGTATTGTGGCATCTTTCAGGAACTTGATGGCTTTTTAAATACGTATGCCTTTAATCCACCACAAACCTATAGAAAACATCATAATTGGTGAAAGACTGAATGCTTTATTCCTAAGATTGGGAATGAGGCAAAAATGTCTGTTATCACCACTCCTATTCAACATCATAATAAAAGTCCTAGCCAGTGCAATAAGGCAAGAAAAAGAAATAAAAAGCATACAGATTGAAAGAAATAAAATTGTCACTATTCATAGACATGACATAGAAAATCCAAAGGAATTTATGGAAAAACTCTTAGAACTATAAATGAGTTTAGTCAGATTGCAGAATACAAGACTAAAACACAAAAATCAATTATATTTTGGTATACTAGCAATGAACAATTATAAATTGAAATTCAATATACAGTATCATTTATAATAGTACCATAAAAGGAAATACTTAGGTATAAATCTGACCAAATTGTATATATACACTGAAAACCACAAAACACTAGTAAAAGAAACCAAAGATCACTTAAGTAAATAGATATGCCATCTTCATGAAATAGAAGACAATATTAAGACATCAATTTTCAGAGTTCTGGCCAAGATGGAGCTGTAGGTAGATACACTTTGCTTTCATGCACAACCAAAAGAAGGATAACCACCAATTTAAAAACAATAAACAACCAGAAGTGCCAGAAAATCAAACTGCATGGAACTCCAACAAACAAGGAATTAAATAAACATTCATCCAGACTGGTAGGAGGGGCTGAGATGGGCAGTCAGGCAGAGAAGACCTGTGACGTGGCAAGGCAGTGGACCACACAGCAAGGCAAGAGCTGGCTGAGCGGGAAACTCAAGGCTCATAACCTCTAGCTATAAAATTCTGTAGGGGTTGCAAAGGTGGGGGAAACTCCCAGTCTCACAGGAAAGTTCATTCGAAAGTGGGGCTAGAGTGGAGCAAGCGAGTGGCATTGTTCCCTCTCTAATCTCTCCCCCACAGATAGTGCCACAACACAGTAAAGGGTTGTCTTGCCCTGGTGAATACCTAAGGCTCCACCCCTTACAACATAACAGGTGTATCAACACATGGCCCAAATGAAAAACCAGGTCAAAACTCCAGAAAAAGAGCTAGGCAACGAGAAGAGAGACAACTACCTGATAAAGAGTTCAAAACACTGGTAATCAAGATACTCACAGAATTGATTGAGCTCAGTCACAAAATGAAGAAGAAATGAAGGCTACACAAAATGAAATAAAGCAAAATATACAGGGAGTCAACAGTAAAGGGAAGAAAACCAGGACTCAAATCAATGATTGGGAACAAAAGGAAGAAATAATAGTCCAACTGGAACAGAATGAAGAAACAAGAATTCAAAAAAAGTGAGAGGCTTAGGAACCTCTGGAACAACATTAAGCACTCCAACATCCGAATCATAGGGGTACCAGAAGGAGAAGAACAAGAGCAAGAAATTAAAAACTTACTTGAACAAATAATGAAGGACAACTTCTTCAATCTGGTGAAGGAAACAGACTTCCAGGAAGTCCGGGAAGCCCAAAGAGTCCCAAAGACATTGGACCCAAGGAGGAACACACCAAGGCACATCATAATTAAGTTACCCAAAATTAAAGATAAGGAGAGAATCTTAAAAGCAGCAAGAGAAAAGGAGACAGTTACCTACAAAGGAGTACCCATAAGACTATCAGCTAATTTCTCAAAAGAAACCTTGCAGGCAAGGGGCTGAGAAGAAGTATTCCAAATCACAAAAGGCAAGGACCTACATCCAAGATTACTCTATCCAGGAAAGCTATCATTTAGAATGGAAAGGCAGATAAAGTGCTTCCCAGATAAAGTCAAGTTAAAGGAGTTCATCATCACCAAGCCCTTATTATATGAAATGTTAAAGGGACTTATGTAAGAAACAGATCAAAAACTATCAATAATAAAATGACAACAAACTCACAACTATCAACAACTGAACCTAAAAAACAAAAACTAAGCAAACAACCAGAACAGGAACAGAATCACAGAAATGGAGATCACATGGAGGGTTATCAGCAGGGAGAGGAGGAGTATGGAGGAGAAAAGGTACAGGGAATAAGAAGCATAAATGGTAGGTACAAAATAGACAAGGGGAGATTAAGAACAGTTTAGGAAATGGAGAAGCCAAAGAACTTATATGTATGACCCATGGACATGAACTAAGGGGGACGAATGCTGGAGGATGTGGAGGGTATAGGGTGGAAGGGGGATAAAGGGGAGAAAAAACTTGGAACAACTATAATAGCATAATCAATAAAATATACTTAAATAAGGATGCCAATTTTCCCCAAATTGATTTATACATTCAATGCAATTCCAACCAAAAGCCCATCAGAATTTTTTGAAGATTTTAACAAGCTGATTGTAAAATCTGTATATAAAGACAAAGGAACTAGAATGACCAAAATAATTTTTAGAAAGAATAAAGTGGAAGGACATACAATACCTGATCTCAAGACCTAAGATGAGGCTACAGTAATAAAAGGAGTGTGATTATCAGTGAACGGATAGACACATAAACAAGCGAAGCAGAATGGAGAGTGCGAAAATGGACCCACACAAATATGGTCCATTATTATTATTTTTCTTTTACAAAAGCCCAAGGCAAGTCAATGGAGAAAAGTCAGTCTTCCCAATAAGTGGTGCTACAATTGACTATCCATACGAAAAAGAACTGAACCTCAAACTTTACCCTACCCCTTATCCAAAAAGAACTCAAAATGGAGGGCTCTATGTGGGCTCAGCAAGAACATTCAACACCCACTTATGAGATTATTAGAGGTTTACACATGGTACAATGAAACATGTAAAATGGAAACACATAAAATGGGCCACGTGTTTACTGATTCCCGAAAAGATGTGACTCTCCTTTAGGACAAATGCCGCCTTTTCTGTGTAGGACAAGAGCTCCCCTACTGGAAAGAATATTAAGATTGACACAAGCAAACTGTGTGGAGCCCTGCTGCGCATCAGCACTGTGAACGCTCCGGGCACGCCTGGTCTACTGGGGAAGAGAGCAGAGCCTCTGGCCCACCGCATCCAAGAGCTGCAGAGACATCTAATGCACGCTCCTCTGCCATCATCACCGAATGCCTCTGCCTCCCCTACCAGCTTGTGACGGGTAATCAAGGAAACAGGAATCCCAAGAGTTAGTCTGTCTTGGGAAAATCAGCTGGGAGTGGCTAGCACATCCCTTAACGTCTCCAGCTCCAACATGCTCCAATTCTCAAAATCATGTTTCATTGGGACAACTGATTTAGTCTGAGGATATAGCTCCAAGTATCTGTCTGGCCCCCGGACAGAAAATGTACTAGAGACAAGAAAGCAGAACAGAATAGCAGAATGCTCACAACCCAAGGAGGACATAGGAGGCTAAACAGCTCGCGCATGCTGACAGAGACAGCCCCAGTTGAATGGAGCTTGTCGCGCACTCCGTTTCTTCAAGGCAGGATTGCACTGACCCCATCCCAGATGCCAGAGGTGTTGCTGTTGACGACACAGGTTCAGACCCCAATTCCCCAACCCCCCCCAGCCCACGCCTTCTCCAAGGCTATTTGTCTCAGTCAGGGCCATCAATGTCCTCCTGCCTGTCTCACGGGCTCTAAACCAGTTTCTATCCCTTAGGCACTGTCCATAAGAGGCAAAAGGAACAAAAAATTAAAAAAATTGTGACCTTAAATACTTGAAACCAAAGTGCCACCTGTACTTCTCCAGCTTATAGAGCTTCTACACACACACAAAAAAAAAAATCTGAAAAACAAAACAAAATGATGTGAAAAGAGCCCAGATTGCCAGCCTTGGCAGCAGCCCCCTAAATCTCTGGGTAATAGAAGCCTGGCAGGAATATCCTAACAGGGGCTGGTGCTGCCCAAGCCTCTGTTTCCCAAAAAGCACATTAAAACTCATTCCCTGGTTTAATAGACTTACGAGCTGAAATGAATGTGTCAGAACTCTTATAAAGATGATAGAACCTGCTGGCCCAGCAAATGTTAAATTTTGCATAAGGAGACAGTATCCCTAACTCCTCAGTACACACATAATGAATATTTCAAACAAAGAGCACAGCAGCTGTTCTAAATGCTCCCAATGAATTAAATGGGTTTTTTTATTACTTCCAGGATTAGCCTCCTCTTGTTTCCTCTCATTTTCTCCCCCTCCCTCCCTTATACATGAGAAACAAACCCTTTCAGACTAACCCAGTCATGCAGTGATCAAAGTATGGGATTGGTCACATATTGGTTAAAAAGTGTCTCCCCCAAATTCATGTCCCTCCAGAACTTCAGAATGTGACCTTACTTGGAAACAGAGTTTCTGAAGATGTGATTAGTTAAGAAGCACTCGTATTGGATCAGGGTGGGCCCTCCATCCAATGACTGCTGTCTTTGCAAGAAAAAGGCGCGGGAGATTCAGACACAGACACGCACACAGGGAGGAAGGCCAGGTGACAAAGAAAACAGAGACTGGAGGGATGCGGCTACAAACCAAAGAATGCCAGGAGCCACTGCAGTTACAAAAATCAAGGAAGGACACTCCGCTAGAGCCTTCAGAGGCAGCGGGCCCCAGCGACACTTCGATTTTGGACTTCCAGCCTTCGGAACTGAGAGGATGTTGCTGTAAGGCACCCTGTTTGTGGTGCACTGTAACGGCAGTCCTAGCAAATGAACATGGTCAGGGGACCACGTCCACACTCAAGTGTCTAATGATATTAATCTCCCCAAAAGTTACCCGAGTCTGTCGTTTTAGGTGATGGTAGCAGTAGATAGCACTGGCAGGCGGTAGATTATGCCTGCCAGCCATCTTATAAGAGTAGACTTAACGTTATAAAACTTTCTTTCCAGTTGCTCGGAGTAACTTTTCAACTTTACTCAACTCTTTTCCATACTGCTTCCCCAGCATCCTCAGCCCATCTAGGTATGAGACGAACAGATAAGGAGATGGGGATACAGTCAGGGAATCTACGAGGTAGAAGGAAACCAAGAAAGCCAAGTTCTCTGGCCACCAGGTATTCCTTTGGGTTGATTACCACCCATGAGAAGACAACTTTTAAAAAAACTGCTGAACACTGTTATGAGCTGAGTGTTGTCCCCCTTAAATTCATGTTTGAAGGCCTAACACCCAGGACATCAGAAGTTAAATGTTTAGAGCTAAGATCCTTAAAGAGGTGATTAGGTTGAAATGCAGTCTCTAAGATCAGCCCTAATCCAACATGACTGGCCAAACGAGGCATGAGGACACAGGCAGGCAGAGGGAAGACCGTTTGAGGACAAAGGGAGAAGACAGCCATCTGCAAGCCCAGGAGAGAGGCCTCAGGAGAAGCCGAACCTGCCAACACCTTGAGCTCAGTCGTCTAGTCTCCACACTGTGAAAAATAAACATCTGCTGTTTAAGCCAATCAGCCTGCAGTACTTTGTTCCGGCAGCTGTACCACACTCAAAGAAGTGCCAAAGTGCCTTAGGCCTCGGCCTCGTGAAAATGCACTCTGGAATGACTGCCTAGCCTACATTAATTGGTACTCAAACCATAATCACAGTAATAAAAGGGCAAGTAAACAAGAAACATGCTACTTGAGTGCTTAAATATTAGTCAGGCAAAAATATAACATTCCTCAGAAGCAAAATAATCTATAAAATGTATCCACCTAATAATGTTTCCATGAGCTGGGACACACTAACAGTCACTCAAGCCACCCACACAGCACGCTGCTCAAGGTGGTATTTCAGTATTATATTTAACATCCATGATGCTGAAGGGCCCCTGGTAATTATCATTATTGAGCACTTTGCTATTCATCTTTCAGCCAAATATTTCTGTATGAAAATGGGGCACATTTTAACAGCCTCAGAGCTACTGCCATGTGCTGACAAGTTTGGTTCATTCCCAATCTTTTAATGAAGAATCCTAGGGTACAGAAAGGAAGCAGCAATGCCAGGCCCGGCCTGTCTTTCAGTCCCTAGACAACTCCTCTCAATTAGGACAGGAGAAGATGTTAAACATCCCTGAGCTAACCAGTTGGGGGGAGGGGGGCAGGTGGGGAGGGAATTAGACTCTATCTAATTGCTAAAGACACATGCCAGGACATAAATCTATAGGAATAACTGGAAAGTTAGTCTTTCATCTTTAGAGATCTTACTGATAAAAAGTCAACATTACTAACGTGTCCAAGACTTCCCTAAACATACTACTTTGGAGATCTCTTTACAAAGAAACACCCAGAATTTCTCCTAGGAGCTACATCGGACTGTTGATCACACTTTAGTTTCCATCACACTGGAAATATCGGTGACGGATGGAGCAGCTCCTTTGGGGAAGACTCAGAAAGGTAGAAAACACGGAAGAAAACAGAGATAGTCTCAGGGGCTTTGCAGCTGTTTCAGTAGGTTCCTCTTTGGTTCCCTAGGATTAGGCTATGCCAAGGAATTTCAGCGCCAAGGAAATCTAGGGGTGGGGAGTTGAGTACGCGTGCTTAGCTTACAAAGAGAACAGGAAGCTGTCTTCCAAGAAAGGATTCCACACCACTCAGCCTGGCCGCCATCCCACAGCCCCACGTGTATACCCAAGTGTGATCCTCCAAAGGCTGACCAGTGTGAAAATCCAAAGGCTGACCAGTGTGAAAATCCATCTACTGGGTTCCCTGTGTGGCTAGAGAAACCATCCCTGGTTCAAATGCAAACGCATAATCAGGAGTGAAACGTTGCCAGTGGTTAGTAGCTCCAGTTTATCAAACTGTTCATCAGTTTATCAAATCGTTTCCTAGGGGCACTTCTGGTAGGAAGTTCAATGGGGAAAACAGGGAGAGGAATGATTCCAAATACAAGATTAAAAGAGGAGAGTATTGTGTGATACCCAGAACAGAAATGAGGGTGCCCTGAGGAGGGAGAATGACAACAAAGAACACCTGGACTTCATCGTGGTTCTGATGGCACAAGCCCTGCAGGTACCAGTCTGGGGGCTTGGGGGCTTGGGAACCTTAAGTTAGAAGAGGCAAATTCTCTCCACCAAGATCAGTTCCATTTCCACAGAAGGATGCCGTCCAGCAAGTCAGTAACAGCATAACCAATAAGGAAATCAAATTTAACACTAAGATACAAACAAGTGTTGCTAATAGTCTGGTGATGGTAGTTCATCCAAATCTATCACCCACTTAACTCTGGGTCTGCAGCATTTTTGTTTTACAAACCGTGGTTTCAAATCTGCCAGGCTGTGTAGGTACAATTATTACCACCAGGTAAATTCTCTGATTATGAAAAAACAGGACGTTAAGGAAACATTGGTTTCTAAGCAGTTTCTCACAGCTCATGTTTCCCTGACTTAAGCACCCATTCACTTTTTCCCTCAACAAGCTTTGGAATGATTTAAGGAAAATAAATAGCCACCTCACAACTAAATAATTCCCTAAATTAAATCCACCTCTTTCTCTACTGGAAAATAATGCCTACTCCTGTTCTTTCCACACTTGCACAAAATTAGAAACAATTCTCCATCTGCCACACTAATGGATCAACAACCAAAAACCTTCCCTCTTGAAGAGTTTCAACTGCCTCTAATCAAAATAAGCACACTGAAATGGGACAGTTAATTAGTAAAAGAATGGATTGATTCACTTTTTACTACCGTTCTGTAGCCAAAAGAGTGCTGGTGAGTAAGAAAATGGCCAACTGGGCAGCTGAGTGGGGGAGGTGGACACAGTAAAGTTCAAGATCTAGGTGAACTTTGGGGACTGGTCATCTGAAGTGGGATAGAAATCATAGACCTCTACCTTCCAAAAACACTTTTTTTTCACATAAAAATGTCAAAAGGTTCATCCTTTGGTGTTCATCCATGGACCCCAGATGTACCGAACCCCTGGCCTCACTTCTAGAATTTACTCAACAATGTAACTGCCCACAGAGATGTACAACTAAAAATGCTCTCTGCCACATTCTTTATAATAGCAAAAGATTGGAACCAACCTAAAAGGCCGTCAAGAGGGGACCAATTAGGTACGGTCATGGCCAATAACAAGAATGGGATGAGTTGATGAGCATCCCAGAAAACAAAGACCAAATGCATGGTGAACTGAAAAACACAAGGTACACATCAAAGTGTCAAGTATAACCGTAAAACAATATTTCTGAAAGGATATAAAAGAAACTAGAAACGCTGTCTGTGTCTAAGATGGAAGCCTGGCCCATAATGAGGCATTGGAAGCTGGAAGAAAAATTACATCTTAATTTTTAATCTATGTTATTACTTATTTAATTAACAGAAAGCTAGTTGGAGATAGTTAAATAGTTGAAGAGAGAAGGAGAAGGTGAGAGAGAGAAAGAGAAAGAAGACAGGTAAAGAGAGAGACCGATAGTTTTAGAAGAACTTCTGGTCTAGCTAAGTCCCAAAGTAGCCCCAGCCTTGAGAACAGTCGATAACGTGAAACAGTTGGCACAGAGACATAAATAGGAAAGCATCTCATAAATGTGTGTCCCAGCTCAGGCTGCCGCCGCTGCTCAGAGCAGCTGAAACTTCCTCCCACAATGCGGCTTTTCTGGCTTGTCCTCTTGCCAGACCAATTATGGGACATTATAGCAACAGCGCCAATATTATTTTTTAAAGGCTTATGTTGTTCACTAAATAGCCATTAAACCCATCTTCTTGCCCCATTTACAGCAAGCGTAAGGGCAAATCCAGATGGTACAAATAACACATATTCTGGCTTGATCTGCATGAGGCCAGTCATCAAATAGCCATTATCGGTGTTAGAGGCCACAACTGCCTGACACCCCCAGGTGTGCCCAGGTAAGAAGAGAGATCTTTCCAGAGGTGGCTGGGCTCTCCCCCTCTTGGCAAAGCATCTTCGAGCTCCCCCACAGGCTGCATTTGCTTTTATACCTAAACAGCCATAGCAACCAAGGGTTGCTTGGTAACCTGGTAACAGGCTGTGTCTAGGTGTTCCTGAGCAGAGGACAGGACGGCACCTCCCTCCCCGACACAGCCCCAGTTCACTGCTTCACCCTGGGCAGCCAAGCAGATCCTGCAGTCCTGGGGAAACTCTCCTGCAGAGCCAACAGCCACTGGCCCTATATTCCCATGGTCCCTTTGGAAAAGGTCTAAGGAAGGGATAACCACTATTTACCTCTTGCTATTAACAGGCACTGACCCTTCCTCCTATAGCCTGAGGATAAGGTGGAAGAAAGTGAGATAGAATGAAATCTGGCCAACTTTTTCATCCTCAAGAAGGCTCAGAATCAGGATGGGAGTCTTCCAAGGAGAACACAGGATTGCCAGTCCAGGAGAGCCGGTGAGAAAGGACAGAGCCCTCTGTCCCTGCGTTCCCACCCCTCGCCATGAAAAACGATGAGTGTTACTGGTGGGTGCTGGCCCATCTTAGTCACCAGCCAGTTCTGGCTGCTCCAGGAGAAGAACAGCAGATAACACCTAAGTCATCGTTCTGATTTGAGTATGAACAGCACATGTGATTGCAGGCAGGGGCAGAGGTTTCATGCTAAGCCTCTATCACTCAAGCTCATGTTAGATGAATTTTTACTTCCTGATTATATCCCACATAGGAAGTTGTGGGAGGCAGTGAGGACCAGCCCAAGTGGAGAAGGTATTCAAGTTCCCCATGAATAATTCATGCAGGCCCTAATCTGAACATAGAAAATTGAGAACTGGCTGTGGCATTGCTGTGAATTTTATACACTGACTGGCCCTGAGGTCTAGAGATCCCCTTAGTCTACACATGGTAAAAGCATCAAATTGAAATGCCAGCATGAAAACAGGAAAAGACTTTTTTTTCCTCCCTGAAATCCCTCATGTGAAGACAGGACCAGTCTGCAGTCTGTTTCTCCCCAATTCACTCAAGAGAGAACTCTGTGCAGAGGAGGGGTACCCACTCTCAACATCTTTTGCACAGTTTTAGGTCCTCTGCCCATGGTCTGCAGAAGTGAGGAGGGCGAGAGACAAACGTTTCACAGTGCCCGGGGCTTGCAGGTGAACCATGGAACTTAAATTCGAAGGAAAAGAAAGGCGGCCCCCTCTCCTCATGCCACTTGGCCCTTAAATTAGCCAAATGCCCTGAGTGAGAGATGGCTGGGCAACATGGGGGAGGGGTTTGCAGGTGAGACTGGAAGACAAGAAGTCATCTTTCCAGCAGACCTTCCACTCCTGCTCAGTAGGCCACCGCCCAGTCTGCCCCTCTCCACAGAGGAGATTCGGGAGCTGCCACCTGATTCATCTCAAGGGACGCACTCCCTCTAACTTAAAAGGCATGACTTGGCCATGAGTGTTTTCAAGTGTTTTGGCTCCAAACTGAATCAGTGAGAGAAATGGCCACAGTTGTCCAGACGAATCAAAAAGTTGAATGTCACAGACATGGGAAGGGTCATTCACAGTCCGTCAGAGACAGGGAGACAGAGGGACAGATGCCCATACACTCTAACAGAAACCACTCTGATCCCAGCGGAGGGGTCCTTATCCACTGTCCCAGTTGGGAGGACAATCAAAAGGTACTATTACCTCCTGCACAGCAAGCAGGTGGTTTGGAGAATAAATGAGAAAGGAAGGCCCAGGGCCAGATGCCAGTTCAACCCTGTGCAGAGTGGAGTAAAGCTTTCGGAGGGAGAAGACAGAGCCTCTGGCATTTCCCATCATTCCTCCTGCTACCAGGCCCCAATCTATCCTGTCTAGCTCAGCCCAGGGTCTGCAGCAGGGAGCTTGCCTGAAAGAAGCCCAGCTCTACCTATCCGGATGGAAAGTTCACTCTCAGGGAAGAGCAGGCTGGGACCCTCGGCATCAGACTTCTTCATCAACGCAGGGTCCAAGTTCAGTGCCAGGGCCATCTGGGGGTCTTCTGCTGCACCCTGAAACAAGAATCAGTCACTGTAACACCTCTACTACCTTTGTTCCCCAGAACCCTCCAGCTCAGAGCTGCCCGGGCAGCTTGCCAATCTCTACCAAGAGCACAGAGGCACTGGGCCAGTCCCTGGGACAGACCCAGCTGTCAGCAGGCTGGGTCATTAGGCAGAGGGCAAGCTTTCTGACTATGGAACTTCCAGAGTGACAAAAACAGCATCTAAGAGGTCCTTGTGGATCCTAGAAATAGGAAAAATGCATCAAAACCCTACTCCGTGGGGCAAATGGCCTCAAAGACTCAGTCCCTGAACTGTCAAAAGAAGCCCAGGTTTGCTTGAGTGGCAGGCAGCCTTGGTACAGGAAGCAAAGTTGACCTTTTTTAGCCACTCACCATCTTCACATTTCTTGTGAGACCAAAGGGGAAGCAATGCAAACAGCAGCACCTCAAAGGAGGGGAACAGTGAGCATCGTGGAGCATACCTCCGTGGAGGTCCCAACACACGGGAGTTAGGTCCAGAGGGCCTTCTAAAAACCACGTCACCCTTCTGCTCTGCCACTGATTCGACTGGTTTTGCATTGATCAAGCAGAGTCTTAATTTTGATCCCTAACTTTACTGAACAAATACTTATTGACCATCAGTTTTGTGGGCACTTGGTGAACAAAACCAAAGTCCCAGCTCTTAGGTTCCAGTTAAGAGCAAACAGATGAATCCAGAACGGGGCTGTGAGCTTGTGCTGCCATGACATCAGCCGGAACCCGCTGGCCCTGCTGGCAGCTTGCAAACACACAGGGGCTTGAGGGGGACGAGGAAGAGGGGGGACCCCACCCACACAAACACCTCCACTGTCATCCAATCATGTGGACACTAAGGGAAGATGAGTAGAATCATCTCCATGGGCCTAAAAACATTTGATTTTTTTTTTTTTTGAGAACAAAAAGAATTCCAAACAAACAGAAGTTGCCATTTAAAAATATGCATCTCTAATATGGGAGAAGAAAGGATATGTGATCCAGTCACTGAAATGCAGCCACTTATAAGCAAACACTAAAACTGTTTCCTTGGGTAAGTTTCTTACGTGACGGAATCTCAAAACAATTATTATGCCTGGCTGTGTTTTACATACCCACAGGGATCAGAAAGAGAATCGAATGATTCAGACATTTTATTTCATTATTTCTTTCCAACTAATTGTTACAAACAGAAACAGAAACCCTTCTTCTTTCATCTTCTCATTTGTCTGATACATTGATATTGCCCCAATCATTTATTTGCAATGTCCTCTGTAATGCATATAAGGGTAACGATACCTCATTTAACTTTGTTTTAAAAGGGGGGAAAAGGCCTTGTGACTCTCAGATCCCTCTGTAGAATCCTAGGGGCCACAGGATGTAACCTGCTCTGTCCCAGGGAGAAGCACAAAGAGGCAGCCTGTCACACTGTATCACACTCAAGGTTGACACTACAGATGGACGGAATCCTGGGGACAGAAGGGACTTTAGGAAGGCCAGTCTCTCCCCATACAGAAACCCCTCTAAGTACCCCAACTGACAGCTGGTGGCTGTGCCATGTGCCATGTGCCATATAGTCACAGCTCTTTGTTGGTTTATGTGCTTTAATTATTTCTAATCCTACATCTCATGCTGACATCTGAGGAATCGCTGCAGCAATAAAAGACGTGCTTCCCTATGAGAGCATGTCAGTTGATCTTCCTTCCTTCGTCCTCCTTCTTTGTATATTGTGATCAATGCATGACCAGGGGAAGGCTATGGGAAGAGAAGCACTTCATTATAGAGAAACGCAGCAGCATTAATGTGCTCAAAGCTGTTTATTTGACTGGAGCCCATTTAGTAAGGAGCAGCCTGGAGAGATACTGCTTTTAAACGACAACAATGGTTTTCAACTGTGGTGACTTTGCCCTCACCCCCACCACCACTAGGGGATGCCTGGCAATGGGTATTTCTGTATGTGGGGTAGGGGAGAGGGTGCTACTGGCATCCAGTGGGTAGAGGCCAGGGACACTGCTAAACACCCTACAGTGCACAGGGCAGCCCCCCAACAAATGACCAGCCACATGTCAACAGTGCTGAGGTTGAGAAGCCCTACTTTAGAAAGATTTAGGATGCTCAGGACCCTAAAGCCCCCTGTATTATTGGTAGGGCCGGGAGGTCACAGACACTCTTTTTACTGTAAAGATAAGACTTTTGTTATTCTCTAGGAAACCTGCCCGCCTTCATGTTTTTCGCAAATTCTTATTAAGGGTTAGAACAATTCCAGGTTCCAGAGATACAAAATAGCCAAGTCCCCTGTCTGCCTGAATCCTGTGTTCTCCTTCCAAAGACAGACAATAAACGGACAATAAATTGCAAAAGAGAGCACCAGGTGGTGATAAGAGTTAAGAAGAAAACTAAGTCATAGCCATAGTGATCTAGCCATCCTGGTATGAAAGTACTGTGTTCTAGGTCCCAGCACTTCACATGTGCCAGCTCATCCCAAAATGCGGAGATGGAGTGCTCCTTCAGGAAGGACCCGGGTGGGAGGACGGTGTCCAAGCGAACGTGCGAGTCAGGGAAGAAGCCACACTGACTTCTGAAGACAGTGTTTAAGGCAAGGAACAGGAGGGCAAACATCCCCCTTCCACCACAGCCTTTTGCCATTTTATCCATCTATGTTCTGCTGGTTGTATTGCTTTATTTCAGTGCTGGGGTTAGGGGTGTACTAAGGGAAATCCCATCCCAACTCCACTTAGAAGCTGCCCTTTGAAAATCAAGATGAAGACCCAGCATCCTCCCCTGCACCCAACTCTCTCCTATGCGCTGAATCTCACATTCAGCAGGGCAGGCCCAGTTGTGCAGCTGGGGGCTTCAGGGAGCATCCAGACAGACACTACGGACAACTACCATACCCCACAGCCGGCAAAGCTCTCCACACATCCATGAGCCCGAGCCATGCCCGGCCAGCCTCCCAGGGCTCCATTCCAACTCCCTTCTGAGATTCACAGCATCCCCACTCTCCACTCAACTGCTGATGAGGAAATCAAGAGAAATGCGCCCCTTAATGTCAAGGAATTACAGGTGGGATAAGCTTCCACCTGCAGGAAAGACCTCTAGTGCAAAGGTGGTTATCACCCTGTAGGGACTGCATGCCCCTCACTCTGTGGAACCCCCTCTGCAGGTAGAAGGGACTGCATTCTTCACTGAAGCCCTAGAGACACATGGCCTTGACTTGTGCAGGAGTGACTCCTTCTCTACATCCTCCAGGGAGAAATTCCTTCTCTACATCCTCCTCCTGCTTTGCTGATGGCAGCTCACTCCTCTTTACTTGATATTATCACTTTCTTTCATTTCTGTGGCTATTTTTAAACCTCTGCAAAGCTTCTCCGTTCACACCACCTCACTCAATCCATGCAGCCCCACGAGGAAGGCAAGGCAACAGCAAGAACTCTTCCCAGGCGGATGTCTGACTAATGCAAGCTTCCCTGACCTTCCCCTGCAGCTCTGAGAGCCTGCCTGGCTGCCCCTCAGAAGGGTCTTGAGTCACCTTCTGCCCCTACCCTGGGGCTTTGGACAGTTTGGGGTGGTTGTGTCACCTTGCACCTCCCAAACGTCAAAGTGCCAGATATATAGGCTTCTTCCCAAGCCAGATGTCTCCCTTTCCTTTTGCACCACACCCTCCCCCAAGTCCTCGCCCTCCCCTCCTCCCCCATCCATCTCCACCCACTCCTCCAAACCCAGTCAGTACAGGGAGGGGGCTGCTGGAAGGCACCAGGCAACACCCAAAAGGACCGTGGAACTTGAGATCACTGCCCTCTTGTGACAGAGGCTTTGGGGCAAGTCCCTGGGGCTCAGAATAAACACAGTAATTTCCACCCACTCTGAGAAGGACTTGCAGAAAGACAGGAGCTATAGAATAATTAGCACCTCCCAGAAGGAAAGAGAGGGAGAAGAGAGGGAGGGAAAGATAGAGGAAATAAAATGAGAGGGGGTGAGGGAAGGGAGGAGAGCAGCCCAGGAATATGCCTTACAGGAAATCAAAAGGGCTTCTGAAAATAATATGCTCATCTCCCTCAAGAAATCCAATCTGGGTGATTTCATCAGGGTTTGCTGTCCCAGGCACCAGGAAGATGGCGGCTGGTTCCTGAAGTTTCTGGAGTCATGAAAGGAAAAGCCCAGAGCATAACTGACAGGACACAGCCATGTCCAGATGTGGTCTACCATGGCAGAGGACAGCCCTACGCAAACTGCAACTGAGTAAGTGCCATCAGGTGACAAAGCTCTGACGGCCCTGCAGTCCCAAATCTCACTGTCTGCTCCGAGTCCCAGCAGCAATCTTCTGTGTGTCCACCTGTCCCTGCTTCTTCCCCCACTGGGATGTCAATGTTCTCAGGGGAAGCAAAGCCAACCAACCTGGTGTGTACCTGTGGCAAGTCTGACCTTCACCTAGCCCACGCACACCTCCTATTGTGTTGATTCGAGCTGAGGGAACTCTGCGATCACTCCGAGCTTCCCAGGCCCCATGGCGGGTAGTTTACTTAATTGAGGTCTGTTAGCAGGTTAAAATTGCCTGATGAAGGGCTAAGGGAAAGGTCAGAGGATTAATTGGTGTCCCCTGCCAGCCACAGCTAAAGCAAGGCCCGAGTTACACCCCAGTGGAGAAGGGAAGGAGGATCCCCAGAGCAGTTCACACACACTCTGCCCACCCCCAAAGTATTTAGACACCTGGAGCCCTGGGAGGGCTTTGCCTCCCTCCCCAACCACCCTCCGTGTCTCTCACCATCCCCACTTAACCCAGACACATGAGGTGACATTAAATAATTGATGCTGTTTTTATTACTGAGAAATTGCAATAATAATGACACTCGTAACAATCTTAAATTATTCCACATAATGGAAAAAATATTAAATGTCGCCCCTTATCACCAGTCAGAATATGAATGAAGCTTACATAATAGATGACCTTCTGTCCCGGGGAGCCCAGCAGCAGCTGGCTGCCCAGGGCCAGGCTGGCTGAGGGTGACATCAGCCAGCCTCAAAGCAAAGGGGAACACAGTGGCACAGACCCTGAGGCTGAGGGTACAATCCAGCCTTGGGTCCTACTGGGCAAGATGCTGCTGTCTTCCTGGTCTCGATTTGCCTACACTTTCATGGGTCATTAGTCATAGCCAAAGGCCTAAAGACAAGAAGAGCGACAGTTCAAAGAACAAAGTCCCTACTGGTTTCCGAAGCACAATTCACCCTGCCCAGCCTGGGGCACTAGGATTGCACTCCGCTTGAGTCCCTTGTCCCTACACCAATTGGTGGCATCCAATCAGTGACCAGCAAGGCAAGTTGTCAAGTTTCTAGTTGTCCCATACTTGATGCTTTTGAAATCCTGGCTGAAGAAGCTCAAGCTCCCTCCTCCAGGAAGCCTCCCTGGATAAACCCAGCCTAGTCTGGATTAAGTGTGCTGCCCTGATATCCCACACATGCTTCTATCACAACATTTGCAAAAGTGCACAGTAACTTTGTATTTCCTCGGCTATCTCAAAACCACGAGATTCTTCAAGCAGGAGCTGTGTCTTGCAGCTCTCCTCTCAGGGCCCCCAGCACAGTATCAGCATTCAATAACTAATAGGATTGGCTGGAATAAACAATATCACAAAACCTCCAAAATGATGTACAATATAACAAACAAAGATCCAGGTAAGCACACAACGTTCAGGCCCCGAGAAAGAAGGAAAGAGAGATTAATGCAGAGAGGGAAAGAAAAAGCTTTGAAAGTATTAAAGACATTCTAGCTAATGGCAAAAAGCATGATTTTCGAACCACCCCCAGCTTCTAGCCTCTTGATGATTGTGTACAATCCTCAGTATCAGCCTCGAGACCACAGGAGGATGTGACTCTCAACCCAGAGGTTCCGACTCACCCCCCGTGAAGGTAAGTTCTTCCCAACCTAAAGCCCTTGTTCCCTCCAAGGCCACATCTTCCAGCTTCTCCCCGACCCCTGTCTCCTCCATGACCTTAGCCTGAAATTTCACATGAAGGAAGTTAATTAGACTCCTAGCTATATTTAAGCTGTGTAAGTATGTTATTACCCAAACTATCTTTTTAAGGACAAAATCTTCTCCTATTTCTGATGTCAAATCACTATTATTCATAAAGCCTATTTAATCCTATTAAACAGAATTTAAAGCACCACACATCTCTGCAAAACTCCAGCTCCGTGAGAGTCTGCAAAGATGACCCTCCGAAAGGTGTTCCAGGTAAGCAGCTCCATGCTGCTATTCCACAGAGCTGGGTCTCCCACTAGCCTGGCTGACAGGGAGGGGGCCCTGGCAGTGTCCCAAACCATTGTGCTTTTTCTTATAACTTGTCTCCTTAAAACAATACAAACCTAAAGGAATGCAAGTACCTAAGCAGAGTGAAGTAGTTTCTTTCTAATTATCAATGATTATCCATCACTCTTAAGCTACTCCTAGACCTAGTCCTAGAATTCATTAAAATACACCCATATAATCCACTCTGAGCACTTTCTGCCTTTTCAACAGTTTGAGAACCCCTAGCTGATCTTTTTCGGGCAACTTTTTCTGGCTTATGTTATCCTTTTGGAGGATACCAGATCCCCCCAGGAATCTGCTAAAAGTCAAGATTTCTCCTCATAGGAAAAAAATGCATGTATAGCAGACACTTGTTACTAAGTAAAAAAACACCCCAAAACTCAATGGCTGCAAACCACCACCAGCTATGACTGCTAAGTGCACAGTCCCCTGGAGGCTGCTGCAGATCTGCCGAGGCTCAGTTAACATTGCCTAGACTCACTTGCACATCTGTGGCCAGCGGGTGGCCTGCCTGGAGTTGGATGGTCTAGGATGGCACATGCACCTGGCTGTGGGCCAGGAGGTGGCTGACGCATGGCTGGGAAACCTGGATTCCTCACCATGGGACCTGCCATCCTTCCACAGGCTAGACTGGGCTCATTCGTGTGGTAAACTCGGGGTTTCAGGGACAGCAAAAGGAGGCAACATGCGTTGTCAAGTGCTGTTCAAGTCTCTGCTTTCATCCCATGTTCCACCGTCTCAGCAAGTTGATGGCCATCGAGATGGAAGGGGTGGGTAATTCAATCTACTATTTCTCTTACTGGGAGGATCTGGGGTCACCAGAGCACGATAGCAGGGGAGGAATTTGTAGCTGTTTTTGCTATCTCACCACAGCGTATACGCACAGACACACCTACTGTTGTATGAAGCATCCCAGAGCCCATGAACTCCATGACACCCTGCAAACCCAGCTTGCAAACAACTGCTCTCAATTAAACCCACAAACGCTGTCTCACTCTCCTAAAAGCACTGCTTCTCCAATGGGGACCCAGGGACACATTCTCAGCGGTCTAAAAGGTTTATTTGAAAATTTTTTAATTTTGTATTTTCAATTAAATTGTCATCTAAAGACAATACGAGCAATCTGAATCACTACAGACTCAGACTGACTCCTTTTTAACCAAAGCCTACTGCTAAATTTTAGTGCCTTTGTTTGCATTTGTGTTTACAATGGAGTTGGCACCAAACAGTCATGCCTCAATGATGAAGGGCTCATTTTGAGGGGCAGACTCAATAGCTGGATAATGTTTGGGCCAATGACTTTGTGGATCACTATGGGTGACGGAGGTTTCCAAGCACTCCTGGCACAGCTGTGGGAGACCTGCCTCCATCCAGCAGCATTTGTGGGAGAGACTCACCAGGACCCAAAGGAGCTGATATAATCAGTTATTCTTAGCCAAAGATGATCTCTGCCACCGCACAAAAGTGTTGTTGGTTTTGATTTTATGATTTTGGTGTTTTGATGTGAATGGACAAGTAACCATGGAAGACCCAAAAGCATGAGGCCTAGCGTAAACCTAACTTTGGGCATGGGCATATTTATGCTCATAAATGAGTAGGTAGCAGTGCAATAAATGTAGCTGGAACCAAAACTGGGAATGCGTGGGTTTTATTTCCTTTAAAATGAATAAATATGTTAGTCTAACAGGAAAACACTGACCTAAAGCTCGAAATAATGAATTTTCCTCCTCTGCTGTCCACCCCCCTCCATCCACTGCCATTTAAAATATCGCCAGTTCATGCCCTGGCTGGTATCACTCAGTGGATTCAGTTCACTCAGCCTCTGAACCGAAAGGTTGCAGGTTTGATTCCCAGTCAGGGCACATGCCTGGGTTGTGGGCCAGGATCTCGGTTGGGGGCGTGCAAGAGGCAACCAACATGTCTCACACACTGATGTTTCTCTCTCTCTCTCTCTCTCTTCTCCTCTTTCTAAATGTAAATAAATAAAATATTTTTTAAAAATAAAGTAAATAAGTAAAATCTTTTTTTTAAAAAAAGGTAAATGGAAATCAGGTGTGCAACATTGACCATGGAAATCTTCGCTGCCCTGTGGTGCTTTAAATAAAAATACAATAAAACAGCGCCAATTCTGCCTTCACATTGCACACAAACCCTGAGAACGGAACAGTCACAGTGACCTAACGATTGTTTTTCTCTGCTCAAAATAATGGAAATAATTTAAGTCAGTATTGTCTGTGCCTCCTGCAGTCAAAGTAATATCCACCTCTGTGTGGACGGAAATCTCCTTAATGACTCCTTCTGTCAATATCCCAGAGTCCTCTGCTCCATGAGATGCTCCCAGAGCAAGGATTCCACGCACGAAGACAGAAGCTCTGGGGAAGTCCATGCATAAGCAGGTAAAGGCTCTGAGAAATCCCATAGCAAGAACCAGGTTTTGTTTCATCCCACGTTTCCCATTCTGATTTGGCCGCATGTAAAAGCTATTAATATTCAGCAGATGAAGCTTTAGGGAACAGTGAGTGCTAAGAGGGATTCTCTTCTGTGCCCAATACTCAGAACAATCAGCAAATAGTTCTTACGCTGGAACGTGGTCATACTGTACCCAGAAAAATAAAAAGGGTGCCTGGAGTACCCCGACCTCAATTACCCACTACTTGCACAGATAAAAGTCTGTTTGTCACCCTTAAAGATAAGTCAGTAGAATTTATTGTGTGTTTCTCCCCTAAGAGTCACACTAGCTTCAAAAACCAAGAAAGTAATTACTTGATTAAAATCCACCCTTCCTTTTACCACAATAAAATAATAATCATGAAAACCCCACCTCTCTATGATCAGTGCTGGCAAAGAGATCTTGATAATAGCAGTGCTAAGGGGAAACGGCTAAGGTCTGGCTAACCACCGATCTTTATAGCTTTGACAACCATAAAATGCATTGTACTAACTCCAAGAAAATAAGAGAGAAAGCAAAAGAGGCAGCCAGAAGACAGTCACAACCCACACCCCTCTTCCCATAAATGTCTGGTGGAGAACCAAAGCACCCCAGCAACGCAACCCCAGATCCAGGGTGAGGCGAGGCAGAGGAGACGGACTGCGTGGAGAGAAGTACCCGTGGCATTGACCCCCATGTTACAGAAAACAACTCTGCTGACACAAACCCTCCTGTCTGTAGCATGCTCAGCTTCTAGTGTGCCTTCTCTTGTATGATTGCATTTGAGGGTCAGTATCTTATTGTGATATAGACCAACAAGTACCAGCAGCATCACCCCTCCTGTGGGCTGAACGGTTTCCCACCCCTAAAATTCGTATGCTGAAGTCGTAACCCCCAGTATCTCAGAATGAGACTCTATTTGAAAACAGGCTCTTAGAGAGGTAACTAAGTGAGAATCAAGTCGTTGGGATGTGATCTCATCTATATGACTGGTGTTCTTATAAGAAGATGACCACCCGCAAGCCAAGGAGTAAGGCCTGGAACAGATCCTCCCTCACTACTCTCAGATAGAACCAACCCTGCCGACACCTTGATCTTGGGTTTCTAGCTTCCAGAACTGCGAGCCATAAACTTCTATTGTTTAAGACACCAGTCTGCGGTACCCCGTTACAGCAGCCCTAGCAGACTAACACACCCGCCCATCCCACACTTGAGGAAACTAAGTCGTAAAGGTGGATGTCTTGCTTATGAACATCACACCATTAATCAGAGGTACAAGCAGACTTTGTATCCAGAATCTCTGACTCCCAATGTCATGACTCCTCCCAGCATCATGCTGTGATCCACCAGCAATGCAGGCTTCTCCAAGAAACCCCACCAATATTGATCTGAGGCTGTGTGTACACAGCAGACACGAAGTTGCGCGCCCGATGTTCAGAGGCCAGTGCTGTCTGAGCAGGTGTTCACACGGAGGGGTGTCAGCATTCTGTCTCTCCAGTCCTGGCAGAACCCCAGAGATCTGTGTCCACAAACCTCAACTTCTCACAACGCTGGTGCAGAGAGAGGGAAAGTAACGCAAGATTCTAGGGGTGATGGCCCAACCTAAAACCAGGTCTCCAGGCTACAAGAGAAAAGCTGGGAATGGTTACTAATAATGTTCAAGATGGCCCAAAGTGAAAAGCAGACAGAGAGAGCTTGGTCATCAGAAGGGACAGAGGTCCCCTCAGCGCCATGCTGGGAGCACTGAGCCGTTAGACGTGCATCCAAGCAATCAGTGTCAAAGGGATCAGAGAGGCAAGGACCAACTCCTACAGACCAGGAGACAAAGACTGCAGCAGGGTGATGTCAAGGTGGCTTCAGTGTTTCTCCCCTAAACCATGCCAGGCAAAGCGTGGCCAGGCCCACAGTGCCCCGGAGAAAGGCCTGGATGGAGAGGGGGCTGAGGCAGGATGCTGTGGAGCCCTGGGGTGCTGGGAGGACTTCACAGTATAGTCACTGCACCTCACATTCACAATCAATGTCCTCATCAACTCCTCAGCCTCTGGCCCCTGCTCACAGCCTTCTCAGCAGCATCCCATCCCCACAGGGACTTCACCACGAGGGTCTGAAACCTCAAACTGTGTCTGAAAATAGTCCTTGTGCCTCCTGATGAACGGCTGCCTGCTAGGCTGAGACACAGTTTCCTAAACAGAACTGCTGATCAGGGTATAGAGCCCTAAAGAGGCTGCTGGGAAAGGTGGCCAATCAAAGGAGGGCGGGGAGGGAGAGGGCGAGAGGCTTCAGATGAGGGTAGAAATCCCTGTGCATCTTTACACAAAGGAAATAATGTGCAAATGACATGCAAACCTCTTCAAAAGAGGAGCTATGGCTTTGAAGAACGTATTTGATTTTTTTATAATGGGGCTTTATCCAAGACATCACTCTGCTTGAAGCAGAATTAATTATTCAGCTTATCCTGGCTTGATGAGGGGTTGGCAGCAGAGGAGGTATTGAAGCAGCCAGCTCCTAAGGACTGTTTTTTTGCTTCTTGCCGTTGGTTTGCGGGGACCAACATCTTCCCCTTTCCTCGCTTCTCTTAAGCCTAAGGTCCCAAACCAACCACCACGCTGAGGCATGCAGCATGCCTACATGAGGTTCCTGCTGCTGCAGAACAAATTGCCACAAATCCAGTGGCAGATAGCAGCAGTCATTCCTTATTTCTCAGTTTTCATTGTTCAGGAATCCAAGAATGGGTTTAATGGGTCTTTGGTCCTTTGCTCAGGGCCTCACCGGGCTGTGATCTCACCCGAGGCTCAGGGCCCTCTGCCAAGTGCACTGGTTGTTGGCAGAATTCAGTTTCTTGTAGACAAGGACTGAGGTCCCCCTTTTCTTGTTGGCTACCAGTAGGGGACTGCTCAGCCACCCTCAGGACCTGACCAGAGACAATTCATAGCACGGCTGTTGGCTTTTTCAAGGTCAGCAGGAAACACTGCCTCTCTTCAAATCCATCTGACTTCAAGAAGGGCCCAGTCCCCTTTTAAAGGGTTCCCCTGATTAGGTGGGGCCCACCAGGATAATCTTCCTGCTGATGAACTCGAAGTCAGCTGACTGATAACCTGAGCAGTAACCCAATGGGAAGGAAACACCATTGAGGGAGGCGCTTCTATGGCACGTACACCAGGGGGTGCAGCTCTGCAGGGCCTTCTCGGGAATTCACCACGACACCTGCAGTACAAACTGTCAGTGTCACCTTGAGATTCCTAGAGTCTAAATGGTCCCTTAGATGGCTGAACCGGAAGCCCTTTGTTACGGGGAAGATGCAGTGTTCCACCAGCTCTTAGTAGCATGAATTTTCCATTGAAGCCCCAATCCCACAGAACAAATCCAGTGTCTTCTGCTGCACAGCAGACACTGGTAAAGTGGGTGAGTGTCCCAGAGGTTCATCCAGGCAGAGGCTTCAGCTCAGCTACCACGGGAAAGAGATCTGCGGTGGCCTCACGGCCACCTGATCCATTAGGCACAAGAAATACTGTGTCTGGCAGCCCGATTTGGGGGCCCCTGAAAATGTTTAAATTTATTTTTACAATCAGAAGAAAACAATGAGTAATAATGAATACATAATAATGAATCCGGCCTGGTCACATTCATCTTTATACCAACAGAGCTAAAAAATGTAATATTTTATCCTTTTTTGGTGGAAGAAGGGGCCCATGAAAACAAAAGCTTGTACAGCCCATAAAAGTCCATAAGTGGGCCTGGCGGTAGTGCCAGCACTGAGCATCGCTGCTCCCTGTCCAGCTCCACGGCGAGTCCAGTGGGCACCGGGGCCTGTCTCAGAAAGAGGAGCCAGTCAAACCCGAGGTCCTACAAGCCAGCCTTTTGGACGAAATGAACTGAGAGTGCTAAGTGGCATGTCAGGAAAGTTCCCAGGCCACAGCAGGACAGGGCTGATATGCTAATTAGCCTGACGGGAACAAATAAGCCCAAAGTTATAAACACAGGGCTCATAAGGCCACACTGGGTCCCTGGATGAGCCACTTAAGTAGCATTAGAGTCCATAGTGATGGTGGACTCCTAATTCCCATCCACCACTTCACAGCTGGGGGTGCACGGCCTCCAGCGAGGTGGAAGGATATAAATGAAGCCATTAAAACCCTTCTCAAATGCCAGAAAATGGGCATAAAACTATTATCAATAATGTCAATAGGATCATCATCCCATTAAAGAAAAAGAAATTGAGCCTGTCACTTGGTGTTCAGAGGTAAGTATTAATGTGAAAATACTTGGGCATGAGGATAAAGGGGAGTAGAAAAATGCCAACAAGAGTTGGAGGAAAGAAAGGAAGGAAAGATGCCAAGATGATAAAAGAATAGGGAAGAAGGAGAGGCTTAATGGGTGGGAAACCAAAATGAATGACAATAGAAAGATCAGAGAGACATGGGGTGTCACACCACCCCAAGAGCTGTGAAGCCTGGACAGAAAAGAAGGTCAGGTGGTAACATCCTCCAACTACTGTTTGTGAAACAAGGAGAATTACACTGGACAGCCCCTGAGGCCTGTTCTATATCCAACCTTCTATAAATCTACAGATTTCTTGTTCCAACCCAAGGGATGATGTGTCCACAGGTACCTGGGACAGATAAACTAATTTAGGAGAGAAAAAGCACAAGCATTGCTCCCAAACTAGAAAGATAATCCACCACAGAAAGCACCAACAGCCAGAGGAAAGTGCCCTTTGCAAGGAACACAAACCTATCAGAGGCAAAGGTATTGATTGCTTTTCTCCATCACGCAGCCACAGGTGGAAAAACATATTCCCACTGTACACCTTCAGAGTGGGTGCAGGAGGCAGCAAATCAGCCTTGAATTAATCAGAGGGCCCAGAGGGCCGGCCAGAGAGAAGGTCATTGACAGGATATGTGGGATTAGCGAGGAAGGTTAATGCCAGGGTTCACTGCCCCGGACCACACGTCTAAGGCAAGCATTCTCCTCTGCCCGCTGCGTTCTTTCCCACTCTCAGTTCTTGTTGTCGCCACCAAGGGAACAACTAATATCAAGCAAGCCCCCCTCCTCATCCTCCTCCCCGTGGCATCTTCTTTCACCTGGCCTGTAACATCATCCTGTATGCGGCTCAGGACCAAGGACAAAGGTCAATGTTCTCCCCTAGGGACCTGGAAACATTCGGATTTGGTTGTAGGAGTACATGTATATCTGGAAAATAAGCTGTTGCCCAAGAAACCCCATAAGTTAAGGGCAAAGCAGGAAGGGAAGGTGTCCGTCATTGAACTGAGAGGGGTGCCCTGTGATGGCAAATACTGAGAGCCCAAGGTCAAGTGCAGGAGAAGAAGGTTTGCAGCAACTCACTGCAAACTGGCTGCTTGGTGTTGTCTCTCCCCCAGCCCCACTCCTGCCTGCCACTGCGCCTCTGCAGCACTGTGTGGAGGGCACTAGGTGTGAGTCTGAAGAGCTGCTGGCTATGCTTCAGGTCACCCAGAGGGAAATGACTAAGTGCTCGAAGGTACCCCAGCCATCCTGACTGTTGCCCACCTGCCTCTGCCCAGAGACACACCTGTGGGTGCAGGTGGGTGGGGAGAGTGAAGGGACACGTGACATCCATGGAGGCACTGCCTTCCTTGCATACCTGTACTTCTGGTGCCAGAACTCCAGACCAGGTGCAAGAAAGGACCAAGGAAGGGGCATGGTGCTTACCCCTGCTGAGTGAGAAAAATGCCAGAGCAAGACGTGACCAGTCTCAGCCACAGAAGAGTCTACACACAAGCTGAAGCTGAGGACACAGTCCTGGGCATCACAAAGAGCTAACTAAAAGCAGGGAAAGTATGTATTTATTTAATCTGTTTTTTCACTGACTTCCTAAGCTAGGGTTGTTCTGACCCCTCACCATCCCCTGCTGGAGCAGAAAATCAGAGCCCAGAGGCCTTGGCTCCCCCATCTGAAACGCCCAGGAGAGATGTCACCACGGGAAGCCAGGGCCATGGAGGGGAGGCCACAGTGTCCCAGGTTCTGGAAGGGGACACACCAAACTCATCTCCCCAGTTGCTGGGGAGAAGACACTGAAAACAGATGATAAGACAACAATATTGGCCTTATCTCTAATATTTTTTTAAGATATTAGAAGCCCAGAGGGCACAGGTCGCATGTGTCACACGTAGAGGCCACAGTGAGCACAGAGGCCTCCCTAAGCCTGGCATTCCATCCAGCAGGGCAGTTTGCTATTTGTCCTCCTAAAATGGAATCACCCCATGAGAGTCTGGGGATCAGATCTCAGGGAGAAAGAGGCCAGTGGCGCTGTGCACCAGCTTGCTGCTCTTAAACCTGGGCTTCCCAGGATCCACAGGGCACTTGTCTTTTGCTCAAATAATTTTTAAAAGTCTCTAAGCCATTTAGCCTTTATGCTTTCAACAGTTAAGAGACAGCTTAAAAATATATATAAGCAGGAAAAATCATCACTAAGTAAACCAGAGTCATTTCTGGGGTTAGTGAAAAGGTATCAACAGAGTATACTCTCTCCCCCCACTCCCAAGCTTCTCCCTACCCTCCCAAAAAAAGGAATCAAATTTTTCCTCTAGACCAGGAACCAGATGCCTAGCTTGCAACTTTCTGCTTCTGGTGATTGTGACTTTCTCACCTTCACATTTGCAATACAATTTATTTGGGCTGGGAAATGAGCTGATGACAGACAGGTGACAAGCCCTGCATCAGAAGCTACAGCACTCAGGAACCAGCCACTCAGGCTAACATAGAATTTCCCTTTAATGCCTGAGACAAAGAGACTCCTGAGCATGTGTGCCAATGAACTGCCAGAGACAGGGTACAAGAAGCCGCTAAATGAAAAAGCCCCGTCAGCTTAACATCTACATGAAAAATCAAGCTTTTGACATCTTGCTCAAGGCAAACTCACTGATGAGAATGAAGTTAGCTGTGATACACCAGGACATGGCCCTGGAGGCTCTTTTTCTTTTTCTTTTTTCCTTTTTGACTATTAAAAAGGTGACTGGAGGATTAGCTAAGAGAACGGGCTACCAGGGGAGGGAGGTGGGTGGAGCCTGAGTCAAAGGACCAGTGAAGTCCTGGGGTCACACTGGGCATCTAACCTCCCCAGGGGGTGAGAGGAAGACCCCACAGCCCATCAGAGGCAAAGCAGAGAACCCATAGAAACACCCAGCAGACAGACAGACAGACACACACACACACTCTCTCTCTCTCTCTCTCTCTCTCTTCTCTCATTTTCTCTCTCTCATTTTCTCTCTCTGAAAATCCCCTAATTTCTCATGTGGCAAGAAAGAAGCTCTGGGTAGATTATTCTGCTCTACATCTCACAGAAAATAGCACAAGGCCCCCAATTTTAACGAAAGCCTCAGCCCTTTATCTCCAAACCCCTCCTGACTGAGAATGTGTTTTCTCCTATTTTCCATCCAGATGGAGAGTAAACATAAAAATCATGAGCGTGAGACTGCCATCAGTCCTTGTGATGAACAGCTCAGCAAGGAATTTTGCAAGAGGGCAAATCCAAAGTGTTTCTAAAGCAGCTCCCTCCATCCTAAGACAGGGCAGGTGGGAGGACTGCACCTGTGGGTGAAAGCCTTCCTTCCCCAAAAGGGTGACCCCCAGGGGACTGCTATTGAGAGCCTGTGGCTTCCTGAATGCCCCCACCCAGTATAACTGGGCACTAAACTGGTTAACAGTTTATTTAATTAAAGAAGAGCAGCTTCAAGCAATGGAGAGCCTGCACACCTCTAATTTAGCCTTTGGGGAGACAAGATTATAGCTACAAAGCATCTGTGGTTTGCACAAAGCAGCCAAAATTCTGACCCTGGAACAAAGCACGCTTCCAGCCTGCTGGCACTTGAGCCTCTCCCTAGAAGACACTCACATAGCAAGTTTAGCAGGACACGTGGCATGGAATAAGCCCTTGGTGAACATGAGCTGGGACTGTCACTGTCATTATGATTATTATTATCAGACGGAAAGCTGTAGCTGGGCCTGTTGTAGCCATGCAAGCAACAGGAAAGGGGAAAGAAAATGGACTCAGTGTCGTTGGAACAAAAACTCAGTAACTCGGATCTCAACTGGGGGGGCGGGAATGCAGCGCATCACACAGAATAAAAAAGACACAGGAAATACAGTCAGTTACATTATGTAACTGTGTGTGGTGCCAGGTGAGTACTAGAAACATCAGGAGGAGCACTTCGTAAAGCGTATGACTGTCTAGCCCCTATTCCGTACACCTGAAACTAATCTAAAATAACAGTAGATATAAGCTATAATTGAAAAAAAATTTAATTTTATGACATTTATGCTTGTCAACGCCATCACTTTTCTCCTTCACACCATCATGGCCAGTGCGACCCATCACTTTAGGAAAGGGGAGGGTGAGAATCAGTGGGAGGTGGGGGGAAGGCTTCACAGCTGGGCCAGGTTTAGGCATTACAATATAGATCGCTCCCTCCCACCCTTCCATTTGATAGATTCACTCTGCAGTCTCCCCATCCAATCAAAGCCTAATATTTACCCAGTGAAAGCAGTATTTGTGTGCATTGCCACCTAAAATCCGATAAATATGGAGACAGAAAAGAGGCTACCTGCTTGGGAGGCAGGAGAGCAAACACAGCTAGCTCTTTAATGTGCCATTGAGCTAATCAATACCCTCTCCCATTTCCACTCAGGGGCCCTGGGCCAACCAAGACTTAATCATTCTTTTCCAGCATTACATCCCTTGGAGAAGCTTAAAAAGAAAAGGTCGCTGTTTCTCAGTTTGTTCTCCTATATTTGCCAAACACAGGTGACTTCCTGGGGTCCCTGAGGCTCCCCTCCCAGACTGCAGCACCTACAGACAGTCCTCACTGGGCCATTTGGAGCGGACTGCAGAAACAGGACATGGTCCTACCGAGGGAAACCACTTTACTCATTACCTTCAGCTGCCTTGTCTCCTGCCCCTCATCCTCTCTGTCAGGGTCAGGTTTTGGATAGACTTCCTGTTGGACACTCTTTGTCTTTGTTTAGAAAACAAAATATAAACACCACACTCTGTGGGAGGTCAGCAGGAAGGGAAGGAGGCTGTGGGCTGCGGGATACCATGACAGCCCCTGGCACCCAACTCACTCCTGTGTCGAGACCACACAGACTCCCAGCTGAGCCCTTGTGCCCACCACGGACATATGAGGCCCACCACGGATACCTCCAAGCCTGTTCTGCTTGTCCTTTTCTAAGAGAATTTGAACTAACAGTAAAATGGAAAAATTACAGAAGCCCTCAATTCCTTGCACAGAAGTTGGCTCAAATAATTAGTTAAGATTAAGTCTGTTAGAAGAAACACAAAACCCTACTGCAAAACTTAAACACATAAAGGGTTTATTTGTCTCACTTGACAAAAAGGCTGGGAGTCAACAATCCAGCTGGTTCAATGGCCTGAACACTGTCAGGAGGAATGGGACTACTTCTGACTCCCTGCCTTGTCTGTCACCCTTAGTGATGGGTGCTGCATGCCCAAGGGCTGCCATACTGTTCCAGGAATGAGAAGGGGTGAGGGAGAAGATGAGAAGGGAAGCCATCCAGAAAACTTCTGCCAACCCTATCACATGGGTCTGTCTAGCTGCAAGGGAGGCTGCCACACAAAGGATTTATAGCTCGGCACATCACTAGATCAAACAACATTGGGCTTCTGTTAGAAAGGAAGAAAGGGGAAGCAGATATTTGGCAGGGTATCAGTTCAACTGCTGTGACAAAAGTAGAAAGTTAGTAATAACTAATGTATGATTACAGACTATTTCTTAGGAAAACACTGTCAGTTGGCCCAGGGCAGATATGGTGACTAGGGCAGGTATCAGCAAGGACTCTGGCTTCAAGAAAATGAGAGGGAAAATGGCAAAAATCTTCATATTTGTTGTGAAAGTTAACTTGTCTTTTAATGATTCAATTTGTTATTATTTTAACTTCTTAGGTCCCCTGAAAGGATTGTGAGGCACCTCTAGGAGTCCCCAAACCACACTCTGAGAACCCCCACTTCAGGGTCACACCACCTTAATAAATGAACAAAGGGGCCTGGACATCACAAACAGTAACTTGGTTTCCAGGTCAAGCACTCACCTTCCATTCCAATTTCCCACTGAGAAATTTTTTTAAAAGTAATAACTGACATGTTAGAGAAAATGTGAGCTCCCCGCCCCACCCCACACCCACCCCCATGGGCAACCACAGTTGAGAAAACTATGCTGCGGGGAGGAAATCTTCATTTGCAGAAAGGCAGGAGGACTTTTCTGTTAGGTCTCTGGATTATTGCTGGCCTTTTAACACCAGGGTGCAGGTCCACTTCTATGCAGACTTTTTTCCATAAATGCTGTAAATGTATTTTGGCTTTCTTATGATTTTCTTAATAACATTTTCTTTTCTCTATCTTACCTTATTGTAAGAATACAGTATACAATAACATACAAAATAGGTGTTAATTGTTTGTACTATCAGTAAGGCTCTGTTCAATAGTAGGCTATTGGTAATTAGGTTATGGGGAGTCAAAAGTTACACATGGATTTTTGAGGTGGGTGGGTCAGTGACTCTAACTCTCTGCACTGAGGGGGCGTGTCAGTGACTCTAACTCTCATGGTATTCAAGGGTCAACTGTATACATTTCAACTCCTGGGCCAGGAGTAGTAGGCAAAATGTTTTAAATGACCCCCAGGATATCTTGCCACAATCCCCAACACCTGTGACTGTAACAACGCCCAGTCCCAGGACTGTAGCAGGTGGTACAGCGCAGTTGACCTTAGGAAGGGAGATGATCTGGGTGGCCGGCTCTGGTCACATGAGCCCCCAAAAGCATACAGCTGTCTGTGATGATGTCAGAAGATTTGAAAATGAGGAGTTGATGTACCACTGCTGGTCTGAAGCGAGGGGAGACCATGTGAGAAGGAACCAGGGTGGCCTCAGGTTGCTCAGAGAGGCCCTTGGCTAACAGCCTGCAGGGATGGAGACCTCACTCCCACAACGCACCAGAGACCTGCTGAATTCTGCCAGCAAGCATGAGCTTGGAAGAGCAAGCCAAGCTCCAGGTAAGAAAGCTGCCAGCTGACATCGTGATTTTGGCCTCTGAGGCCCCGCAGAGAAGTCCATGTCTGCCCAGACCCCTACCTGCAGCTCTCGGAGCTAATACATAGCTACAGTTTAAAGTCACTAAGTTCATGTTAATTTGTCATGGAGCAAGAGACACCTAGCAGATTAGGTCAGAGAAAGCAGGGTGGCCCAGGGGCCTGGTCCCTGCAGGGCAAGGCCTGCCTTGTAGATGGCTGAGGCAGGAAGAGATGTCCCCTTGCTTGGTGAGATAAGGCAGTAACAAGACTCGATTAACCACCTGCAAAAGCATCGGGGAACGTGAAGCAGCAAAGAGTAATTTCCCACAACGCCCAGAGAAAGGGGCTCAGGAAGATATGTAAAAAAAAAACCACAGGGTGCTTGCACTTTATATAATCCACGCACACTAAACAGCTAACACAAAAACACCCACACAGCAACACTGAGTTGGGGGAGAGTCACATTGGTGGCAATCTCCAAAGGGCAACAGCTCCCCAGGTGCATGAGTGCCTTCATTCAATAAGGCAATGAAGCAGCTGAGCCAGCCTGGAAAATACCATCAACCCGCCAGTGGCCTTGGGCGGCCCATGTGCCCAGAAAATTGACACCATTAGCATTTGTTCCCAGGAGCCTCTCTCACCAGTGAAGCTGTGGGAATGACAACCAGCGATGAGTCAGCGTACCACCAGAGAAAAGCTAACAAAGTGACAGTCCCCAAGGTTCTCCATCATCTTTGGCTTTCTAGCTGGGATGGCTATTGGGAAGCTTAGGGGCCATGTTCCAGCCTGCAGGCATGGCAAGGCCATGGGGTCAGAGAACCTGGCTGGCCCTCACTTCCTGGGGCTGGGCCCCATCTGGAAGCCTTAGAAATAGCCCTCATCTTACCTGCCCCTGGGGTTTCTTCCTCCCTTCCTCCCTCCATCCTCTCCATCATCAAATATTCTGATATTCTGATAAACTGAGCATTTACTAATGTCATCTCCTGTGCTACATGCTGGAGACCCAACAGGTCCCCCGCCTCAAGGACAACAGACAATGAAGAAGTAAAAGCACAAACACACAAGGAAACAAACTGGATAAAGAATGGTGGTGCCAGGTTCTAGAAAGGACAGAAACTGGGAGACCCAGGCACAAGGCAGGGGAGTCAGGGAGGGGCACAGAGCTGCTGAGGGCCTGGAGCTGGGACAGGGCTTGGCTGGGACTCAAGCTGCGGAAGGCGGGCAGCCGAGCTGGAGAGGTGTCAGGGGAAGAGCACATGCCATAGATGGCATAGGTGACGTAAGCAGGAGCCCAGGCTGCGGGGTGACGTTTGTCCGTAACACTAAGTACAAAGGGAAGCTGTCAGAAGGTTCTTAGCAGGGGGTGATATGCTGTGATTTATGCATGTTAAAGAGCCTTCTGGTTGCTCTGCAGAGAACAGACTGATGGGGGTGGGCTGCAGAAGCCGGAAGACTTGTTGGGAGGGAATTCCGGGCAAGAGCGGGTGGATGATGGATTAGGATGTCAGCAGTAGGGATGGAAAGGAGGGAATGGATTCAAGAGAACTTAAGGGAAAAGAACCAGTCACACTCATTTGTGAGAATGAGCAGAAATGACAGATGGTCTTTATTCTCATCAAACACTCACTGTGTGCAGACTCGGGATAAGGCGCTGCCCTCAGCCCTGGAGTACAAAGAGGCATGAGCTCTGGTGCTTGCCTTCAGAGAAGTGACCGTCAAGCCAGAAACATAATTAATAAAGATTCAAACAAGAGGCACTCACTTGGGGACAATAAATGACACTGATGACTCATGCTACACAAGAGTTTGAGAGGAGAGGAGTGTGAGCTCTAAGAGCACTTCTGATCAGGAAAAACATACCCATCCTCACTGGGCCCTTGAGAAGCAGTGAGGGGACAGGGGACCACTCTAGGGAAGGGAACTGTGAAGGCAGGGAAACATTAGATGCTGTAAATCCCTCTGGAACCATTGGCTTCCTCCCTACTCAGTTGACTGCAAAGAGGCCATTCAAAAGGAGTTCACCCTCTATCCCACCTCCAGCATCAAACTAAACAAATTGTATCTAAAGCAGGTGGCGTGTCAGGACACTAAGGCCTCAGCCCAACTGGCTGGCAGAGTCTCAAACCTGTTGTGCTGCAAAGCAGCCCACCCATTTCCAATGACCTGCTCCCCATCACCTGAATCTACTGGTCTGCACACCCACTCTCCAACTGGGACAGCAGCCCTTCCCAGCCAGCCTGTTCTGTTGACCATGACATCCTATTTGCATCTGTAACTCCCTCCAACAAATGCGGTACAGGGATGCTGACTGGGCATCCTGGGTCTCCTGGAAGGATCCACCAGAACCAGTCCCAGCTCCCCTGTGAGTCCAAGCATCTCTCCTACATATACGCCCCACGACTCCTGGGCTCCAAACCTTTCCAGATGTAGACACTGGCCTGAGCTGACTGAAATTCCTCATGTCCCTTTAGACACTGTGGTTCAGATAGCTTGACACCTTTTTGGAGAGTTTTGTTGAAAGCCAAGTACACTCCTACACTCTCCACCTACCCTATTATGGCCAGCTTTCTTCCTGGGTCACCACCAGCCCATTGCCTCTAAAGTTCCAGAACAATTTACAGCTCACTTGAGGTACAGAGAAGGCGAGCAGTTACACTGCTCCTGAAAGACCCTGATTAAATCCTCTAAAGCCATCTCAGTCTTTAATGTGCACCAGAATCACATGGGGATCTTGTTGAACCCTGATTCTGATTCAGTGGCACAAGGTCAGGACCAGAGATTCTGCACTTCTGACAAGGTCCCAGGTGTGCTGAGGAGTGGGTGGAGGCCATGCCTTGAGCAGGAAGGTCTCAGATCTCTCACAATCCTCATCCACCACGTTTAAAATCGCCCAGCCTGCTTTCTAATACAATCCCATAGACATGACATGGTAATACTTATAGAGAACTCAGACTAATGCACCAAAAGCAATGAATCATCTTGTACTCACAAATATCTGGGGATTTATGTAAGAAATGAAGGTTAACACACCCAAGATGAGCCCTATTTCTGGCTAAAATCTTAAGTAGCCCCTGTTCTTTCACTCTCCTGTTACTGTTGCCCACTAAGTTCCCAAAGCAAAGGAACTCTCCAACTTGACTTTCCAACTTGGACTGTGCCGTGCTTACTGCCAGCTTTGAGAGATGTAATCCATGCTTCTGAGCAAGGATGTAGTGGGATCACCAATGGCACCACTGGACTGCTTTCTTAATTGCCGCAGAATCTCTGCAGGGAATGTACAAAGCTAGAATATTACAAGCCTGGAAGAGGCCCCAGGCTCTCCACAGAGTGATCATTGCCATCGGATGTGCCAGGGGGAAATACTCAAGTCTTTGTAATGTGAGCCAGCTTCCATACAGCTGAAGG
The DNA here is from genome assembly GCA_004027475.1 of Anoura caudifer. Classification (NCBI taxonomy): domain Eukaryota; kingdom Metazoa; phylum Chordata; class Mammalia; order Chiroptera; family Phyllostomidae; genus Anoura; species Anoura caudifer. The sequence continues at coordinate 116,928 of PVKU01001948.1, forward strand.
AGAATCCAGCAGGGAGTAAAACTGAGTCAACAGCAAAACACGCCAGCAGGAGAGCTGCTGGAGACTGAGCACACCCAAATAATAAGTCGCTCAACCCGACCGCCTTCTCTGTGGCTGAAGATAAACTAGGATGGAACAGTCAAGTCCACTTGTTGAACTATTTCCACTCGTAAGTAGAGGCAGGACCAGGGGAAACACTAGGAACTGAAGCCCTTCTCTGTGCAGCTGAGTCACAGTTCCTCCCCTAACTGGACTCCCAAAGCGCGAACCGCAGAGTACAGCCAGAACCCTATCGACACGAGAGCAAATGCCGGCCAGCACACCCGGAGGGAACAGGTGCTGTGACCTGGCGCACAGAACCAGCAGATACTGCAGAGGGGACCTGGGGAAGTCAGGAAGAGGTGTGAACAGGCAGTGTGACGTGTCCTACATAAGGTCACAAGTGTCTTTATGGTTAAGAGGGAAGAAATACGAAAAGGTGAGAAAAAACCACATTCTATCATGAAACAAAGTCTAGACTCTCTGAGGTTTGACACTTGAAGGAGACTCTTCAGATGCAGAAAACTTCCTAGGGATTCCTGACCATTTAGGGTCCTTCACTGGCCCACCTACAGAGGAAAGCTGGGAGTGAAGAAGAACAAAATTAGAGCAACATGCCTATGAAGCTATTCCAACCCTTTGGGGCTAGATTATAGGCATCTCAGTTGTCATGTGGAAAAGTGAAGGCCCCAAGGTCCAGGGAGAGGTCTATACTCTGTAAGCTAGCTGTCCTCTGTTGGCGGTTAACAAAGTCTTTAAAAATGTCAGCCTCTCTCAGCAAAAAAAGAATCAGGTATTTGGGCTCACACTTTTGTGTCCAAGGCAGAGGGACAATGATCAAAGTGAAGATTAGGGAAAGAGCTGGATTTCATTAGATGCTTGCAATATAGTTTCCCTGCAGTCTGAATCTTCAAGGCTCACAGTTTTGCTTCAATAAGAAGCCAGTCATTTTTGCTAGCTAAATGAGTCTCACTTAAGATAATAATGCCTAACATTAACGAATGTCAGGCACTGAGGTTATTGCATTGGGTGGATATTTTTATTTAATCCTCTCAAAACAATTCTGTGCAGCCAGTGATATTTTTATCCTCACCTTACCAATGAGAAAAGTAAGACATAGAGACCTGATCTAACTTCCTCAAGCACACACAGTGAAACTTTGAGGAACTGGAAAACAGAAGCCAGCAATCCGACTCCGGACCTCTGCTCTCATGACCACCACCCACGCCACCCACCACCACCCAAGATGCCCTAACAGCCATGACTCTGGCTCCAACACTGACCGTGACGTAACAGGACAGGGGTAGGGGAGCAAGGTGAGTAAAGAAGACAGGTTCACCAACTTTATCAGGAGCCCTCAAAGAAAGGTCCACTTCAGCAGTCCCTCAAGATTCCAGCAGAGCCACCACCCTACAAGACTTTCTGGACTCTGAATGAGCTTGTTTCCTGGTCACCACTTGAAGTACACAACATAGCTCTTTCTTCTTGACATGCGTGTGCAACAATGTCCCACATCTGGGCTTCTGTAGTGTCGCCTCACTGAAGCTATGAGACCCACCATCTCAGGAGCCCACTCTCACTAAATGAAACAACACTCGCTGAACCCCTTTCTGTCTGCATGGCGCACCCCATTCCGGTTGCAACCTGGTGCATCTCTACCAAAAGAGCCCAAGACTTGTTTGTTTGTTTTTTTAATTGGAACTCCCAAAATGAAAATGCTATTGCTCCTTTGATACTCAAGACCAGGATAGTTCACAGAAAATCATGTCAAAGGATTGATTTCTTTGCATTAAACATATTCACTCCAGCTCAAGGAGGTTTTAGTCTGTTTGGCATTTGAGATACTTTTGCATTCTTGGCTTCTTCCCTGCAAAGCCACTGACATCCTCAATGGGCATGACCCTGAGCTATGTTCCCAGCTGACAAAATGCCTCCTGTCACTCAATAGTCTCAAAAGCCTATGGTAAAGGAAGGTCACTGCTGAAGTCAGCAGAGCCTCGGAGGGTGGTGGGACAAGTCTAAGAGGCAAAGTCCTAACAAATTCTGTTTCTCGGTAAGCACATGGAGTTCCATGTCTGGCCGCAGAGCTTAAAGCCAGCAGCCTGGGCAGAAACTGGATGCCAGGAGGTCTTTGGAAGTCTCCTCTAATTGTGTTTCTTTTAAAGACAATCTCACATGAATTGAAAAGGAAAAGAAATCATTTTCCCTTGGTACCAGACTTCCTCTGACCTCCCAGTGGTTCTCCACAGAGCTTGCTCCTACCACGAAGACTGGGCTATTCAGCAGGAATGCAGCTCAAGACTGCTTCCTTACTTGAGAACTGGACTCAAGAGCTACTCAGATATAAAGCCAACCTCATTCCTTAAAAAAAAAAAAAAAAATTCACGTGCTAATGACCTTCCCACATCTGCCCGTTTTAGTGTTACAGATTTTGCATTATCGGGGTAGATTTCAGAAGGTCACTGAGTCTTCGAGCTTTTCACTGCACCCCGGCAGGCAGCCCCATCCCTTGGGCTGATGGTCAGACCACTCAGGTTGACGTAAAAACAACACAGCTCTAAAAATAAATGTCAACTCTTCAATGAGTGCAGAGCAGGAAGGAGAAAGGACAAAAGTAAGGGCAGGAAACAGACAATATACACCATCATTAAAAGCTGGGTTTTCAGTGCACTAGGACACCAGACAAAAAGAGAGACAGGGAGAAATGAAACATGACGTACACAAATTGGGGGGCAAAAATAAACTATAATTATTTATGAAGATACTATTGAATATAGACAAATCTCAGAGATTCACCAAAAAAACAATTACTAACAATAATAGTATTCAGTTTGATGCAATTTGAAAAAAAGTTTTCCTATGCAAAGCAATAACCAGATAGAATATACTATGAAAGAAAAGATCCCATTTACAACAGAAATAAAAGGAAATACAATACCCAGGAATGCACTCAAGCAGAAAAGTCCTGATGAATATACATAAAAGACCACCGAGGAACATAACCGATGACTTGAATAAATGGAGTGGCATACCTTATTCTTGGATAAAAACTTTCGCTATCATAAACCTGTCACTTCTGCCTAAATGAATCGATAAATCTGAACCAAATCTCATAAAAATACCCAGAAGATGTGATAGGAAGTAGAAAGCTGATTCCAATGTTCACATGGAAAAACAGACTGTAAGATCCATCAGGAAACTTTTGAAAAGGAAAAGCAGCACAGAGGGACTAACAGATAAGACAACAAAGCCCCAGTAACTGAGACAGAGCAGTACATGAATACAGGAAAAAAGATTAAAGCAGCACAGAACAATAAAAATATGTGAACCACAAATATAATTTTCAATTTTCTAGTTGCCACATTAAACACAGTAAAAAGAAAACAGGTGAACATCAACCTTGGTATTTTATTTTACCCAATATATCTGAAATATTATCACTCCAATATGTAAGCAATATAAAAATTACTAATGAGCCCTGGCCAGTGTTGCTCAGTTGGTTGGAGCATCAGCCCATGCACCAAAAAGTTGCAGGTTCGATCCCCAGTCAGGGCACCTACAGGAGGCAGCCAATCAATGTTTCTCTCTCACACCAACATCTCTCTCTCTCTCTTCCCCTCACCCTTCCCCCTCTTTAAAAGCAATGGAAAAGTGTCCTTGGGTGAGGATAAAAAATAAAAATTACTAATGAGATATTTTACATATGTATTTTTTTTAGTAACTCTTCTAATCAGCTATGTATTTTACATTTATAGCACATCTCAACTTGGACTAGCCATATTTCAAGTGCTAAATAGCTACATGTGGCTAAGGGCTAGCACATTATTCACCCTAGGACTAAAAAACCAGAAATGAATAAATAAATTACATTCTCTAATTTAGTAAGCAATAGAGTTGGCATCTCATATCAACAGAGAAAAGATGTATTATTCAACAAATTAGGTATTAGGACTTCTAGTAGCCATCTGGAAGCCATCTGTTAGCATTTTAATCCTTACCTCACATACCAAAATGGATTCTAGATGGATATGTTTAAATGTAAAAAAATAAAAGTCATAGAAAAAAATAGGTAATATTTTAAACTATCTTGGGATAAGGAAGACTTTAGTGTTATTCAAGAAAAACTACTAAGTTCAAATACATCCAAATTAAATAAGTCCACAAACTTAGAAGCACTATAAACAATCATAAGTGAAAAACTGAGAAAAAATGGAATAATATAATTTCCTCAATGTATAAGCAACTGGAAATAATAAGAACAACAACACAAAAGTTATTTTTGCTATGAGTTATTTTTGCCAAAACAGTTGTTTTGCAACAGAAAAATAAGAGAAAGACATAGACAGTTCACAGAAAAGGACACACAAATGTGGGGGGGCTCTGCACACGTGGAGCCTCCCGCCCTCCGCCCCAGGGCTGCCACAGATGAGAATAAGTCTACCAAGTCATGATCTGCTTGGGGAGGAAAGGTGGCCGATCTCTCAAAGGAGAAGGGCCAAGAGCCTTTCCCTCAATGGGCTTTTATTGAGTCATCTTGCATAGGAATACAGGCTAAGTATTAATAATTGATCATTGTCAGGCAGTAAGGATCAAACAACAGATAACATACAAAGAACCCTGAGGGCCTATTTTGAGTCAGGGTCAGATAGCTAAAGAGGGTCAGATAAATAAAACTTTGAAGAACAAACTCACTTCTTGCTTGGACCCTTATTTAATTGAGAGCATTCTAAACAAAGCAGGGTTTCACAGGATTTTACATATTCTTTCTCAGGCCTGATCACCCTAGGGAACCCGCCCTTTCCAGCACAGTGGGGTACCCACCACCAGCACTGTTTCAGGCTTGAGGCATTGTCTCAGGCTTAAGTCAGGCAGGGGTAGTAAGGCAGCCAAGAGATTACAAAGCTTCTTGCAGACAGAATGGGGACTAAGGCTATGTCATAGCTGAGGGTCCATCACCCCCTTTTGCTATAGCCCCCCAAGTCCTTCCTTGGGGTCTCCACATGATCGTGCCTGGCTTAGGTCGTTCCCCCCTTGGGGAATCTTACCCATCATTGGCTAACCGATCAAGCATCGGGGGCCAGTTATGGATCAAGTAAAAGGAGCAGAAGCGGGCTCCTGCCAGGGAGATAAGCCTTGTCTCCTTAGTGGCTTATGGTCTGAAGGTCGCTCACTCAGCCTTGGCCATGGGGCAGGTTACAGCTTCTGAAACCAGGCAGGGCAGTTCCCAACACACAAATGATCGATGGGAAGATGCTCAAGCTGACTTATAAGACAAATGCCCATTAAGACTCCAGGAAATACAATTTTCACCTAGCCCTAGTCACCCCAAAACAAAACATCTGCTAAAACCCCATAACGGTGAGGGTGTAAGGAAAGCCATTTGCAATCACGGCTGAGAAGTCGTTACCAGCTCTAGAGGACAACTTGAGAATTTCGATGGAAGTGGAAAGTTCACAAGGATTACTGTACAACATAATCCTACTCTCAGGAATGTATGCTGCAGACGTGCTCTCATGGACCCAAATGCACGCAGTTAGCACTCTTCTGATGTGGCCAAACTGTCATTAGTGAGTAAATGTTTACAGTGGACACAGGGAAGAGTCCCCCCGAAATAATTCTAATTTCAAGCAAATAAATGTACATTAACTTGCCCATTCTATGATGTAAGACAGAGGCCATTTTAGTGCCCAGAGTTTGACATCAACTGATCAAGTTCGGCATCATCTATTTTGCGAAAACCACACCCAGAACACTTCACTTACAATCTTCACATGTGGTTTCTTCAAAGTGCTGTACGGACTTAAAGAAATGCAGGGACAAATCTGAAAACAGAGTCATTTTCAACCTTTCGGATTCGTTGCCCAGTCTTTGACAGCTGGCCTCCACTATGCCTTATGAGACAGAAATTTGGTGACTGAACTTTAGCAAATCTATTCAAGGCAGCTGATTGAACTTTCGAGAACACTCTTCTTCTTCACAGTCATATTGCGTCAGTTTTGTAACACTTGGTGAAATCAGATGACTGCAGCAAGTGTAACCGGCCTAAACAGTGCCGTTAACAAACAACCGACCCTCGGTGAGCTGGCGACAGGGCCGGGTCTTGCCTGCAGGTGTTCGAGTGTTACAGGCTGCAGAAACACAGAGCGTCTGTTAATCAAGCAACGCCATTAAGTCAAGGTCAACAAAGTGTCTATTTAATGGACCAGGACAGTGACCATATCACTGCTTGTAAGAGCAAAAGGTATGAATCAACCTAAATGTCCCTCAACAGGGGGACAACAATAAATTGCAGTACTTCTACTTGATATGAGATACTAGGCAGTTGTTAAAAGAAATGAGTAGCACATACAGATGTGCTGATATGGGACCCTTTTCTGAGACGTGGTGAAATCAGGGTGCAAAGTAGTATTGACATGTTTATACCTATGTGTTTACACAGGTGCAGGGCACCTCTGGGAGAACAGAGAAAAAACTTGGTCACAAGTGGTATGTACTCTGGGGACATGAAATAGGTAACTGGGAGAGAGAGAGAGAGAGACTCAGTTTTTGTTGTTGTTTTCTTGTTTGAGAGAGACAGAGAGAGATTTGCTGTTCCACGTATTTATGTATGCATTGGTTGATTCTTGGACTCTCGATCCCTGACCAGAGATTGAACCCGCAACCTTGTAACCAACTGAGCTTCCTGACCAAGGTGAGACTCACTTTTCACTAGACATCCTTTTTGTACCTTTAGAATGGTAAGTCTTGGGCATTCAAGTTATTTTTTTTTCAAATATGAGCCAGTACTCTCCACACAGTCTGGATACACTTTCTCAATAGTGGGACAGAAGTCAGGAGCGAAGTGGGGAGGGCTGAGAAGGGGTGAGTCCTGAGAAAGAAGAGCCCTGAGCTCTGTCCGCACTGCCTGGGTGAGGCCCTTTGGGGGGTGGGGACACCAGAGAAGCTGCAGATGTATCTGGAAATCAGAGAGCAGGGCCTCCAAGGCCTCCTTCCTTGGGGAGCCCAGAGGACGGCTGCAGGGGGTATCCAGGCAGGGAGAACTTCAGGCAGTCTCATGGTTTCTTCCAACCCAGGGCAGCATTGGAACAATGGAATAACCCGGGAAGCCTCAGAGTCACACTGACAGAGAAATTGGGGGCAAAACCATTAAGTTTCTACCGTCAGGGGTAGGGACTGAGAACAGCAAAACCAGCCCTTGCCTCCATGCCTCCCCCATGAAGGAGAAAGGCCTTTGAGGTTCACAGAGCCGAAGGACAAACCCAACCTGCCCAGAACAGGCATGCAGGTAGCCAAGAGATCTGAAGAGGTTTGGTACCACTACACATGGGCCAAATGTGGCCCCCTGCCTGTTTTTGTAAGTAAAGTTTTATTTAAACCCAGCTGTGTCCAACGTCTAGGGCTACTCTCACACTACAGTAGCAGAGCTGAGTACTCACCACTGAGACCAGGGGGCCCGCAAAACTGAAACTATTTACAATCTGGCTCTTTACAGAAGGAAAAAAAAAAAAAAACTTTGTGGCCCCGGGTCCAGGGAGCAAAGAACAACTCAGCAATGACCTATGGGAGCCAAAGAAAGCCAGATCACATGCCTGTGGCCCTCCCTCTCTGAAACGATGTGCAGGCTGGGGAGTAGGGAAGAACTCTGAATTCACAAGGACTGAATTTGACCACCCCAAGAGAATAAAAGCTCAGAAAAATACATTATGTCGACAGGGATTTGTAGACCTAGATACACACCCATGACCGCCATCATGACCCCCAAGGAAGTGGGCCTTGTTGGAGCCATCCAGCATAAACTAGGGCTCTGATGAGGACCCGCGGGCAAGCCAAGTGGAAGCCAGCAAATGCCCAGGCCCATCACCATCAAGTGCACGTTATCTGTAACATTGCTTGCTAATTGTAGAGTCAGGTAGGTTGGCACTTATTGAAAACTCAAACAAGACTCTTCCCTGAGAGTTTTGGGGTACACATAAGGTCCAGGTACACTCAATCAAAGAGGCTTCCCAGCAGCCTGGGTTCTAATTCAGGAAGGCAGCAGTTCATACACTAGGGTCCCCAGGCCAGCACCAGTAACACCTATGAGTGTGTTAGAAATGCAAATTCCAGGGTCCCTTCCAGACCTCCTGAACCAGACACCCTGGGAGTGGGCCCAGCAAATCCAGGTGATTCACAGGCTGAAGTGTGAATGGCTGCAGTAAGGCAAAGTCTTTTACAGGAGCTGTGAAAAAAAGCAGTCAGACAGCATCTGGTGGCCAGTCTTTTGTGCCCCAAAGTATTTCATCAGGCCCTGAGTCATCTACCATTTCCCCCTGGAAACACAATGCTAAACAGATAGGAAGGAAGGCCATTTGTTTATCTGAAACATAATAATATCCCAAGTCTATTTCATTTACTCCTACAGCTAATGATACTGCTAACCAATAACTGTAGCCAAATTGCATGAGCAGCAATAAGCCTCTTATACAATTGATTTTCTCTGCTTAGGAACAAAGAAGTCACTCCAGTTAATGATTCAGCCTGCATTGATCAGCACATCAGAGTGCTAGGAGGCCCAGGCTAGTGGCTGGGCTCAAACACGCGGACTCATCTGGGGCTGCACCCCCCTCCCCCCCGCCACGAGGGGAACCCACTCAGCACAACTGATTCCCCTCCATTAGGCACCAGGTACAAGGTAATGATCTGCTTGGGACAGGGCAGAAGAAGCTGGAGGTGCCTGTGGAGGAATGTGTCACACCATCACTCTCTGAATGCCTGCCCCCAACTCTGCTGACAGGGCCGGTCACCTAACCCCAATCTGTCGAGTGGCATTTATTTGCAATGTTCATTTCCATCCTAGCCCTTATTTGCATCGGGCCCCAGTTTCGACTTCCCCCTACAAATGCCAATGGCTGACGCTTTAATATTGTATTTGTAATCCTGCAGCTATCTATACCCTACTTCCCTATTTGGGTTGAAGTGTTACCCCCCAAAAAATGGCATAGTCCTAACCCCCAGGACCTGTGAATGTGACGAGATTTGAAAATAGGGTCTTTGCAGATGACTGAATTAAGGCACAATCATTAGGGTGTCCCTATTAAATGGAAAGGGGAAATTTGGAGACGGACTCGCACACAGGGAGAACGCCACTGGAGTTATGCCATTACAGGCCAAAGACTGACCAGAGGCTGGGAGAGAGGCCTGCGACAGATCCCTCCCTCAAGGCTTCAGAGGAAGGAAGGTCCTACCAAAACCCTGACCTCAGACTTACAGCCTCCATAAGTGACATGATAAATTTCTGTTGTTTAAACTACTTGAGTGGTGGCACTTTGTTCCAGGAGCTCTAGGAAACTAACATACTCTCCAAAGAGACCTCAGATGCCCCCAAAGGCAGAATGGCCCCAGAAGCTACCTCTGAAAGCAGGACTTCCCCATCTCTGCACATCTTTAGGGGATGATGCTGAAGCAGTGATTCAAAGCATAGCTGGGGAGCTAGACTAAATCAGCCAGCTCCCAAACCTGGCTATGCATCCAAAGCCCCCCAGGGAGCTTTTCAGAAATACAGATGGATGAGCCCCAGCCCAGGATCCTAAATCAGAATATCACATGGTTGGTCATGAGATGCCACCTGCCAGGAACTAACCCACAGGGCCTTCCAGAGCCCCTCCAACCTGAAACTTCATCGCTGCTACACTGCTGTGTCCTCCATGCCCTGGCCACACCAAAGGGGGCTCCATGAACCAGCAGCATCAGACTCGCCTGGGAGCTTGTAAGACACAAGAAACCTGGGACCCACTCTGAACCTGCCAAATCAGATAAATGGTGTACATAATCAGGTGTGAAAAGCACTTGCAGATGCTTGATGAACATAAGGCAAATGATTATGAGGAAAGAATAAACAAGAATTATTTGAGGGGCATCTGTTGACGAGCATTACAGTCGTCAATGCCACAGGCCCTGTAGCTGGACTCCTTTATGTCAACAGTCTGGGACTCAATTCTCTGATCTGTACAATGGGGAGAATGCAGTACCTGCCTCCTAGGATTGAGGACTGAGAAAGTTAACACAGAGTGCCTAGGGCATAAGAGGAGCTCAATAAGTGCCATCTACAAACAACTAAAGGATGGCCTGGTTGCTGCCTTCAACCGCAATGACCACAGTTTTTCATGCAGAACAGGAAGAATAAAAGGATATAGTATTACAAAGCTCTGTGAGGACCCAGTTTTCTCCTAGTAGGTAATGACCAAATTTGTGTAAAGTGTATCCAATTTGATTGAATGGGCACTTAGCAAAGACTTTGAATTTGTGACATAAATACAACAGAATGAACAATTAACCCCATAATCCTTAAAGAAATGAATGAAGGGAATCTATTACCTCCCGTGGCAGAGCAGATTTAAACATGTTAAAGGTGCTCTGCATTCCCCAAAAAAGGAATGGAGGGGGCTTTACGGGAGCTTGTGGATTGTATCAGATTTCTTAGGAAATCTCTGAAAAAAAAATTTTTTTTCTTGGAATGAAGACGAAGACCTGAACTAGAATACCCTCTCCTCTTCCACACGGGGTCCCTGCCCACTCCAAAAAATTCATGGTGTTAACAGAGAAAGGTGCAGTTCTAAAGCCAGGCAGACTTGGATCTCCCTCAGCCACTTGCCCATTTCAAAAGGGACACTTTTAAATATAGACATCAGCTGGGAACCACTTTTTTCCCCAGTGCATATTACATTTGGCCCCTGGCAAGGATGGTTTGAAAAGAGCACCCATGAACCAGAAAGGAGACCACACAAAAGATGGCAAGGACTTTCTGTTGGACTTTCTGTTGGGCTTCACTGTTTGTTGGAGGAGCAGATCTAACACAAAGGGAAAAATCCCTAGGCCTGTGTTTTGTTTCAAATAGCCAAATGTTCATTGTGCAAGTATAGCTATCTTCCATTTTATGAAATCAAACCCTTTTTTAAAAAACTTTATTTATTTATTTTTAGAGAGCGGGGAAGGGAGGAAGAAATAGCAGGAGAGAAACATCAACAGGAGAGAGAAACACTGATCAGATGTCTCTCAAATGTGCTGTGGCCTGAAACCGAACCCACAACCCAAGCATGTGCCCTGACCTTTCACTTTGCGGGACAATGCCCAACCAACTGAGCCATGCCAGTTAGGGCTCAAACCCTTTTTTTAAGGTTAACTACAAATTGCTGATTTTTAAGAAGATCTAATTTTGCCACTAATTTCCACTTTCAAAGTTAGAGGTGCCATATTTGAAAAATTTCTGCCCCAGGAAATGACATGGAAAAGCCAGGAAAAGAAAATAGTTTGTAAAAAAAAAATCAAATAACCCTTTTGCCCTTTAGGCAAAGAACTTGAACAGACATTTCTCTAAATATGTTATACAAACAGCCAAAAAGCTTATGAAAAGATGCTCAACATTGCTAATCAGCAGAGAAATACAAAACAACAATGATGTCATCTCATGCCCATTAGGATGGCTACAATTTAAGGAAAAAAAAAAAAAAAACAGAAAATAACAAGTGTTGGCAAGGATGTGGAGAAACTGGAATGCTGTACACTATTGGTGACATTGTAAAATGGTACGACTGTTATGGAAAACAGCATGGAGGTTCCTCAACAGGTTAAAACTAGAACTACCACATGATCCAGCAATCCCACTTCTGAGTTTCAGAAAAATTGAAAGAAGGGTCTCAACGAGATATTTCACCCTCATGTGCATAGCAGCACCACCCATAACAGCAAAGGGTGGAAGCAATCCAAACATCCATCAACAGAAGACAAACAAAACATGGATATATACACACAATGGAATATTACTCAGCCTCAAAAAGGAAAGAAAGTCTGATGCAGGCAACAACCTTGTGGGACATTATGCTCAGTGAAATAAGCCAGTCACGAAAAGACAAATACTACATGATTCCACTTATATGAGATATTTAAAGGAGACAAGTCCATGGAAACAGGAAGTGGAATGGTTGTTACCAGGGACTGGGAGTCGGAGAGGAGTAAAGGTAGAGTTGTGGAATGGGTACTATAGAGCATCAGATCTGCAATATTAAAAAGTTCTTGAGATCAGTTTCATGGCAGTGTGAATATACTTAACACCACTGAAATGTACGCTTAAAAATGGTTAAGATGGTAAATTTTTTATGAGTTTTTTACCACAATAAACAAACAAAACCATGGCAACAAAAAACAAAGCAGTTGGTCATCCTCACTAAATGCTGGAGGATGGAGTTCAACAGCACAGCCAGATCTTGATTGGATTTCACAGTATTATCCTTACTTTGGTATCTCCTTTCCTCTAATTGTTTAATCCTTTTACTTGCAACAAAATTATTTTTGCCGTGATAACCACGAGCATGCAATATAAGTTTCTCTTAAAGTGCCCGGAGCAACAATCATGCCTTATAAGGTGATAATAGCAGAGGGTATAAATACTCCATTTGTGTCAAATCACGCTGTTTACACCATCCTAAGATGTGTCTTAAGGATATACATTACCTTTAAACAATCTAGGCTGGTATCTTCCTTTTTGCCTTTTAGTGGAATTTTTAAAGGGCAGCTACTGTTCTAAGAAATTACCATTGAACTTGGGAAGTATGTTAACTTAAAATGACAATTTGTCATTCAGTCTCACCTCCTGGAGTTTTACCAAGCCAGGCTTTGAGTGGAGACAGTTTTTCTTATTCCGCTGTTTCAAGATGTAGAGTTTTGCATTCCTTAGAGAAAAGTAATCAGTCCCCAACCTGAAAATTAAACAGAGGCCACGACACACAGTATCTCTCCATCAGTGTTTGGGTTCTGGGCTGCTGCTCTTCCAGGGACAGGCTTCACATGTGGGTATCAGAAAACTTAATGACTGAGACATTACTGTCATCTAGGATAAAATGAAGATTCTTGTTAGAGGCTTGCCTGTATTTTCTTCTGTCTTCATCAGTAGAGTAATTTTCTTTTATGATGAAAAGTCATTGAAATTGCACAGCATGGAAATGGGTAATGCTGCATGTATTGTCAGACTATTGGCAAATGATGCTGTAAATGGCTTATCTATTTCATTACATGAAAGGCATAATATCACAAGTAAGAGGTAGGCATTAGGCCGAAAACTTAATGAAACAAAATAAGAATCCATTGTATGCACTACTCTTGTGTCCTGCTTGGTTAAAGGCACAATGTTGAAATACAAATCAGTGTAGTGTCTTGATGAATACTATAAAAAAATTCTTACCACTAGTTGCAACCCCAAAGACTGCCACACTTAGACAACTTCATTATCAGTAGTTACAAAAATTAGAAATGTAACAATAGTCACTACAAAATGACCAGTAAGAAAAAACAGGAGGGTTTCATGTTTAATGGCGTGAATACATTTAGGCAGGCATTTCCTTTTAATACTGAGATTTCGTGATAATCCCCCTCTCCCCCAGCATACACACACCACCACCCAAAATCTTATAGATGTTTTTTCAAACATCCTATATACAAAACTTTAGAGTACTTAAATTATATGACCATCCAAGGCCAGGGACAATTACTACAAAATGTGGAAGAGATAGTTTGGTAACCATTACATAAAAACACAAAGTCCACTGTTCCAGGGTCAGATACAATTTTTTCCTTCATTTGATGTCATTTAGTTATATTATTGACAACGTTATTTATAGTTTTTAAGACTCCTTCTTTAAAGAACGGTCAGAGATAGAGAAAAGTACAGAGAATAATAAGATCAAAATCCTGTACCTCCCACTCAAATTTAATAAAGGTTAGCCATTTACCATATTTGACGTAGATCACCGAACCAAAGAACAGGAAAAGGAATGTATGCAAAAGTCACTGACTTATTCTGGCTTTTAGATGTGCAACAGACATTAACTAAAAGCAATAAGTTGGTCAGAATCAGAGAAAGGGCTCTCACTGCCAAATCCCTTCCATGGCACAGAGCAATGCCAGCTCGCCTGACTGGTGGGAGGAATAAAGATGCAAATCATTAGTTTCCTGTGGCTGCTGACCAAGTTATCACAAACTTGATGGCTTGATACAACAGAAATTCATTCTCACAGTCCTGGAGGCCAGAAGTCCAAAATCAGTATCACTGGACTGAGATCAAGGTCTCCACAGTACCACACTCCTCAGGAGGTTCTGGAAAGAATCCATTCCTTGCCCCTCCCACCTTCTGGTGGCTCCTGGCTTTCCCTGATTCAGGGACTTGTCACTCCAACCTCTGCCTCCATACTCACAATGCCTCCTGTCCTGTGTCCAATCTCCCTCTGCCTCTTTTCATAAGGGCATTTGTGATCACATTTAGGATTCACCAAGAGATAAAGATCCGGCAACTCTTCTTATAAGGGCACTAATTCTACCCTGAAGGCCCCACCCTTATGAGCTCATCTAAACCTAATTATCTCCCAAAGGCCTCACCTCCAAATACCATCACGCTAGGGGTTAGGGCATCAACATACAAATGGGGTTGGGGGCACAATTCAGTCCATGGTTAACAGCCTAGGTGTTAAACCAGGTGGACAGCCTACCAGCAACCCGTTGCGTAAGTGAGGTAAATTTAGTTATTTCAAGTTAAGACACCAGATGAGTGAAGGTATCCACCTCACCTGGTCAAATCATTTTGGTCTCTGAGTGGCCAGTTGGTCACTGTTTCTTTGAAAAATCCCTCTGAAAGACACCACAGGAGAAGTGGCGATGCTAGACAATGGTCCCAACGGGAAAGGGAGACAGAAGGGGGCCACCTGCTTACAGGACATCCAAACAGCCCATGAGGGGAAATCTCCCTCTCTAGAGCCCACAGGCAAGACCCAGAGACACTCCAAGGAGACCTCCTCCTTTGATGATCATAACATATAAAACACACAGGCACACATGCACATGTACACAAAGGTTTATTAAGCCTGAATCCACAACTTGTGAAAATAAGAAACATGATCGAAAAGTTATCCCCAGCAGCTTCCAATTTCCTGATTTAAGGAAAGCGAATTTTATTAAACACTCACTGTATGCCAGCCAGACTATGTGTTAAGTACTCTCTATGTTTTATTTTAGTTAACCCATTTCCTATTTAGAATAAAAAAGTGCAGCTCGCTGCCAGCGTTCATTAATTTTACATAAACAAGCTCTTTGAGGCTAAAGCAAATCTGACTGATTTTCAATGTGAAAATAAAATATAAAAACTGTTCTTGGAGTTACTTCTAAATAGGACCTGCCTCCAATCCTAGTGTAAACACTGCAGCTACAAACTGGAAATGGGTTAATCTCCACAGCCACTCTCTCAGGGAAGATCAGATCCATTTTACAGATAAAGATACTGAGGTTCAGAGGGGTGAAGTAACTGCCCCAAAACAAATACTCCTAAGAATCCAGGGTAATTTGATCCAAATCCCATAGGTATTCTACTAGAACATATTGCTTCTAAAGATTTATACCAATCTCCAAAAGTAGATTTGGATGGGTAGCATAAGGGTATTAGAAAGAATTAAGACACAATAGATATGCTGATATATTATTATAGAATGCCACTGTGGAATATCATTATTATATATATGATGATATAATATACATATAATCACATGCTATTATATAATAAAAATAATCTACCTCAACCCCCAATGGTGATGCAGAACCAACACTGTCAGCAAATACCTAGCATTAGCTGGCACTGCACTAGCATCGCTACCTACAAGTTTTGCCCTAAACCACTTCTGCCCATGACTCAGAGGAACTTTGGGCATCATCAGTGGGCCAGTCTCCCGGTGTTACTGTAGACAGTCAGGCAGTGCCAGGGAATCCCCCACACTGGCCAAAATGGTGGCCTGGGGAGGTTCTTACACTGAGCACACCAAAAGCTGGCAAGATAAATGGATAGGGACTGAGCGTGCCAAAATCTAGAAAGATAAATGGACAAGGCCCAAGCATGCCAAAAGCTAATAAGATAATTGGATAGAAGAAAAAAAGCTCTCCCCTCCCTATTCCTACAAGACCTGCAGGCTTCAGCAAGAAGGGGAGATGGTCTTTCAGATCCGAGTCCACCATTCTCCCAGGCGTGGCACCTGAATAAACCTCTTTCCTTTGCACCAGCACCTGTCTCTCAAGTTCGGCTTTCATTGTGCCAAGCAGCTGACCCTACATTTCAGTTACACTGGGACTTCCAACAGCCACTCACTCCACCATACAGAAACTTGAGATGCAAACAGCTTCTAGCAAAATGGGGAGGGGTGAGCAGACTCAGGATCAGGGTGTCAGATAAAGCAGGCAATTGCTTTTATGAAGCTATCAGGAGAATAGGAGGAGAAAAGCAACTCTAACAGTGAAAACACGCCAAGAGGAACCTGGAGCCCCTATGATAATGGCATAGACGAGCACACACTGATCCACACGTTTCAGAACGCTCTGAGGTATGGGTCCTTCAGACAGAGCTTTCCACCCTAGCTGGTGTAGTTCAGTGGACTGAGTGCCAGTCTGCAAACCAAAGGGTTGCCAGTTTGATTCCCAGTCGGGACATGCCTGGGTTGTGGGCCAGGTCCCCAGTAGGAGGTGAGCAAGAGGCAACCACACATTGATGTTTCTCTCCCTTTCTTTCTCCATCCCTTCCCCCCCTTTCTAAAAATAAATAAGATCTTAAAAAAAAAATAGATATTTCCAGGATCCTCCAGCACTACTATTCATCTTTCAGTACTGTTCTGTGATTCTCTCACTGTGGTGAGCATCAGAATCCCCCAGAACCTAGTTTAAAATGCAAGTGCCTCACCCCAAGAGCTTGTAAGTCATGAGTCCAGGGTGGGGACCAGGCCCCTACATTCTTTAAGTCTCCAGGTGATTCTGGTACATTCTGAAGTTTGCAACCCATAGAACCAGATCCTTTCCTCCTTCTCATCTTGAGACTGTCTCCTCACCACCTGCAGGAAATCCTCCTTTTCCCTCTTTTCTGAGTCTTTTGCAATAGTAAGACTTTGGCTCCCACGGGAAAGAAGAAGGCGTCTGAATTGCAGTGAATCATCCGTAAAACAGTACCTGAATAAAAGCAAGTTATGAGTAGCCTTCAAAGGGCAGTCATCAACCTTTGCTGAACATCAGAGCCTTCCTGGGGACGTCTTGTTTAGATACCCAGGCTTCACCTTGGACACAATGAATAGGAACCTCCAGAGGGAGGCTCAGGTGTCAACATCTTTCTAAAGCACCAAAGGCAACTTTCCTGTTCCTTCCCACCCCACCCCACCCCACCTTCCTCCTAACACATTCATGATGGCCTTGCTTAGAAAATGCTCATTCTAAATGACAGTGTAAGTCTGTAGCTTCTTAGGCAAACATAATTAAGTAAATAAAGCATGAAAAATAAAAAACAGATTCAAAATTTCAGATTAAGTTTTTCTTTTTTCTGCCCGTGTGTTTAATTATCCGTGCCTCTTGTTTGTAGTGCCAAGTATGCGGTCACCTGCAAAGAGGATGGATCTGTTTCCAGAAAGTAACTCATAATGTGCAAAGCACTGTCAGCTTAGAAGCTGTAAGGAGTTTTCATAAATATGATCTCATTTGATTTCCCCAGCATCTCCATTCATTCATTCATTCATTCATTCATTCATGCATTCATTCATCAAATCCCTCCTGAACACCTACTACGCACTAGGCACTGTGCTGGTGTTTAGGACATGGGAGACCAGAGCAGAACTGTCCCTGCTCATGCTCCTGCCTTCAGGCCACAGTGATCGGGTCCGCAGGTAATGACAGCACAATGGAAAGAAGGGTAGGATGGGGGACATGCAAAGCAAAACCAAGACATGTCAGGGAAGCTTTCTGGGGAAGGAACACACAGACCGCATCCCACTAGGTAAGAAGGAGAGAGTCAAGCAAATGCCGGAGGAAGAGTGTCCTGAGCTGTTCACCACTGCCATCATCTTTGTAATTATCTGCTGGTTTCTGCATTATATCCAGCATCCCCCCGTCGTGCTCAGGTCAAGGTAAGGTAAGTGCTCCTACTGCTTGCCCATGTCTTCAGAAAAAAGAGGCTCCAAAGGGGATGGGCTGTGATTTTGGAGACACAGTGTGCTTCTGAGATACAGAGAATAAAATCCCTTCCCCTCCACCAGCCCTCAGAGATAAACAACAGTGAAAAGAACCACAGACAGTATGGCACAGAGTGTCTTCAGAGTGAGGTGCTAGTACTACTGTCATTGACATGCCTTCTATCATTTGTCCCCAGTGATTTTAATCCAACTCTCTCCTCTCTAAGGAACTGGCCAGACCACATCTCTGTCCTCAAACTTCTCTTTCTTCTCTGTTACCAAAACTCTAAATTGCCTAGGACTTTGATTCCCCAGCCCTGGAACCTGCCATCAACTAAATCCGAGAGGAGATGGACAGCACAGGCACGGGCAGCATCTGCTCTAGCGGGCAGTGATGCACGAGACACCCAGCTAGGCTGAGGCAGACACAGGGTCCCACTGCCCTCGGGAGGAAAGAGTTAAGACTTGACACACATCCAATTCCTTTAGCAATCCAGCCTCGTAAATCATCTTTGCCAACCATCCACCAGTTCATCAGCCTACACAGTGGCTTCTGTATATTTCTCATAAACATGTTTCCTGGCTCAGCAGATGGCAAGAAGGGACAAGTATTCACTCACAACTTTATGGTCCAAATGGGGAGGAAATCCAAATCATCAAGGTTCCAACCAGGCATATTTCCATTTCAGAATCACTGCCACTTTAGTACAATAACAGGAATCATTCAGTGCCTGGGGAGTCCCCTTCAGCAAGCCAGCCTATACTGAAGTGGCCGTGTGTGTGAGCACATGTGTGTGTTCATGCTGGACCCACTGAGGGTGCTCCAGGAAGCCACATCACCAGTAGAGGTGGGCTTCTGAACCCTGGTCAAAAACTAGAGAGCAGACAGTCTTGGATGCTCTGGCTGCAAAGCCACAGATATTTCTGCTGCAGCTTCAATGAGCTGGGATCATGTACACAGCTAACACATACAGGTATACAAATGGAGAGAGCAGCATTCACCACCTGCCCTAGAAAACAAAGAGCACATATGGAGGGAAGAGAAGGCAGTCATGGGCTGCATTCCCAGCAGCTAAAGGTGAACTGCAGGCATCCACAAAATGGTTCAACCTGCTGTTTCTTCAAGGATCGGCAAGCACGCCATGCTAAGAGATTGCCTCAACACCCTTCGAACTCCTCTGCCTGCCAACAGGACCAAAAAGGACACCTGAGCACCATCACGAAGATTGCAGGAGGCTGCAGAATTCATCAAAAGGCAAGAGATACAACTTTAACTGTGGCTGCCTTCACCTTGTACCTTCAGAATGGATGCTTGGAACCTGGGCGGGGGGCGGGGCCTGAATGCCATTCTCTCCAAACACCACATTGTGAAGGGCCTGCAACATCAATGTGCCAAGAGCTCTCCAGTATGATGAAATCACCTGTCTGTTTCACAAAAGACTCAATACTCGCTCTCCTTTGTCAGTGAATCCCTTCCAAGCACAAGCTTTTCAAAAACATTCTCACCTAGACTGATCAGCTGCTGCTGCCACTGCTGGCGAGCTCACAGGTTTGCTCCATTAAAAACAAAGGCTTAATCAGCATCCAGATTGCACAAGAGCTTTGCTGCTGGAGGCATACCCCCTCTTAGGGGCCAGGAGAATCACACCTTCCTGTCGTTGCGAACACCCAGTGCCCAAACCAGGGGTGTCAAACTCATTTTCACTAGGGGCCACACCAGCCTCGCAGTTGCCTTCAAAGGTCCAAATGTAATTTTAGGACTGTATAAAGGTACTACTCCTTAACTAGGGGCAAGGAGCTCGGCGCTGCCGTTGGGTAGAAACAAGGTGCCAGACGGGATAAAACAAAGTGGAGGGCCAGATTTGGCCCAAGGGACTTGTGTCTGCTGCCTGTGGCCTAAACTGATAGCCTCCAATGACATCCACGCTATGAACTGTGCCCCCCCGCCCCCAATTCATCTGTTGAAGCTCTAACCCCCTGTAGCTCAGAAGTGACTATATTGGAGACAGGGCCTTTAAAGAGGTAACTGAGTTAAAAATGAGGCCATTAGGGTGTCCTTATAAGAAGAGATCTGGATACACAGAGACACCAGGAATGCAGCTGCACAGAGGAAGGACCAAGTGAGGACACGGAGAAGAGAGACATGTATCTGCAAGCCAAGGACAGAGACCTTAGAAGAACCCAAACCTGCCAGCACCTTGATCTTAGACTTCCAGCCTCCAGAACTATGAGCAAAAATACCTTTCTGTTGTTGAAGAGTGAAGACTTCCCCCTCCCTACCAGTCTGTGGTATTTTGTTATGGCAGCCCTAGGAAATGAACACAGACGTACTGATAGTTAAGCAAAAGGCCCAATTGCAAAACCTCATCCCTCTTTGGCCTGGTTCCCCAGACAATGGAGCTGCCTGACCCACCCCTGGCCCAGCCTCTGCTGACAGCACAGTCGTGTGCCCACACTGGAGAAACCACTGCCATTGCTCCGCAGCTCTCTCCAGCCCAGCCAAAACGCCAATATCAAACAACCCCAGGATGCGCCTAACAGGAGCAAGGAGAATAGTGTATCTCAAACCTCAACAAAGCCTAAGAAAGAAGGAAATACCAACACCGAGGCAAAGGGCCAATTTCCACTATGGATAGTTGGGCTTGTCTGACCATATCAGGCTCATGCTGAAGACTCTGCTGTCTCTCTCAGTAAAACATACAAACCCCTCTCTGGGGAGGGAATTAATCACTTCCTGTGACACCTGTCACCTCCCTACTTGTAAGATGTGGTCCCTCCTAGCAACTCCAGGCAACCCATACCAACACCAGCAGAAGTTAGGTGCACATCAAAAGAACATGCACGTACCATTCGTTTCACTTTTCGGCAGAGGCATCTTCTTTGCCACCGTGGAGAAAACTAGGAGAAACTGAACGGGGTGGGCACACAGATAAATTAAGAAAATCGCTGAGAAGGCAGTACCCCTACTGCCGGCTGGAGTCCCCTAGAGCCTGTGTGGGCAGGACTACCCTCCAGGCTCTCACACCGGAGAGTCTGAGATAGAGTCACAGGGACCCACTTCCATCCTGCCCCCTGCAGCCTGGGGTGGCCTCCTCAAGATGTCAAACCCCAAGGGAGGGCGGGGTGGGGGTGAAGAGCACACATCTCCCAGGGAGCAGGCTGCCGGGATGTAAAGCAAGCTGAAAACAGCACGTAGCGACAACACAGACAGTATGTGACCATTTGTTCTACAGAAAATACAAAACAACTACGTATCTGCGTGTACATATATACATATGGAAAAGCACAGAGCACTCTAACCATGCAATGACATTAAGATGGCCGGGTGCTGCACATGCATTAAGATAACTGCCGATAAAAAGCATTTCAAATTTAAAAATAACACAGCAGAGAAGGCAGAGCCTGATTCCAACTGTGTAAAATGTGCACACGCACATACATAAGTAAAAAGAAGACAGAGCTACCCAAGTCCAGGCTTCTGTTGCTATGGAGTTGGTTTAAAGTGCGCTCAAACAATATAGGCAAACGGGGAAAGTGTTTATATTTCAATATCTAAAAAAATACATAATTCATTTTCCTAAAGAAAAAAACCTGCAGAATACCCACTGAACTGATGACAAAGGCTAAATGGTTAGCCTGGGGAGAGAATGGGCACAGGAAAGTGTCTTAGTCCATTAGGACTGTCACAACAAATTACCACAGTCTGGGTGGCATACAAACAACAGAAATTTCTTTTCACAGTTCTGCAGACCCAGATCAAAACTGGCAGATTCTGTGCCTGATGAGGGCTTCCTCCCTGGTTCATTGCCAGTGACTTCTCATTGTGTCCCCACATGGAGGAAGGGAGCCTTCGGGGCTCCTTTAAAGGGCACTAATCCCATTCATGAGGGCTCCACCCTCATGACTTGCTCACCTCCAGAAGGCCCACCTCCCAGTACCATCACCTTGGGGATGAGGTTCAACATACGAATTTTGGGAAGACAGAGTCTATAACAGGAAGGCATTTTCACACTTTTTTTTATTTTATAACAAGATTTCTGTACTATATTAATGTAATACTGATATGACTAGAAAGAAAGACAAGAGCCCTTGGGGACACACACCTGACCCCCTTCCCCACCTTACCCTCTACCCACCAATAGAAAACCCCTCCTTTAAACTGAAGGTGGAGGCTTCCCACCTACTGTCATCCTTAACTTCACAGAGAAGCAAAACTACAAAGACCATAAAAATGTCAATATCTTTGCTATATTTGTCATCTAAATGTCAAAATGTCAACATCAATAGCTGTCCAATGTCCCTTCTATTTCTCCCTAGGGCCATCCTAAGGGAGGGACACTGGGCTCAGGCTGGCCCAAGCCTCATCCCCCATCACCTGACCTCTGGCCAGCCCCGTTCCCAGGCCAAGCAGGTTGCACCCTCCCTGCCCATCCCCTGCCCCTCCCCCTTTCATAAAGACACCATTTGGTAAATCCCTGACAGTTCATTTCCCACTAATTGTCACTGCGTGAGCCTTCTCTACTCTGCTCCTAGATAAATAAATAAAAATCAATACCCAGTTTGGGAAGATGTTTGATGGATCCGAAGTTAACAAAGCCACAGTGGCTTCAACTGAACAGGCTGTGATGAGTAAGACCCTTTTCATGAGCTATATTTTGCTTCAGCTCCAAAAGGGGGACAAATACATCTGAAAGGCTGAATGAAGAGCAGGGGAGTCAGAAAACAGAGCCCCTTGTTAACCATTTCCTTCCCACCAACCCAAAAATCTTGCTGCCCTTTGGGTCCTGAATCTATAAAGATATTCAGGGTTAGTGGCTCTGGGGTTGGCAGGCAGCGCGGCAGTGCAACTGCTGTTTGAATGGCGAAGGGCAAGGGCTCAAGTCAGGCAGGCATTGCTGCAGGATCCCTCCAGCCACACTCTGCCCTATTGGACTTCCTCACTGCTCATTTCTCCAGGGAAGTAACGCAGAGACTGACTCGCTCACTCTCACCCATCAAACTCCATGCACTGCCCCAGAGGACAGAAAGGAGGTCCTGGGGTTTTCTGCAGACAGTCCCTCCTTTATCCCAGGGCCCCTCCATCAGGGGTCCAGCCAAAGCCTTCTGCTCTCACAATTTCCTCCTGTCTGCAGGCCATCTGCTGAACAACGGGGTTTTATCATAAGGTGGAAAGAACCAGAAATTGAAACGATCTTAAGCTGAATTGGCCCCCCGGCCTCATAAACTCCCAGAACAGTGGGCATTGTGAAACCAAATTCCAGCCCCCAAAAGACTACATTCCCATGGGCACTCAATCAGTGCTGGACAACCACGCAGACTCAAGATCAAAACCCATTAATTCATACTTCATGAAGCCCCTCCATAGACTCAGGCCGCTGCCCTGAAGGGAAACCTTTACTCTGTCTCAGAGTGATGGTGGACAGTGTTTGCAGGGCCTCCTCTTCAACGGCAACATTTGTATTCAGTGACCGTGGCAATTATACATAATTCTTATCTATTTATAAGACCAGCTAAGACAAATTCCCCTTCTCATATCAACAGCATGAATTAATTTCTTTTCAAATGGCCTACAATAGAAACTTACTGTCAGGATGATCTTTCTGCCAATTAGTGGGGTTCTGGGCATTAATGGTTACTTTGCCCTTTCAGACCCTTTCATTCTCTCTTCAGATGTTCCCCCACCATTCCCAAGCCATTCCTAATTTTCTTTATAGTCTATCCAAGACTCTCCCCTGGGATCGTCTTCATACTCAAAGCATACATTAGAACAAGCATGAAACAAAAGAGTTCAAGAGAAAGGCGCTGCTGTACAGAACAAATTGGCCAGTGACTGTTCACACTGCCCAGAGAAAGCCCCTACACTCAGATGGCTGATCAAATACACCTGCCCCCAGCACGGGCCCCAGCAAACCCCCAGCACCAGTGAGTGGTGACCCCTCAGGACTGCAAAGAGCTCTCAGTAAGAGACTGTCCTCAAAACCCAGTGGGGCCCAGGTGGGAAGGCAGAATGAGACCCAGCAGGGGCTTGAAGAGCCTCCGAGCCAGCCCCTGCCTGCTGGTTGCAAGGTAAGGCCAAGGACCCACAAGATCTTCCCACCAAGAGCAAGTTCACACATTCCCCAGGGGGATTCAAGAGCACAGCACAGCAGCCCACATCGAGGACTGCGCAAAGCTATTAGCACACAGAAATATTTGTCAGCAAGGAAGCCCAGGGTCCAGGAGGCAGAAACTGAGAGCCATTCAAGCTTTTGATGAAAAAAAATGACATTATGGTTTTTCCTCCAAGACCACGTCATGGCTCCCCAACCAACAATCACATCCGGAGAATGGTCCTTCTACAACACAAGTAATCAGTTTCTCATCAGCCCCAGGGCCAAGTTCCAGGAATTCTTTCCTCTCTTTCTCCAGTTGGCAATTTCAGGCAAGAAAGAAGGAAGGTAAGCAGGGATGAGAACATCAGCCTCCCTCCACGGGTACCTGTCCAGCTGAGTCCAGTGGGCCTGACCCGATCCTCGATCACCCTGATCCAACAGAATAAACGGCCTTTGACCCCTGTTGTCCCTCACAGGGTCTCTCCTATGCCTACTCCCTCTCTGGGACAGCAGAGAATTCCAGCACCAGCTGAGGTCTCACAGCGGCTCCTGCTCCCTCTAGGACTTGTAGGGACGCAGTGTCTGACAGGCTGCCTGTGCCTGCACTGGGTTCTTATTGACATCAATTCCTCTCTACTGATGGCAGCGCACGCAGACAACCCTGTTATAGCCACTAATGGCCTTCAGTTATAATCTCACAGCCTGGCCTTCTCTGTCTGTCTGTCTGTCTGTCTCTCTCTCTCTAGGGATACAGCCAGACTTCTGGCTGCAGTTCTTATCCTGCTTCTTTGCACATGCTCATTCCCCAAACCCAACCCACCAGGCCTACTCTGGTGCCTTGTCATATTTTTTCATTTTGACTTTGCAGCCACTAAAGGGAGTTATCCTCAAGTTATAGGAAGGAGAAGTGGAACCAAGGGAGACACACCCAGTGGATGGCAGAAGCAAGCTCCTCCCAGAGCCCTGCTGCCCAGGCTCCCTCCCTCATCCTCCTATAACAAGCCCTTGTTGATGTGATGCTTTGTCAATGGTCTTATGCCATCATTGGGTGTGTTGTCATCTCCCAGGTGGCATCTTAAGTTCCTTTCAGGTTAGGACCATAATCACGGTCACTCACTTCTCCCAGTTGCTAGGTCCGTTCACGTACACAGAGCCACACAGCGGGCTGTCAGCGGCAGTCACTACTTACAATGAAGTCTGACATTTAAAATCTGAACTTAGCAAAATGTAACCAAGGGGATGATTAGTCATATTACCAAGAGCTTATTTCCTTTTAGGAAAAATGTCAAATTCAATTCCTCTACATAAAAGCCCTAAATGACCTGTTTCGACATCACTGGCTGTTTAACAGAGGCACGAATGGGTCCATCCTATTTCAAGGGTGGCACTCACCAGCTGAGGCATCACGAGGTCAGCCAAGTAGACGAATGCAGCTCCAAGGGTGAAGCCAACAGCCACAGGGAAAAAGGCAAAGGCACCAAAGCCCCCAGAGGATGTGGCCATCTCAACCGCTGGGGCCAGGAGGGACCAGTAGGAGGCTGCTAACATGACCTGCAAAAAGTGAGCAACAAACTGTCAAACCAACCACAGAAGGCCCCCCAAGTGGGGGTGTCACTGCTCTCTATGGGCCAAAATGAACCGTACAATCAATTTCACATGTTAGGCCTTTAATCCTCCATGGTGGGTACATACCAAACCAAAAGCCAAATCAGAATTCCTGAAACTAATGTTGTAAGTACTCAACCTGCGGTAGAATGCAGTTGACCTTGGAGGATAGAGTCTGATTTGCTGCCATCTAGCCTCTATTTCAATGGTTCTCAAACAGGGACAATTTTGCCCTCTAGGGGATATCTGGCAATGTCTGGAGACATTTTTGGTTGTCACACTAGGGGCATCTAGCAACTAGAGGCCAGAGATGCTTGTAAACATCTACAGTGCACAGCTCCTGAGAGCAAAGAATTATCTGGCCCTAAAAGTCAATAACGCTGTCGAGAAATCCTATTCTAACTGAATACCTCCAGGACACATTGCTTTGTGAGTGTAAGCCACTGCATGAGAAGACAAAGATCTTCCTTACAGTCAGTGGGAAACTCTCTCCCTTCCATTTTTACGTGTTAGCTCTAGCCCTGCTCTCTCGAGCACCAAACATTGTCTTTCCTCTGTGATATGGGATAGACTTTGAAATATCTGATGAAACCGGGACTCAGCGTCAGCTTGGTCTCATCGATTTATGAATCTCTAAAAAGGAAGAAGAGAACTAACATTTATCGATCACGTACTATTTCCAGGGAGCAAGTTTCACCATTTGATATCTTATTTTATCATCACAAATACCCTGAGAGGTAGATATTGTTTTCTCTTACTACTTGTAGGCAAAGAAATTGAATCTCAAAGTCGTAAGATAATTTGCTCAAGGTCACATAGCCAACAAATGGCAGATTCAGGGAACTGAGCAAGCAGGACCATAATCACCTTGACAAGGGGACAAAGACAAGCAAAAAAGAGAGAAATGAAGCTAGACCCCGATCTCTATGAGGTCAATTCAATACAAGAGTCTCCAGTGTTTAGCAAATTGAACACTCACGCACAGTCATTGACTCCTATAGATTCAGTGGCATCTTCCCGCTGGAGTACACCCACTAGCCATCATAACCATACGACAGTCATCACTGACATATAAAATGTTGAATGGGTTTCTAAAAGTGACTAAATTATGCCTTGTCTTCAAAAAATACATCTGCATCATCCATCTCCAAAATAACACGCAGAGTGACGGCACTAAGCATTACAAAAGTAATGGGAAAGAACAAATCCGTACAAAAGTGACTTCCTTCCTGTCAGCCATCATCCACACACAGTCATCGGCTCTGGGCTAGATTCTCCCAGAAAAAGTCTTAGCGCCACTCCTAGATGATTGCAAATGCTTCAGAAACTCCCAAAAAGAATGAAAATGTCTCATCAGGTCAGCTCCCTGAGAGCACCGAAGAAAGCTTGTTCACATGCAATTTGCCGTTTTGAAGTCTACAATTCGGTGGCACTAATCACCTCCAGAGTGTTGTACAACCCTCAGCACTATTTCCAAACCTTTCTCACCATCCCAAACAGAAGTTCTGTTAACTATTAAGCAATAACTCTCCATTCTCCCCTCTCCCCAGGTCCTGGTAACCTCTAGTCTACTCTCCATCTCTATGAATTTGCCTGCTCTAGGTATTTCATGTAAGTGAAACCATACAGTATTTGTCCTTTTGTGTCTGGATTATTTTACTTAGCATAATGCTTTCAAGACTGATTTGTGTTGTGACATGTGTCAGAATGTCATTCCTTTTTCTGGCTGAATAATACTCCATTTATGAAGCTGTGACTAATGAACTAACCTAAAAAATATGACTAAACTAACCTAAAAATATGAAAAAAGGAGACAAAAGACTGAAGAAAGAGCTAAAACAGCTGCTCACCTTTATCCTGAGCAGCAGGAGGCAGGGGCAGGGGCAGGGGGTGGGGGCAGGGGGAAGCCAGCAGACTCCTGGTTTCTGTTATAAACCCAGTAGAATAACCTGACTTTTTAAACTATATGTGCATACCTTTGAGGGGAATTTTTAAAGAAACTGATAATATCATTGGAAAATATATAAAAGTAAATATTATAAGTAAATTTATCATATCACATTATTTTTATTGTTTTAATAATAGATCTTTATTTCACAGTGAAAATTCAATGAGGGAAAATGCTCCTATTTACAACTCAACTTCCAGAAATGTTTCTGCCTGATAGAGATACCCAACTAGACTGTGTGTTTTTGTTAAAGGCACCTCTTGACACCAGAAAAAATAGCAGTCTTGACACCAGAAAATTTAAAAGAAATGGAGGAGACATTTTAAACGAGCTGATAGCTCTGACTGGTGTGGCTCAGTGGATTGAGTGCCACCCTGTTAACCAAAAGGTTGCCAGTTCGATTCCCAATCAGGACACATGCCTGGGTTGCAGGCCAGGTCCCCAGTTGGGGGCGTGAGAGAGGCAACAGATTGATGTATCTCTCACACATTGATGTTTCTCTCCATCTCTTTCTCCCTCCCTTCCCCCTCTCTAAAAATAAATAAATAAAATCCTTTTTAAAAAATCTGCAGATATTTGCAAGCTCTGAGAGAAAATCTCCCATTTCCCTTCAGTAATCCACAAAACCTAGCAAAACTCATATGATCTTTTCTGAAAATATCATGCAAACTACCACAGGGATCCATACTTTATAACGCTATTATTTTCCCTCTGTGTCAGAGGTACCAGCACAGAATAATCAAAAACAATAACCTAACTCCCTAGCCCACAGCAGGCAAACCTTTTCATTTCTGCTTAAGTGCTCATTTTGGGACCATTTCAGCTCTGAAAATATAAATGAATTGGTGAAGAGTTCCTTAAGGAACACATCAGAATATCTGGGCATGATGGGGCCAGTTAAGCATTTCTTTTATGACAGTAATGACAGCTTAAAGACTAGAAGGAAATCCAAGCCACAAAATAAAATGCCCCCCCAATAAAATGGGGAGGGCAAAATGCTGCACATCGATCACTTACAATGCACTGAATATCAGCATCCGTATTCCATGACAGTGCCTGTGTAGGTAAAGTACATGAAAGTCTACAGAAGACAGGAACACAGTTCAAAACATCAGCACCCAACTCAAGGCCTGCTCGAGTGGGTCCTCCATCAATGTTTGTTGAAGCAAATGAACATGGACTCTAACCTCAAGGCCACTGTATAATTAAGGAGTCCGCACAAACTTGCAATCCATATAAATCAAGGCAATAATTACTCTGAAACTACAGAAGCCAAGTAATACATCTAACTCTGTCTCCAAATCAGATATAAAATTAATTTGTAAAAGTCAATTAGTAAGTACCCAATCAGGGACTATTACACAACCAACATTATGCTGGATCCTAGGGGGCTGAGAGGGAGGGAGGAAGACACAAAAGCTGATCTGGGTCCTGCCTTTGAGGACCTGGCTACGTGCCATCACAAGGGAGACTACAGAAGGTGTCCGATATGATAAACAGAGAAGGCATCAGAACTGACAGATGAGTAAGTCTGTGGTCACTCCAAGTAAGGAGATGGCAACATTGTGACAACATAGAACATCAAAGAAAACACAGTGGAGTACACTTGAAAGTTGGACGTGATTTGGAAAGGAAAACGAGGTGGGGCCTTCTGGCTGGGAGGAGCCCCAGTATGAGCAGCCTAGTGAGCAAACCTGCCAAAGCTGATGATGTAGGGTGACCGGACTAGCTGAAAAGCGAAGTGTGTGCTGGGGTACCGTGAGATGGTTGGGTCTAATTAAGAAGGCTGGCAGAACGGCTTGGACTTCAGACAATAGGTGAGTAGTTCATAGCTCTGGCTGCACAACCAGAAGAGCCTGGAGTTTTTAAAATACAGAAGCCATGGCCCCTCCACAACCTACTGAAACAGGTTCTCCCAGATAGGAAACCAAGAGCCTGGCTGCTGGGTTACGAGCGTAACCTACATGGGAGGCGGGGTAAGGCCTGATCAGAATGGAGGCAGAGGGACAGCGGAGAAGAAAGAAATACGCATGCAACCCTATAGGACGAGGTCACCCATGCCCACTCAATATTGAGTCACCTGCCAGAAAGCCTAAGGGGTGGCCACAGGAACCATGCAATGAGTCAGCTTTCCAGTTTGGCATGTCAAGTATTAGTCATGTCTCAAGCATGAATCAAATTCATATGGGGGCTACCTCTGCACCTAATTTGCTTTCATCAAACAGTCCTCATAATATACCAGCTTCATGCAATTTTATGGAATTAAACCTAACGGCTCAAAATAATAATCATTTACATTCCGCTTCAATTGTCATTATTAACTGATGCAGATCTGCTTAACAACCTGACTCTTGTTAGCTACACCTACCCAGTGAAAGTGAGGGGCAGGGGCTTGGCCTACAAGTTTGTAGGCACTCTCCAAACTAGGAAAGAGCACCTCAGCTTTAAAAAACAAAAACAAAAACAAAAAAACTGGACTTCTGGCCAAGATGCAAGTGTAGGTAGATACACTGTGCTTCCTCACACAACCAAAAGAAGGACAACAACAAATTTAAAACCAAAAAACATCCAGAACTGACAGAAAATCGAACTATATGGAAGTCCAACAACCAAGGAGTTAAAGAAGAAACATTCATCCAGACCAGTAGAAGGGACAGAGATGGGTAGCTGGGTGGAGAGGACTCGAGGCAAGGCTGCAGCTGGCGGATCCCCAGTGGGTCCCACATTTGTGTGCAGATGAACTGGGAGGAATAACTGTGGAGCAAGACAGACACACAACCCCAGGTTCCAGCAGGGAAATAAAGCCTCAAACCTCTGACTGAAAACATCTGTGGAGGTTGAGTAGGCAGGAGAAAATCCCAGCCTCACAGGAGAGTTCACTGGAGAGACTCACAGGGTCCTAGAATATACACAAGCCCACCCACCTGGAAATCAGACCAGAAGGGCTGATTTGATTGTGGGTAGCAGGGGAAGTGGCATTGTTCCCTCTCAGACCCCTCCCCGTCATACAGCATCACCACACAGTGACGTGGGTTGCCCCACCCTGGTGAACACCTAAGGCTCTGCCCCGCATATGTAACAGGTGCATCAAGACAAAAAAAAAAAAAAAAAAAAAAAAAAAAAAAAAAAAAAAAAAAAAAAAAAAAAAAAAAAAAAAAAAAAAAAAAAAAAAAAAAAAAAAAAAAAAAAAAAAAAAAAAAAAAAAAAAAAAAAAAAAAAAAAAAAAGGCCCAAATGAAAGAACAGATCAAAGCCCCAGAAAAAAATACAACTGAGCAACAAAGAGATAGCCAACCTATCAGATGCACAGTTCAAAACACTGGTAATCAGGATGCTCACAGAATTAGTTGAATTTGGTCACAAATTAGATGAAAAAATGAAGGCTATGCTAAGTGAAATAAAAGAAAATGTACAAGGAACCAATAGTGATGGGAAGGAAACTGGGACTCAAATCAATGGAGTGGATCAGAAGGAAGAAAGAAACATCCAATCAGAAAAGAATGAAGAAACAAGAATTCAAAAAAATGAGGAGAGGTTTAGGAATATCCAGGACATCTTTAAACGTTCCAACATCTGAATCATAGGGGTGCCAGAGGAGAATAGGAAGAGCAAGAAGTTGAATACTTATTTGAACAAATAATAAAGGAGAACTTCCCCAATCTGGCAAAGGAAATAGACTTCCAGGAAGTCCAGGAAGCTCAGAGAGTCCCAAAGAAGTTGGACCCAAGAAGGAACACACCAAGGCACATCATAATTACATTAGCCAAGATTAAAGAGAAGGAGAGAATCTTAAAAGCAGCAAGAGAAAAGGAGACAGTTACCTACAAAGGAGTTTCCCATAAGACTGTTAGCTGATTTCTCAAAAGAGACCTTCCAGGCAAGAAGGGGCTGGAAAGAAGTATTCCAAGTCATGAAAGTCAAGGACCTACATCCAAGATTACTCTATCCAGCAAAGCTGTCATTTAGAATGGAAGGGAAGATAAAGTGCTTCTCAGATAAGGTCAAGTTCAAGGAGTTCATTATCACCAAGCCCTTATTATATGAAATGTTAAAGGGATTTATCTAAGAAAAAGAAGATACAAAATATGAACAGTAAAATGACAATAAACTCACAGTTATTAAGAACCAAACCTAAACAAAAACAAAAACAAACTAAGCAAACAACTACAACAGGAACAGAACCACAGAAATGGAGATCACATGGAGGGTTACTACTGGAGGAATGGGAAGGGGAAAGCATGGGAAAAGGTACAGAGAATAAGTAGCATAAATGGTAGGCCAAGAATAGACAGGGGGAGGTTAAGAATAGTGTAGGAAATGTAGAAGCCAAAGAAGTTATATGTATGACCCATGGAAATGAACTAAAGGAGGGGAATGCAGGTAGGAGGGGGTGTGCAAGGCAGAGGGGAATAAAGCGGGGGAAATGGGACAACTGTAATAGTATAATCGATAAAATATATATTTTTAAAAAATCTACTCTATGACCCAGTAATTTCTCTCTTTGACAGCTGTCCCAAGAGAAATGAAAACATACATCCACACAAGAACTACACAAGAATGTACACAATGGCTTTATTCACAGGCCAAACCTGGACACAGCCCAAACATCCATCAACAGCAAAATCTGTAGTGTATTTATAAAATAAAATACTCTTTAGCAATAAAGAAAAACTACTGATATTACAACATAGATGAATCTTAAAGTCATTAGACTGAGTGAAAATACTATGTGTGTGTCTGTACATGTGTATATATACATAGTGTGTATATATACACACACACATATATCTGTGTGTGTGTATATACGCAGCTTAAGCACAAGAATATACAAAAATAATCTATGGTGACAGAAGTCATAAAATGGTCACCCCAGAGAAGAGGCAGCATTGGCTTAGGTAATAGAAGCTCTATCACATAGAGACAGAAATGTACTCTATCTCATTTTGAATGGTGGTTACACAGGTGCACGGAATTGTCAAAATGCACTGAGCTGACACTTAAGATCTAGGCATATATGTAAATTATACTCATTTTTTAAAAAGCCTTAGGAAGCCTGCCCCAGGGTCCGATGAGCACATTTGCACTATGGAAAGTATATAAGGAATGAGGTTCCAAGGTCCACCCTAAAGAGGTCCCTCTGGGGAGGGATCATCCAATACAACTGTCAAGTACTTGACAAGGCCAAGGCCCAGAGCTAAGAGTCAGGCCATCCTTTGAAACTAAGTACGTGCAGTATTAGACAAGCATGGAAATCCTATCCAAAAGGACCTCTTAGCATCCTTTCTCAGTGACCTCAGGTCTTTGCTGGTGAGGCCCTAAGCTCCTTAAAGAAAGGACCATCACTCAAGGCATATCCAGGCTTCAAATATGCTGACCAGCAACCAAATTCTAATCTCCTCTGCCAAAACAGAGGGAAAGGGCTAAAAACCAGTTAGCCATTAAATCCAGTCCTGCTCTAAATCTGAGTTCCCATTCTCAAGTGCAATTCAGCTCAAGGAATATTTACTCAGCAACTCTGGTGTGTGAGATGCCCACCTGGACTGGCGCTCCCACTGGCAATGATGGGAGCTACACCTAAAATAAGACCACAGCACTCCAAGGTCAAATATCATTCAGACTTTTCGTTGGAGCTCACCATTCCTCTTCCGAAGACCCACTATATGAATGATGGAGAGGGGCAAGTATACTAATTACTTCAGCCCTTTCAATAGATTCACACTAGCTAGATGCCAAAACCATCAACTCCATGTAGACTTTAAAAAGGAGAGGGAGGGGCACCCTTATTAAACCTTTTCACCAGCTTGTCACCAAGAGAGTGAGAACATGGTATTGCTCAAAGCAGCCTCTCCGTGGCACCCAGCCACCAATCCATCAGCACCCTCTCGACTTCAGCCAATTGAAAGACAATTGCACCAGCTGGTCAAGCCCTCCCCACCCACCAAGCACCACCCACTCATACTGATCCAGTCTGTCCCAGATCTGGCTGCTCACATTGGAAGGAGAGAAGAGTGAGCCCACTGAGAACAAACTCAGACACCTAGGTAGGAGAAGCGTTTGCCCCGCTTCATTGAACCCCCTCCAAGGAGGTGACAAACCACCGAACTACTGGCTTTGTGCCTCTCTCTACTCCAGGGAGAGGCTTCGGGACAGGATCTCCATGGTCAAGAAGAAGGAAAATGCCATTCCTTATTCCAGACAAAATCACATTTCATTTTCACTACTCATGAAAACATGACTTGTCAAAGTGTGTGCTGTCTCAACTCACCTGAGGGATGCCAGAGATTCCCATCAGAATGGTGGCAGTGACCTTGGGAGATGAAGGGGAGTGATGGGACTAGGGACTAGTGAATCCCAAGAGACTAGATGGAGCATGAAAAAGCTCCCCACCTAGGTTTGCCTGATCTAACAAATAAAAATATGGGAAACAGTTAAATTTGAGTTTCAGGTTGAACGATTAGTAGTTATTTTTATTTTGGACATGCTATACTAAAAAAGAAACAGTTACATATCTGAAATTTAAATTTAACTGACCATCCTATGTTTTATCTGGCAAACTTGGCTAGCCCCATCAGCCACTCAGGGACAGATCTGCTGTCTTTTTTATATTTCCTCTCCTTCCTTCTTTGCAAAGGGCAATCATACATCACAGTGGATAGAAGGCATGACTCTAGAGTCAGGCTGCCTGATTCAAGTCTAAGCTGCACCACTTTAGGCTCCCAGCTGGGAGACCTTGGGTGAGAGCAGCATGTCTCCAGGGCTATTTCTTCATATGGAAAACAGAAATAATAATATAGTGGCACTCATACAAGAAATGAAATTCATAACAATAACAATATTTACATAAAGACTGACCATGTGCTAGGAACTTTCTTAATCCTCCTAAACATTAAGACTCAGGTCCATTTGTCCCTATTTCACATATGGGGAAATTCAGGCACAGAGTGGTAAAGTAATTAACAAAGTCATACAATTAGTAAGAGGCAGCGCCAAGATTCAATCCTAGCCAAGGTGGCTCTTAAGTCCCTGCTCTTGCCTTAATGACCATCTCCAAGGTGGTGCTTATCTCCTACAGTTGTCAGAACTAAATGCAATAATGCATGTAAAATGCTTAGCACAAAAACTGGCCTAATGAATCTACAAATGCTAGATACTACATTTGTGTGTGATATGTCTCTATTTTTTTACTATTATTAGGGCAAATGTTACATGTGGAAATAACCAAACAGAAAAATGAAGGATCTCAGAAAGAACCCACGGAACTCAGGAAAGCAATTTTTTAAATTATTTTTATTAATTATTCTATTATAGTTATCCCAATTTTTCACCCTTTGACCCCCTCCACCCAGCACCCCCCAGTCCCTCAGGCAATCCCCACACCATTGTTCATGTCCACGGGTCATGTGTAGATTCTTTGGCTACTCCAGTGCCTATACTGTACTCTACATCCCCATGGCTATTCTGTAACTACCTGTTTGTACTTCTTAATCCCCTTGCCTCTTCTTCCACTCCTCTACACCCCCTCCCATCTGACAACCATCAAATGCTCTCTGTATCCATGATTCTATCTCTGTTCTTTTGTTTGCTTGGTTTGTTTCTTAGATTTAATTGTTGATAGATATGTATTTATTGCCATTTTATTGTTCATAGTTTTGATCTTCTTTTTCTTAAGTCCCTGCAAATATTGGAATGCTTGAAGTTGTCCCTGAGGCTGCTTACATTATCCTTGTTTTTTGGATTCGTTTTTCTTCTTACTGTTCTAATTGGTTGCTTTTTGCTTCCTTATGTTCCAAATCATTGACTTGATTCTCAGCTTCATCCACTCTACTGTTGTTTCCCTGTACATCATTCTTTATTTCAATTTGTGTATCCTTCATTTCTGACCAGACCTTTTCTATGCTGCTGAGGTCCTCACTAAGTTCCTTGAGCATCCTTATAAACAGTGTTTTGAACTCTGCATCTGATAGATTACTTATTTCCATTTTGTTTAGTTTTTTTTCTGGAGTTTTGATCTGTTCTTTCATTTGGGCCATGTTTCTTTGTCTCCTCACTTTGGCAGCCTCCCTGTGTTTGTCTCTATATATTAGGTAGAGCTACTCTGACTCCCTGTCTTGGTTGCATCACCTAACGTAGTAGGGGTCCTTTAGGGTCCAGTGGCCCTGCCTCCCCTACCACCCAAACTAGGTACTCCAGGTACACCTTTTGTGTAGGCTGAGTACACCCTCCTCTTGTAGTTGAGCCTTGACTGCTGTTGGCAAGTCAATGGGAGGGATTTATTGATGCTAGTCAGCTGTAAGAATTGTCAGTGACCATTGCCCACCAATCTCCACCATCTGTGGAGGATCAGCTGTGCAGGGGCAGGGTGGTGGTACTCCAACATGGTCTGTGAGTGCACAAGCTCTGGAGTTTCCTGGGTGGTACAAGCCAAAGTCAGCCCCTGTCTGTGTTTTGCCTGGGGCCATCCTGCATGAGCTACAAAGCAATCCGGGATGGCTGCTACTTGTGCTGGGCTTGGAGATTCCCAAGTGAAGGCAAGCTTTGAATCTAAGCCAGCTACTGTTAGTGCCAAACCTGGGGCCACTGAGCAAGAGGTACAGGCACTGGGGGCTCACTAAGGCCAGATCTTGCTTGTTTGAGAGGATTTAGGAAGTTGTGAAGCATAAGCCAAGACCGGTCATTCATATGGAAAAGTCACTGATAACAGCTTGTGTGAACCTGTAAATCAGTGGGATGGAGCCTCAGGGGATCTCCAGGGTGAGGCAAACAGTGTTAGCCAGGCTGATGGAGTCTCAGATATGGCATCCTCCTGCCGGTTCCATGGCTCTGTGGAAGGAGGGTTCAAAAAAGGGATGATGGCCTCTGCCTGCCTTTCTGTCTGGGAGAAACTGTCCCCCAGCTCTCGCCTTGATGCCACACACTTTGGTTCCTCCCCATATGCCACCGGTGCCTTTCAAGCTGCTACCCTGATGCTAGAGTTCATGGGCAGTGAGTCTGAGTAAGTCCACGTATGGGTCCTTTAAGAGGAACTGCTTGAAACTCCAACACTTTCTTCTACCAACTCAATCCCCACTGGTGTTTGCAGCCAGAAGTTACAGGGACTTATCTTCCTGGCACTGGAACACTGGGCTGGGACTCCTCATTTCTGAGGTATCCCTCAGAGAGGGAATATTTATAAAGGGAAAACCTATTGTAAGAGGGTGCAGCCAGGGGCCCCCCCAAAGAAGGATTTGTAATGGGGTCCAGAACTCAGGGTGTCCAGGAAATATTAAAAATATGGGATATCCTCACCCACACAAGTCTTAACTGGGGGATGGGACACACGGAACAGAGCCATTGAGAGTTATTTTGCATGCAAGTTTTGCAAATAACCTTAGGCATGGTCATTTAACATATCTGTAAGTTTTATCTGGTTTCATGGATATGTTAAATAGCTGTGGCTATGCTTGAGCCAGGGAGATGGGAGTGACTTCCAGGATATAACTAGGAGGTAACTCCCCCTGGTTACAGAGCCTGCGTAAGAGCTTGGAGATGACTGGCTCCACACTACAGGGCCACATCTGCCCGGACTTACTATGGCAGCCCAGAAAAGCTGGGAATGCTGTCAGGTATAGCCGACTGTGGGAGGAATCGGAAATGGGGCTGCAGAGGAAGGTTCGCCTGGGGATTTAAACCCAGGAGTGGCAGCCATGATGAGAAGAACCACGTGGCTTTGGGTCTCCCTTTGCCACTCAGCTTAGGAAGCTGGAAAGCAAGATGTAGCAGTGATGCAGGGCTCTCGCTTAGCAGTTTGGAAGAATGTAGGAGAGATGTTGCAGGAAGGAAAGGGGTGAAAGGACTCTCGGTGGTGGGCCATGAGAAGGTGCCACGTGGTTTTGGATTAACTGGAGATTGTGGTGGCGACACAACTGATGGTGCTGGGAACCAAGGGAGGCCTACCAGCCGAGCATGGATTACTGGGAAGAACCGGGAGCTACCTGAGCCATGGACTTCTATTTCTTTTCCTGAGATATGGTACCCCCGACTGGGCAAAGGGGGGAAGGAAGGACTGTGTATGTTTGTAGGTGTTTTAAGGGACTTTGGGATTTTAATGAAGACATTAAGTCATTACTCTTAAGTCTGTATAACTTTTGAATAAATAATTCCTTTCTTTTTCACCAATCTCTGACATGGAGAGCTATAATTCCCTGGTGGCAGGCAAGGCAAACCTAGTACAGGGGGACCCCAGGAGAAGAGGGGTCCATTAAGTAACATTGTACAACCCCTTTTCTGGCGGTCAATCAAGGAAAATCATGGGAAACCACATGCGAAGTAGCTTTAAAGTAATACAACTACTTGTACATGCGCAATAAAAGCCCGCCAAAACTAGCCAGGAAGGATCTGCCCTATGAGAATAGAATCACTCCAGCCCATGAGGTCAATCTCTGCTTGGAGTTGGCCTGCTCCCATTTTCTTTGCTGTAAATTCTGTGTGTTCAGTTCAATTCTTTGTCCTGATCACCAAAAACTTGATTACCTATGCCCACCTGTGACACTATTATTAATATGAGAGGGATATGAATGTGTGGAGTAAATTTATGAAAAAGAACAGGATGTTGGCTGGGGAAAAAAACAACAGGGAGAATAAGAAAGACTTTTCACAAACTGAAACCATGAAAACAAAACAAACAAACAAGCAGAAAAAGCTTTGTTCTATTTATGGAGTTAGTCAATGAAATTTCCCACCATGCAGAACAAAAACAGTAAAGGGACTACAAAATAACAAGAGAAAAAGGAAGAAAATGAGAGGCTCGGTCCAGGAAGTCCAAGAGCAAACAGTAACGAGAACGGAGGACCAGTGGGGGAAACTATTAAAGGAACATAAAATAACAGCTGCCAAACTGAGGGGCACTGGTTTCCAAATCAAGGAATTGCAGAAATGTGGGGGAAATTTTCTCAAGAAACAGACAAAAATGGTAACTTCCAGAAAAGAGGACAGGGCCATGGAGGGGGTGGGGAGGACCGCTTTTTTTTTTTCTTTATAAACCTTTTATTAACATTAGCTCTTTCTACATGGATGCATCTATTATCTTGATAAAAATAAACAATGACTCACAATATCGAGCCCAACTAAAATGTCCAACAAGACCTTAGTAAAAAAATATCAGAGTCACAGGTGCAGCTTAGTGTAATTCAGTTATACCTCAGTACAGGTGAGAGCACGTTTTATGGTCAATGTGTGTGACAAAGTGCCATGCACCCACCTGAATGAGAAAGAGTTCAGGACATACTAAGTGAAAGAACATGTTTTTACACATGATGTGCAGTATGATCCCATTTGTTAAATTACATATAAGCAAAAAAGCATAGAAGGTCGTACTGCTGAGAAGAAGTATTTAGAGATGTCTGTGTGGAAAAGATCGTCAATTGAAGATGAAGAAGAGAGATCCAAAACCGTAATACCCAAGTTCACTGACCCACACCAATCCCAAATTCCTTATGTGTCCTACACCCATTCTCCCTTGATGTCAGATAAATAAAGATGTATCAGGCATTTACTAAGTGCCATTCACTATACTAAGTGCTTCAAATATACTTATTCATCTGCACGACAACCCTATAAAGGATGAGGATGCTGAGGCTTACAGTCTAAGGAACTACTAGCCCAAGCTCATACAACTAATCAGCTGAGAAACTAGGATCAAACCCAAGAAATATGGCTCCAAAGCCCATGATTAATAGCAGAGCACATGCCCACCAGCACAAGGCTGCACCCCTTGGTACCCAATGCCTCTCTGCCCTTGGCTTACCCCACACCACTGATGGTTTGAGACATTTCCTGGCATGACCACATCCTGGGGAGTTCATCATAATTAAATCGTGGGGAAATTTTCAAAGTGCTCCAGAGATGTAATGAGTTTACATTCAATTAGTTTCTTCCTTCACTGGGAGAACCAGAAAGACTGATTTCCTTACAGTCTCAGTGGGGAGGGGTTTCTCCCTGACTATTTTTTGAGATTTCATTCTAGTGCTCCAGGGATATAAATCAGTGCACACAGAAGATCTGGAGAAACTGGGCAACCTAAAAGCAGCCAAACCCAAGAAAACCTCCAATGAACACACCACCATGCTCATTCAACACTTTAAAAATATTTTTGCAGGCCAACTGTGTTCTAATCCCTGTACTAGGGAATGATACTCGACAGTGAACAAGACAGTCCCTGCTTTCTAGATGCATCTAGTCTGAGAAGGAAGAACTGATCAAGCAATTTGAATCTACAAACAACTACCGTATTGAACAAGCACAGAGAGCTACAGATGATTGTCAAGTTACATTATGGTGAGGAATATGAGATACTCAACTTCCTTAAGGAGAAAACGATGACAAGTCTCTAGAAAGAACTAAGCTCCCAGAGAAGCGGGCAGGCAAACCCCCACGGCTTTGGGAACCAGGTCCATGATAAGAAGGCCGAGGTGAAATACATGGTAAGGCAAACTCTCCCTTGACCAATTGGCAACAACTTACTTCCAAACTCAACCTACACAGTGCCAGGAGCATGCCTGTTCCAAGTCAGTTGGATTTTGGCTCTCTCCAGTTGGGAGGGGCTACACTCTCCAGGGAGCACATGAGATGGGGAGGGGGAGTATGAAAATATCTAGGCTCTCAAAGGAAGCACAAATGCATCCTTCCATATCCTTCCACCCATCATCAATCCATATCCATGCATCCATCCATATCTATTCATCTATCCATATTCGTCCATCCAGCTATCCATATCCAGCTATCTATATCCATCCATCCATCCTCCACCCATCCAGCCATTTGAGCATGTTTTCTTGTTCACTACACCAAAAAAATTTATTGTGAGCCTTCCACACGTCAGGAATACTTTCTTAGCATCTGTTCTGATTTACTCTTTTTGAGATTGCAATACTCCTCAGTCCCACCCCAGCCAGGACTCTCGCTATCTTCCTCCATTCCTTTGCGGTTCTCCATCTCACTTACCATCTCTGTCTGACATGCTCTATGTTTTATTGTAGAGTTTATAATAGCAGACTCTCTCTACTAGAATGGCAGTCCCACAAGGGCAGGAATTTTTGTTTGCTGTTTCGTGTTTTATCCCCAGTGTCTAAAACAATGCCTGGCAACCTGGGGTAGGGAAAGGGTGCAAGAGGGCCACTGGGGGCTCCCTTCATTTTCCCACTGCCCTATGTCCCACAGCCAGGTCCCCACCAGGAGTCCAGCATTGAGGGCAGCACAACCTTCATCTATTATATGCAAATAATAAAAGCTCCAGCTACAGGATGAGTATGAAGGTCAGATGAGGTAATGGATGGGACAGTGCTTTCAAAAATATAAAGCAATAAACCAATGTCACATAATATTATTTGGGGCTCATGAGCCCACAAGATGCAAGTGTTCCCTGCAGTCACCTTACGGACAACCCTACCCCATGGATTTCTTCATGCATAATTGCAACAACTTCCGAAAATTCGAATTGGTAATCTATTTAAAGCCTATGCCCAGGCAATGACTCTGTGCCCCTTCCTCCTGCCTTAAATACCATACTAATCTGTTTTTCCCTTGCTTGTACATTTCACAAACATAAATTTTTTCCCACCCTCCTAGAGAACTAACTCACTTAGCCCCAGGGCTGCAGTGGTTAATTTCTTCACAAGACCAGAGCTTCAGAAGCTAAGGGAGGTTTCCAAAGAAATGCTACAGAAAAAGAAAAACATCTGTGCACAGGTTAAGTGCAAAGGCTTCCAGTCACTTGCTTGTCAAATGCACGAATCTCCTGGAATCCAGTCTCCAATGGGTCTAGGGGCTCTACTCTGTTAGCTGTTCGGCCAGTCTGGGGAAATAACTCATGGTCCCGAGCCAAATATGGGATGAAAAGTCAGGACACCCTGACAGCAAAGATCAGCTTCCACTAGCAAGCTATTAAAGGTTTGCCTCCCTGGTATTTTATTCTCTGCTCCAGAGGACACAGAAGCATTAAACAGTCAGAGCTGGATTTTTTGCCCCACTATTTGCACGAGGTAAACAGGGGAAGAATTTCAGTCTCGGTGGAGCAAGGAGATGCCTGGGGGTGCAAGTAACAGGACTTGCTGCCAAATCACAGGGATTGTAGGCAGCTCAGCTAGAAATATAACCCAAGGACTCAGGACTCCCTATCTGAGCCCAAACACTGTCTTTATTACTGCAGAGGATCAGAACTCTGCTTCCAGGCCTCCTTGGCTGCCCAGAGAGGGGCTCCTCTGCCCAGGGAAAGAGAAGTACTAATTACAAGGACCCTCGGGAAGGCCCATTCCTTTGGCAGGGTGGAGAGGGGAGGGAACCGGGAGGGGGAGTGGAGTGAGGCCAAGAAAACCCCCAGCTCCACCCTGCACCCAGCACTCCCCATATCCTGGGAAAGGCAGTCAGGGAGGCTTCTGGGCCCATGATTATAGCTCCACAGCCTCCAGGTTTGTCACCACACTCACGCGGGCAATGAAATGAACAGGAACTACAGTTTGGCACTGTCCCTGTGCTCTGCACACACACCCACCCAAGAAACACCAGGACGAGCTTTCCTCCACTGCTCTGCCCTCAGCCAAATGCTCTTTATACCCATAAATAAAATTCATAAAATGAGGCCAACTCCCATGCAAAGAGGGAAGACGATTGAAGACCGAATTTGAAAGAGAATTTTTTTCCCTTAAAAATAAAAATTAAAGCCACACATGTGCAGTTAATAAAACCAAGCAATCCCAAAGCAGGGATCATAAGAAGCAGTAGTTCTCCGGCCCCATCTAATTCCACGGCCTGGGCACACACGCTCTCAGAGCGGAGTGTGACCAAAAGATTCCGGGGATGTTACAGCACCGCTCACCACAGAATGCCACCGCACCCAATGGCCAACTCTTGCTTCCAGAACAACACAGCCCTGGAACTGAGAAGCATTTAGCCCAAACCCTTTCCTCTCAGGAGACCAGAACACCTATGACTAACCTGGGCCCATAAAGATATGGCTTCTCTGTTGTTTACTGAGAACAAATTAAGCTTCACTGGATCTTTCAGTTCCTTCCTTGGTGTTTAAGTTAGCAAACTGAACAGAAATTCAGAATTCCAGTGGTGGGAGCTGAGGCCCAAAGGGAAGCTGAGAGGCAGGATGGAGAAAAGACAAGGGAGAGGCCCTGCAGGGGGCCAGTGACTGCTGGCAGTGGCCACAGAAAAAGGAATATGGGTTCTGGAAGGAGAGACTGTCAACAGGCATCACATCCACCTCACAAGGGAGGGGGGCAGGCGCTATAGCCAAGCCAAAATATTTTGCACACTCCTCCCACCAAAAACTGTAAAATATTTCTCCACCCACTGAACCTGGTGGCCTTTGTCACTTGCTTTGGCCAATCAAATGTGACACAAGTGATTCTGGGTCAGGTCCAGGGTCTAGGCCTCCTGAGACCTTGCAATTTCCACCTTCACCTTCCTGGAACTCTTCCACAGTCCTACAAGGAAAGCTGTGCTAGACTACAAAGGCCCAGACAATTGGAGGCACCAAGGCCCCAGACCCATAAATGAGGCCCTCTTCCACCCTCCAGCTTCAGTGAGCTGCCAGATGTCCACAACCTCATGAGTGACCCTGGGCAAGACCAGAAGAACCACCCAGCTGAGCCCAGCCAACTCAGAATCATAAGAAATAATTGACTGGTGTTGACATAAGCCACTAAGTTTGGGGTGGCTTCTAAACGACACAGGGGCATGTTGGCTACTAAACATCTATTATATCTCACCCCCATTATTAGTCATTTCATCTAATGGGAGGAGGGGAGACAGGGCACATGGCTCAGGCCTGGCCAGATGACATACCACATCCCTCTGGCAAAAAGGTTTAGCATTCTGGGACGAGCACATAACTCAAGTCAGGCCAGTAACCTGCTGCCCATGAAACTCAATTCCAAGACCAATTGAACTATGGAAGGAAGACTTCTCCTTCCTCTGGACTTGAGCCTGAAGGTGGACTATCTGAAGGTGGAGACACACGGAGAAAAGAAGAGCCAGGAGATGGAGAAACCCAGGTCCTAGTGACGCCCTCTGGTCCGCAGAGTGTACCAGTATCCGAGGACAGTTCTACATCTGGGTATTTCAACTGAATTGGCCAGTACATTTTCTTTCTTCCTTATGCCCGAGGGAGTTTGTTTTTCAATCATCCATGAACCTGGATGATACAAAGAAATGGAAGAACTGATTTTTTTATTGTATACCCTTTATACTACTTGAATTTCTGACCAACTTCATGAATTATGCCTCCACATTGAAATAAACTAGTTAAAGAAAGAAATAATACAACTCATTTTAAAAACAGCCCATAAAAATGTACACATAGA
The DNA here is from genome assembly GCA_004027475.1 of Anoura caudifer. Classification (NCBI taxonomy): domain Eukaryota; kingdom Metazoa; phylum Chordata; class Mammalia; order Chiroptera; family Phyllostomidae; genus Anoura; species Anoura caudifer. Next base: position 160,944 of record PVKU01001948.1, read on the forward strand.
AGCTAAAAGTCAGTAATAGCGTTAGGGCTCAAAATTCTCTCTGCATTAGGCTGTGTGGCCAGAAGTGTTAACTGCATACTCCAGTTTCTGTTATTCCTCTCCTCCATAACAGAATCCCAGTGTTTATCTGAGCACATTATATCACAATTAAAAGACTATGTATCCTAGCCTTCCTTGCAGCCTGATGAGGTCATAGAAATAAGTTCTAGCCAATAAGATGTAAGTGAAGCTATGATGCAGGACTTTTGGGGAATCTCCCTCCCTCCTGCCATCTCACTGCCTGGAAGGCAGATGTGATGTCCTGAGCTCTAGCAGCCATTTTGGGCCAGAAAGATAAAGGCTTGCCTCTGGGGCAAAGCAGTGACCAAAAAAGGAGTCTGTATCACTGGTAACTAACTCTATGAACCTACTTTCCCAACCACAGTCTCTGGATTTCATCTACCCAAGAGGCATCTTTCTAGTTTAAATCACTATTTTTCAGGTTTCAGTTACTCTCAGTCAAGCCCAATCTTAAACAGAGCAGCAGGAAACATCACCATCAGTACAACTAGCTGTAGGTATCTGGTTGCCATAGAGACCACCCCAACACACAGATTCCAAAGTACAAACCCACTCAAATGACAAAGGCCTGATGTACACTTAAGATACTCCCCCAAACCCACCCCCACTCCCCACCTCTCCATTTCTGAGAGAGTCCCTGTCAGTCCATAAGCCAGGAGGGTGACACCTAATTCTCTAATAGCCCCAGGGAAAGTAGCCCCGGGAACACAGGACTGCCAATTCCTCTCCATTCTCCCACAGGAGTGTCATTTGCTCTCTCCCTTCTTAACTCCTCTGCTTCTCCCCAAAGTCAAGGTCTCTAATGAGTCAAGGCACCACCTAAAGTAATACAAGAGCCTCCAGCCTGCCTCTCTACCACCAGCCTCCCTGCATGCTCCCAATAGCTATGCTGAGACCCACAAAATTCCGTTCCTGAAAGTACAGCTCTGATCATGTCACCCTCTCAAAAACCTCTAGCATGTCCCCACCAATCTAGAGAACAAAGCAGAAATTTTCTTCCACAAGACCCCAGGTTGCCCACATGGGGCCCCAACCTAATTCTCTGGCCCCTCATCCCAACCAAATCAATTGCCATTCCCTCAGCAGCCCAATATGTTTTACTCTTATGCTTCCAAACTGCTGTTCTTTCTACTTACAATTCATTTCCATCTCCTGCTCCCTCCTGACATCCTCAGAGTCTCCTATTTTTCCAAGCTGAGCTTCATCCATGAAAAAGTCCTCTCTAATTCCCCAACTAGATATAAACTCCCAGTGTCTGGGTTCCCATCACCTTTTGCCCATTGCCTTCTTACAAGCACATGCTGACCTGTCTCATGTGACTTCTCTTCTCTTCCCTACCTTAAACCCTTTGCAGGGAGGGATTATATCTCACTTCTTTGCATACTCCCCACAATGCCTTATATGCAGTAGGTGCTCACTAAAGGGTTGCAATGACTTGGCCCAAAGACAGTTCTCTCCCTGCTCCCACGTTCTGGGCAGGCACTCTCCAATAGCTCTTCTGCAAACAGAACACAGGTCTGGGCCATTTCTAAAATTGCACAAGCCCTTGAGAATGCTTTAATTACTGGCTCTTCTCCTCCCTGTGAGTAAGCCACTGCTGAAAAGCAAGAATATGCAATTCAACGGCAACCTTTCCACAAAGTACTTGTGTTAATAACGTGTATAGATTTGCTCTTGTCATGCAAAAGCTAAAGTTCAAAACTTAATGAATATTAACTTTGATCCCTTGTGTTCAGCATATCTTTCAAAAGAACTGACACTCCCTAAATGCTTTTTAATATGATTTGTACTAAGATGCCTATTAGAAATAATGTCGGCTACTCTCTTATTATTTAAATTGCAGCAGAAGGCATTTAGATCAGATAAGTTTCTAACAACTAGCTAAACATTCAATTGAGTTACCAAAAAAGAAAAAGAAAAAGAAAAGAAAAAGTGTAACGTCTTGCTTCACAAGTCTTTGGGAACAAGCTAAACTCCCACCATCTGTCTGGATTTAGTGAAACATCACCTTGTCTGATGGAAAGGGATGGCTAAGATAACTCCCAGAAGGCTCTGCCAGTCCTGAGGTTTTTCAGATGGATGGTGCACCAAGTTGGATTTAAATTCAAGCTCAAGTTCTCCAAGTAGTAAAGATCTGGCTCCCATCTTTCTTTTGCAGATGAGCCAGGGAGCCCAGAGGAAGAGCCTGAGATCCCAGCTGGCAGGCATCCAGTATCACCTGACCAACTAGGAAATGAATTTGACAGTAGAAAACTGCCCCCTCCCCACCCCAAGCTGCCATCAAAATCAACCAGCCTTGGGAGCCAAGACAACTGACAAGAATGTGGTGGGCTGCCATAGAAGCCTGTAGCAGACAGGGCTGTAGCTGGAGACCAGAGGCAGCAGCCTCCCTCTGGATTCCCCCATCCAAGTTCCAAGGCCCCATCCTCCACGTCCAGTGTTCCTCTAACCATGACCCCACCCCTACTCATTGACTCAGCTGGAGTCTTAGCCCCAGAGGTACAGGGACACTGCTTTTTCCAAACACCAGCTCATCCTTTATTAAACCACAGCCTTCATGAGAACAGGAGTTCTCACCTTGCAACTGCCTGGGAACTCTAGAAACTACTAAAGCCTCACTGCACCCCCAGAGATTCTGACGTAGTTAGTCCAGGGTGTGTCTAGGGTACTGGGCTTTAAATCGTTCCAGGTGATTCCAACATGCAGCCAAGGTGTGGAACCACTGTGTCCACTGTGTCAAAAGGAAGGGGGCTTCCCCAAAGCCAGAGAGCACCCTTAAACCAAACTGCAAAGGACGTGAAACCAAGTTAGCTTAATGTTCCAGACCACGGATGCTAGTGACAGTTGCAACCTTGCATTTGGTTTGAGCTGGGAAACCTAGTTTTATTTCACAATCTCAAATTGCACACTTTGCCCTGAGCCATCTGTCTTGACACAATGTGACAAGGCAAAAGGAATAAAAGGGTCTACATACGTCATCATGCTTCACTGCAAAGCCAGGCCCTGAAAATTCTTCCAAGGCCCACCCCAGTAGCATCCATTTCATAAGTGAAGGCCAGGTGCCCTTTGGGAGGACCCACTAACATGAGAGGCCCTCAGGAAATGACCTACTCAGGAACCCCAGACATTCCAGGGAGCGTTCTGAGACCTCTAGCCAGGGCCTTGCAAGGCAGATGGCTGCGATCCTAATGGTTCATGCTGCCACCAGGCCTCAGAAAACCCTGCCATAAACCAGATCAGGGTCAGCAAACTTCTGTAAAGGGTTTCGTGGACAACGTAGTCCTGCTGCAGCTACTCAGCTCTGCGGCTGTAGTGCAAAAGCAGCCACAGACAACATGTAAACAAAGCGGCATGGCTGGGTTCCAACAAAGCTTTACAGCAGTCCCCCTTCGTCCACAGGGATACATTCAAGGCCCCCAGTGGATGTCTGATACTGCAGGTTGTACAGAACCCCATATATACTGTTTTTCCTACACATACACACCTATAACAAAGTTTAATTTATTAATTAGGCATAGTAAGAGATTAGCAATAACTAATAATAAAACAGAACAATTATACCAACACGTGGTAATAAAAGTCATGTGAATGTGGTCCCTCGGTTCAGGGGAATGCCTGCTGAAGTCTTAGCAGAGGCTCAGTGCGTTCTGGCGCAGCACGTGGCCATCAATCGGAACACGTTTTCTGTCCACGTCTTGCCCCGCAAATTGAATGCCTTTTCCATCTTAACTAAGCACTTACCCCTACATGTCGTGGCTATAACTTTTGCAGTCTGAGCTAGGACAGAAAAACTAGCAAATTCCTTCCCAATGTCAGGGATAGGAGAGTCATTATTATTGTTGAGCTTAGCCACCTCAGCAGACAATCCTGTTCTTTCCTGATTAAGAACTTGCACCTTTTCGCTTAGAGGAAGCACTTTCTGACTTCTCTTTGGCATATCTGAATTGCCAACATCACCACTCCTGCACTTGGGGGCCATGATTAAGTAAAACAAGGGTGACCTGACACAAGCACTGAGACACAACCACAGTCAATGAGATCACCAAGATCAGAGCACCAAGACAGCTACTAAGTGACTAGCAGGCAGGGAGTGTGAACAGCATGGAGACGCTGGACAATGGGACAACTGGGTCTCGTGCAGGATGCAGCTGGAGGCGAGATTTCATCACACTCCTCAGAATAGTGAGCAATGTAAAACTTATTTTTTACTTCTGGAATTTCCCACTTAGTATTTTTGGACTGCGGTTGACTGAAACCACAGAAAGCAAAGCTGCGGATAAGGGAGACTACCGTATTTAGAACAGGTGCGTGCTAGATTTGGACCACCAGTGTAGTGCCCACCTCTTGACTAGATCAGAATTTCCTTAAAGATAGAAACTGCCTCCTGACACTTTTTCAAATCCTCACCACTTGGCACAGTGCCTGGAATACAGCAGGTTCTCATTGACTGCTGAATGAATGAATGAATAAAAAATGTACCAGTCATCTTAAAAGAATATTTATTAAACATCTACCTGTTCCTCCAGAGATGTATAAAAAGTTACTATGATTCTGGAGCACTCACATCTGACTATTGAAGCTGAATCTCTAGGCCCTTTGTAATCTGCTGCTCATCACCTACACACACTCCCACCTCTCCTTCATTGGAACAGGGAAGGATGCCCCCCCAAAAAACAGGAGCAGGTATCCCCAAGGAGAATGCCCTGGCCCAATCCATATGGCAGGCCCAGGCCAGGAAGGAAAGGCAAAGGGATCAAAGGGGAGGCAGGGTTTCCAGGCCAGAAGAGTGAAGGCAGCCTGAGGATGGGAAAGGAGGGGAGACAGAACATGGAAGGACCACCCAGGAGACCCTGGGCAGACCTCAGGGCCACACCGCCCCCAATGCTCAGCGGGGCAGGTGAGCCCACGTGAGTACTTCTGACAAGACAGACGCTGTTCCTTTCCATCCACGTGGAGAGAAGGTAATCTATACCATTTCTCTCTCCCTCCCCACCCCATACACCATTTATAATGACAATGGGAATCTGAAGCATGAAATTGAAAAGAGAAAAACACAATATTAAAAAAATAATAATCTGTCTCCTCTCAAGTAGTTTTCTTCCCTTTCTTCTAGCTTCCTCTCTCACCCACTACACCTGGTAGCAAAACTGCTTTCCACCCAGTGAGGGGCCAGGAGTCAGGATACACCGGGAGGGAAGGCCCTCACCTTGCTGGTACATGCTGCACAGCACGATGGGGGAGGCGCAGGGGACAGAGCCGCCACCATGCTGCTCTTGTGCTCACAACATCCACTACTGTTTGGGTGACAGGAGTGCTGGGCCAAAAGTCAGACTTATCTCCCATGATACGTTCAATGTCTCCTGCCCCTGCCTGGCATGGTTTGGTGATAGCCATCTCAGCTGAGACAGTTATCCCACTGGAAACTGGCCATTTGAGACCTTTAAAAATAAAATGCCTCAGCACACAAACCTTAAGGGTCCCAACCCCTCAATTATGAGTGTTTAAACTGTCAGTGTCTCACAGCATCGTTATGCAGGAAGCAAAGGTGACAGGTGTCCCTTAACCACTGTGCCAAGGGTCCTGGAGCAAGGCTGTTGACAGTCCCGCTTAGAGAAGGGCCGTTCCCCACATTGCCTTCATGCACCACACCACACTTAGCTTGTCAAATGACACCTCTGGTAGCTCAAAGTCCCACCAACCTAACTCTGGTACACCTCCCCACTTCCTCACTGGGTGCCCATTGAAAGGACAGCTTTACTCCTAAAACACACAAACATCACTTCCCTGGTCCCTGCACCCCAGTGCATAACAAGAAACTTGCAGAGAGTAGAACCCAGAAGGTACTGGGGCTCCCCAGCTCCCCAAATCTTGACAAAGCAAATTTAAGAAAGAAGCTCCACTTTGGACAACTGCTCCAAAACCCCCAAGGTGATTGATTCGCCCAGTGGCAAAGATGCTGCAGTGGGACAAGCTCTACATCCAAGCTTGTTCAGCATCCCAGGGAGGTCGTCTCGGGGCCCTTTGCTTCTCCTACCCTTCCCGTAGAGAGGGAAATCCTGGCTCAGAGAAACAGAGAGCAACGACCCTTGCAGGAGCTTTCATGCCCGGTTAGCACACTCCTTTCACACTGCCTGCTGGCACTCGGGCTGGGGTCCAGCCCACTTCAGTGTGGTCCAAAAGACTTCCTGTTGCAAATCTCCATTAGCACACCTCAGGCTTCCCTACCTCTCAGGCAGTAAGAAAAAGGTAACAGCAATGATTACTTCCCAGTCAGGCTCTTTAGGGCCAGTAGTATAAAAGCTAGGATTTCTGAAGACTTAATTCAATGGCTACCCCCAACCCCAGCTCTTCCCCCTCTATTTGGTTAGAAGAAACCTTTCTAGTGCATCTGGCTGAAAGCTCCTCCCTGAATCCCACATGCTACAATGAAGTCCCTTTCTTCCCATCCATTTTCCACAGAAATGGAAAACAGCTGGTCACCATCATCCCTCCAGACTAAGGGGCCATCACTGGACAGCATCATTAATTTCCAACAGTGAGCCAGTTATTTGCAGAAAACATTATTCTTGCTGCACAGAAGCAGCAGACTCAGCCAAAATCTCCTTAAGAAAATCATGTGCTTCATAAGAAACCAGCTCCCTATGGGGTTAAATAATAAATGTTAAGTTGCCTTTTCATGCCTAGAAGTGGTTTCTTGATAGGTGGGCTGTCTTTCTCTCCTGCAGTTCTCATTGTCATATTCAGGCCTCACATGTGCTTCTTCCTTGATAGAATGTAGATTAATTTTGAGATCCTCCATGAGTTTGAACCTCACCAAACAGAGACATCAAAACCAGGGCCAAGAAAATTAAAATGGTGACCCTGGATGTTTCAGCCTCTCCAAATCCATCTACACATTTATCTTTGGAGACAATGGCTGTTTTCTCACTCAGATGAAAACATATTCAACTTCAGGTTTAAATGTGCCAATGCATAGGGGAGTAGCTGAACAGGTGAAGCCAAAACTAACGACATTCACCATTACCTTACAACAAAAGATCATGCTGACTTTTGCTGGAACTCACACCTTGAAATGTGTAGATCCAAGAAGCTCTTAAAGAAACATCAGTTCGATGCCTTCAGTTCTCAGTAGAGTCAACTGAGGGCCAAGAAGGCTGAGGAGCTTGCCTAAGGTCACACAGCTAAGGGCTGGTGGTATCTGACTTCTCAGGTGCTTGCTGTGACCCTACCTGGCAACTTTCCATTCTGGATAAACCACGTGCTTTCTCTGAATTTGTTTCCTTTGTGTAAATAACGGCAATTGGACCAGACATCAGCTAGAAGGCATGGCTGTTTAAGAGGGGGGAGCTCTACAGTCAGAATGAGGATTCAAATCCTTATTCCGCTCACTGTGTAATCCTGAACAATTTACTTATCGTCACTGTGCCTAGGTTTCCTCAGTGCAGAGTGGGGGTACATGACAGTACCTGGTATACACCTCATAGAGCTGTTATGAAAATGAAATGAGATGACCACAAAGTGCTTGTAACAGTAAGGACTCGATAAGTATTAGTTATCATGTCTTTTCCAGCTTTAAAGCTGCATGACCCTAGGACTCTAATAGGGAGAAATGACTATCCCTTGTGTTTAATGGTAACATTTCTCCCCATTAATTTCATGCCTCAGGCAAAAATCAAGGCCAGACATGAGTACTGAGAAGGGAAAGATGATTACTAGAGACTCAGGGAGTGATTTAAGGAGTCAGGAGACAAACAAGCAAATGGATTTGAAGAGGAGTCACTTAAGAACTGATTAATGCTTCCAAGGTCCTGCTAATAAGAAAAAAAACAAACTATAAAACATATTGCTAAGCACATTTAAAATACACATGACCCTTGTGCCAGGAATTTCTCTTGAAAAAACACTTGTTTTGGTGCACAGTTACATATTGTATAAATATGTTGCTGCAGCATTTTACTGGAATACATATTTCAATGTGCATATGACACATGGGTAAACTTAGGCACAACTGACCATAAAAACATGTTACCTCTGCGCAAGGTGTTTACAATGGGACCCCAATCAATGGAGGCTGGTTTTCCCTTTTTCAAAATATTTATTCAGAACACATCAGAACTATGTGGAGGAAGCAACGTCTTCAAGATAGCAGGCACTATGGCACATTTAGCTGTCCCGACACTTGGTAAGTGAATAATACAAATTCTCCAAGGCTCCTGCTGAGGGCTAACCCTGGTGACCTCTGGAAAACGAGGGGCACAGGCAAACGGGCTTTCTTCTTTTTTTTTTTTAAACTTTAAAAAACATCTGAATGTTTAGGCATTGCACTCTGTGACTAAAGATGACACATCAGAATTCTCTAGCCCAGGGTTTCTTAGCTTGGCACCACTGACACTGGAGCTGGAAGATTTGGGGGCGGGGGGGGCTCTCCTGTGCATGGCAGGTGTTTAGCAGTATCCCTGACCTCTGCCCACCAGATGCCAGGTGTGAGAACCAACACGCCAAACGGGACCTGGGGGACAAATCGCCCCTGGTTGAGAACCTTTGTCCCAGACAACAGATTAGCTACGTTAAATATACATTATCCCGTGAGAAATATAAGCAATTATTACGGCTCAGGCCACCTGGGCCCTACTGCCTTTCCCGAGGTTTGGAAGCTTTTGTGGGAATCCACTCCTAGTCACCAGAGCCCCTGAGGTTTCCTGAGTTTGAGTCCCACCTGCCTCCCCGCCATGCTTTGACTTTCTGTATCGGGTGGCCTGCCAGGACTCCCTTTGTGAGCAACGAGCTCACATTCAAGGTCAATTTTAGAAAAGCAAATGGCTTTATACTCTGATAAAAACACATAAATAACTTTTAGAATTTCTTTTTTTTCCTACCAGCTACTTTAAAAATCAAAAGCAAAACTATTTTAGATCCTTATGGTTAGGTAAACAAGATGATACACTGGTCTGATGATGTTTTTAAGGAAGTTACATCTTAAATGTGTTTTGATGCTCCTATTATTTAATTACATGACTTAAGGACAAATACACTGTTTTTATTTCTTCATTTCCTTTTGGTTTTTGCCTTTGGCGACGTAAATCTTACAACAGCGTTTGGCCTGAAAGAGTATAAAGTACAACAGGACACCCCTATGCTGGTTAGAAGCATGAAGGCAGCATAAAACAAAAAAGTTTCTGTGTGCCCCCTAGGAGAATTTTGAAAAACTAGGTACCCCATTTTGAACTTGACATTTAAAAGGCTTTCATCTAAGTTTATGGAGTTGCAAAAGATATCATTTCTGGCATATAAATACTGATGCGTTTAAACAAAACTGCTGGATTGGGCGTCCCTATGCACCTAACCAGCGCAGGGGTTTGGCTCCCACCGTTACCCACCTAAAAGTTCACATAAACTAAGCCGTACATTTATGTTTCATGCACTTTCCTGTCCATGGGTTACATTCTATACACACCAAAATGCACAGGCGAGCTTGCCTCAAAAGTCAAAAAATTTAAATCATTCCTTTTTTCCAACTTCTATGTAATTACATTTCCCCACAGACTTTTATCCTAGAGCAACTCATATTTTAGGCTAGAAAGTCTATTATTGATTTCTTTATCATATGTCTCTTTGATACATTTATATACATTTCAGTTAAATTTTTAAATATTTCCTGTGAGCCTAGGGCTCCAACTGCTTAAATAGCAATTTTCCTGGATTGAGTTACCATTAACAGCTACTAGCGGTAGAGAACAGATTCATAACAACAAAGTTATAACACATAAACATTAAAAGTAAAATACTCTTGGAAATGCAAATTTTCATGGGTGAGGTTTTTTTTTTGTTTTTTTCAATTCATTCGTATATCCATGAATAAATAATAAGCAGTCAGTCATTGGTAGAAAAAGACAGAGTTAGGCATCATTTTATTTCTATTTTTCTCTGTTTTATTTTAACAGAAGATGGGAAAAAGTAGATAGCTTGTTATAATATTGTCATTTTGTTCTTTGAACTCTTTCCAAGTGACAGGCCCAAAATCCCACTGTGCTCCTTCATAGAAAATTACTTTTAAGGATCTCTCTGCTCACAATTTGATTAGACTCACATCAAAGGACAGGACAGCACCTGGACTGCTCGAGAACTCGTGCCCAGTGATCAGTGATGGGCAGCCTGCACTTTTTCCACACCTACACCAACACCAACGCACCAGGGGTCCCTGTTTATGCGTGTAGACTGTGCTCCCCCAGGGACAGGGAAAAAGGCAAGAATGTGTCTTTCTTTTGTGAAATGGGAGAGGGCCACTGTGTGAGGAAACCTGGGAAAGGAAAACCAGCTGTCAGGGAACCTCAGGCAGAACAGCTTTGGGAAAAGAGCGAACCTGGGAGCTGAGGACCTGGGAACCGGCTCTGGGCACCCTCTCGGTGCACCTGTGTAACACCTGGCACTCCTCCACATGCTCGCAAACGTGCAGCGTCCAGTCTGATGGCAGCTGACTTAGAAGACTTCTGGGAGGTCCCACCCCCAGGCTAGTTTTTGCAGATCACAGGACTATCAAAACAGGAGAAAGGAACTAAATCCTGATCGACCAAAAGGGAAAACTCATTGCACGCCTTCTGATGTGACTCACGCAACCAGAATACAGAGCACCACTGCTACACGCTCATACCCGGGAATCTGAATTAAACAAGCTTCTTGGTCCAACTCTGAGCTTACAGGAGATGTGGGGGACAGAGGGACACGTTATACCGCCGCATCAAGGAAGCAATCAGCCAAATTCCAAATGTGGGACATTCAATAGACAGTGGACGTAGTTTCTCTAACAAATTACCACCATGGGGGAAAAATGGGACTGTTAAAGAATAAAAAAGACTTGAAAGATATAATAAGCAAATTCAATATGAAACTCTTGTTTGAATCTCAATTCTAACAAAACCATTTTAAAGATTTTATTTATTTTTTAGACAGAGGGGAAGGGAGGGAGAAAGAGAGGGAGAGAAACATCAATGTGTGGTTGCCTCTCATGCACCCCCTACTGGGGACCTGGCCAGCAACCCAGGCATGTGCCCTGACTGGGAATCAAACCAGTGACCCTTTGGTTCGCAGGCCAGCACTCAATCCACTGAGCCACACCAGCCAGGGCTTAACAAAACCATTTTAGAGGACACCCTTTAAAAAAAAATGGAGGAGATGTGAATGTGGACTGGGTATGGATTACAGTTAGTGTCAGGGTGATTGTGCTTAAAAAAAGCACAGGTCATTCAGTTAGGGATGTGCATTGAATTTACAGATGCAATTACATATCTGGGATTTGCTTCTACAAACTATTCCAACTTCCCAAGAAAGTCGGGGGAAGACAGATGAAATGAGATTAACAAAAGATCAATAATGATTGAAGCTGAGTGGTAGTACCTGGGGTGCATCGTAGAATTTTCTCCACTTTTTTACATGTTTGAAAACGTCTGTAACATAAGGTACTTTACAAGGGAAGAGGAGGAGAGAAAAGAAAAAGTTTAGTGCCAGCAAAGCTCTGTGTAGGCACTTCCTAAATATTACCTTATTTTACAAGTCCTCAGGCAGCTGCCCAAGCAGCCTCTTTCACTGTCTAAAGAGAGGCAGGGGCGTTGAATACTCTGGAAATAAACAGGGTTGGTGATCAGGGGGAGGCCTGAGCACCTGCACATCAGAGATGCATCCTGGTCACGCAGGGAGAGACTGGAAATACCGTGCAGCAGAGAAATGTCATAGTAAACATGTCTCAATTTATTCCCCCATAATATGCTACTTACCCCTGCAGCAAAGCCAAGACTTCCATCTAAGATCCGCCTCTGAAAATGAAAACAGGATGTTTCAGTTTCTAAGGGATATTTCCCAGAACGAAAGGAAACCATTACCCCTAAGAGGGCCACATGAATAAAGAGTGGACCACGCCTGAGTTTCCAAACTTGCCATGAGGCCTGGATCCGAGCCTTTATAAAATGGACCAAAAAGTCAGGGGAACAAAATTTTTTTAAACTTCCATCCATCCCACAGCCAATCAGAGTCTCCTTGCAGTGCAGTACACAGCTTGCACTGGCCCACATGCTGCCTCTTACTCTCTCTGTGAATTATGACTACGAACCTTTAGTAAATAGCTGGCCTAAAAGATGGAAATTGACAAGTGTTGGTGAGGAGCATGCAGACCAACCAAAACCCTCCCACGCTGCTGGTGGGGGTGCAAACTGGCACAGCCACTGGGAGTGACCACAGGCACAGCCTATGACCCAACAGTGCCACTCCTGAGTAATTACCTAACACCAACACATGCACAAATTCACCAAAATCACATGTACGAAAATGCTCTTAGCAGCGCTTTTTGTGAGTGCCCAAAACTAGAAACTGCCCATGTGGACACATCCATTAGGATATATTCATACAACAGAATACCATATGGCAAGGAGAATACACACAAAATATATATGAATGGAGCTCACAGTCAGGCAGGGGCATCCAGTAAATTGCAAAATAAATAGGGTGAAATCAGCCAGACACTGAAGAGCACACACTATATGATTACTCCATTTACAATGTATAAAAACAGAGAAAACTACTCTCCACTGTCAGAGACCAGGAGAGGGACAGCCTCTCATTGGAGGTTGGTGGGTGGGTTGTGACTAAAAGGGAACCTAAAAGGACTGCAGGGCAAGGGTGGGGCGGGGGGGGGGGTGCTGGTACTGTTCCTAGTGCTTGATCTGGGTACTAACATATTCTCACGGGCATTTGTGAAAAATTATCAGGCTGCACACTTACAAAATGTACTTTTTCTACATGTGGCTTATATTTCAGTCAAAAGTTTTTTAAAGAAGTGGCCTAAATTAGGGATGTCATCTACAACCACGTGAACACATTATAGGCACGTTGAGGCATCAGTCATCTGATCCGTGAGACTCCTGCTGAGGTCCTGGTGGCTGGAGCCACCAGGTCGGTCACCTCCATTCACAACAGCCTCTTCTTCCCTCTGAGTGACTGTGGGCTGGAGGGAAGGCTTTGACCCCAGTGAGCCATACAAATGGCATTCTTCTGTAGGCACGCCATGATGTAAGCCACATCAATCTAACCAATTAATTTAATCAAGCCAGACATAAAATAAAGAAGTCAGGTAAAATCATCCTATCAGCATTCATCTGGATCTCCAAAGGAGAAACATTATACTTTTTTCTAAGGTCAATAAATCTGTTTTTCTACTTTTAGACATTTATTTCAAGGAACTAAACAGATATATGCTCAAAGATTTGTGTTCATTGTAACGCTATTTCTAAAAGCAAGAAAAAAGGATATAACCTAATTGTCCAGCAGTTGGGTAGTGGATAAATAAATCTCAGTACATCTTTATGACAGGATACTATATAGCTATTTATATAATCCACGTAATCAAAATAATCAAAGCAATCAAAAAACCATTTAGGGGTATGGGGGATGCTTATGATACCAACTGAGAAAAGCTGGTTATAAAACATTACATGCAATTTGATCCCTATTATATAAAGAAAACAGACATTACATACTTATGCATATTCAAATACAACTGAACAAATTTGAACAAATGATTTTTCCTTTCTGAGTAGATTAGACATTGTTTAAATTATTTCTTTAAGCTTTTCCATATTTTACAAGTTCCCTAGAATTAAAATATGATTCTTAGGTCAGGAAAAGCAATTCTGAGTAAAGCTACCCCAGTGCTGATAATAGAGGACAGACGTCCAAGTGTCTCCTGTCTCAAGTGACCCTCCCTGCAGCCCCAGTTTCAGCTGGGTGAAAACAGAGGTGTACTCTGGGGGACAGAGCACACCTCTGTGGACTCACACCTACTGTGGCCTTCGTCTCCCCAGGCCATGCCCCATGCCTCGTGCCCCTTCCCACTTCCCACGTACACCTCCTGGGCAGGAAGGGTTAACACAGGCCACCTGAGCCTGCTCTCTTTGGAAGGTCCTGCTTTCAAGGCTGGTCTCCCGCTGCCTTCAGGAACCAGGAACTGAAACTGCTCCCTCCTTTCCCCAACTGATAAGGATGGGTCACTGCACCTGTTCTACAAACACTGCAATTTACACGGGACACCTGCTTTCCCTCTGCGAATCTGCAATGCGAGTGGTAGGAACGGCTGGTGCCCATAAAAACCTGAGTCTCTAATGGGCGCCACTGTGCAGACACCATCCGGGTGCTGGGGAAGGCCCAGAGAGGGCCAGGGCACCAGAAGCCTGTGCACACATTTCTCTAGGCTCAGCCTGTCTTTCCCTTGCTGCCCTTGTTGTGTGTCCTTTTACTGTAATAGACCTTAGGCAGGGGGACAACTACACACTGAGTCCTGTGGGTCCTCCTAATGAATCAGCGGATGTGTGGGTGGTCTTGGCGGACCCCCTATATGACTCTACATAGGGAAAGGTCTTAGCAATTCCTCCTCCTGACCTGAGTGGATACCCGCCCAGCCCCAAAGGGAAGGGGGCCCCTCTGGGATGGCTCCCCACTTCTGAGGAACCCACAGCACTGGCCAGGGCCACACGGGGCTATGAGTTCCCCTACTCATCATCAGCTGTTCTACCCAGGTAGTGCCACTCAGACCTTTCCTTCTCAAAGCAAAAGACTCTGGTAAAGGTGAAAACATGGGCTGCTCCACCCCTGAAGGGCACCAGAACAGGACCCCGGGAAACCCGGTGTACCTGTCGTGAAAAAGGAGGGGCTCAGGGAACCTGGAGCCCTCTCCTCTGGCTCCTGGGTGTCTCTCATTCAGGGGCTGGGTATCAAATGTCTTCACTACCGGTGGACAGTGGACGGTAACCTAGGCTCGGGGTTGTGTGTCTTGAGTTCCAAGCCTCTGACAGCCTCCAAACGCCCACTGAGGAGGGAGGAAAGTGCAGCAGGGGAGGTCCGATCTTATCGCTGACATCGATACCTGTTCTACCGGTCTCTGACACAACACTGACTCGCTTGCCAACTTCCTAGACGTGTTTTAGTTTCCAGATACACCTCACAGCATGTTTGACTAGATCTTAAATCACTTACTCGCTTAGCACTCCTATAATTTCTAAGGTTGCATTCACCAAATTACCCATGGACCACTCTAGGCCCGGGGATGGAGGGAATCAAGGGCTGAAGAAGCGTAAGGAACTCGGGCCCAGGAGGAGAGGGCTGATGTATGAGGAATATATGCTGGGGGGAGTGTGGGGTGTGGGTGGGAGGGGGGTAAGCGTATATGCTTACCCCCCTAAGGGGTAGGAACGTGACAGTATGAGTGGACTGTGTAGAAGGGATGCAGGGTAGGAGGAAGGACAGATGTGGGCATATGGGAGACACAGTGGTGCATGGTGTGCCAGGGTGAGTAAAGGCTGGTGGGGGTGGGCAGGTGCTGGATCTGAGTGTATTCATCCCAAAAGGGTGGGGAGGGGGGCGGCGAGAATGAAGAGCCCTGGATTTGGAATAAAAGAGAGAAGGAACAGGCACCCTTCCTTTCCCCCAGGTCTCTCCAACCATCCCAGCTAATTCAAGGCCACAGGGCCGAGCAGTACACCCCAAACCTACTGTTCTTCAGCCTTGCACATCACCATCTGCACCAGGCCCTGAAGAGACTGGATGGAAGACGGAAATCAGGCAGGGGCTCCAGGAGGCTGAACCACCGGGCTTCTCACCCCCTGCTCCCTTGGAATCAGGAGGGGAGAGCAAGTAGTGCGGGGGCTACAGACACCTGCTCTCCAGGCCTGGCAGGGAGAAGGGGAGCAAATGAGAGGACAGAGGACAAACATCACCCACAACCTGGAGGTATGGCCAGTGGCATTCGAGTCTGCCACCCTGCTGGGAAGAGTGGAGATGTTCCAGAGCCTGCTAAGAGAGCCCCCAGGAACTTCCAGAACCAAATCAAGACAACTCGACTCACCTGTCCGCTAGAGAATACGAACACAAGAGCCGCCCCAGCTGCCGTCATCCCCCAGGTGAAGAAGGTCCCCAGCAAGGCCTGGAACACAGTGCTGTAGCCTTGGAGCATGCTGGATACGGCTGTGAGCAGAGGAACAAGAGACGGTCAGTGCCGGCAGTCCCCTCCGGTGACACGCACATGTTCTAAGGCGTCCTAACCCCCTCTACCTGAGCTGGCCTCTGTCTGGGTTGGTCTATGCACTTCCTACCATGCCACCCCTCAGTGAAATCACCTAACTCTGGAAGGAGAGACATGGGGACACCTAGAGAGACACGAGAGGAGAAGATACCACAAAAGAGGTTACAACATCAGGAAATAGTTCCAAAGAGAAGCTCAAAGAATGTGAATTATTAAGCCTGGAGGAAGGGAGGGTCTGACTGCTGCCTTTCGCCTTTCACCTACGTCTCCTGCCCCTGCCAATCATTGTCCATCTTCTCCAAACACTGGTGACCAGCTCAGGTTCCCTCTTGAAACTCATCCAGCTAAGTCCTGATCTAACCTTCAATCACTCCCCATCAAAGCTCCTGTGGCCTGCCAAGGGCATACTCCATTGACTGAACTTCAACTAGCCCAGCAACAATTCAAGCCTGTGTCTCCATTACCACTACGCCCTAAGTGGGCACCAACTCAACCAAATTATTGATGGCACCTGGGACAAACCCCAGATGGTCCTGCTCCAAGTCTTTCTTCACATGGTTCCCTCCCAGAATGCCTTCCTTCCCAGCTCCAGTCATCTGATCCAGAGCATCCTTTGTTGCCTACCTAATGCCAACATATGCCAACCTCAATTCCATGCTTTCTGATCCCTCTCCACACCCATCCCTGCGCACACACACATCTTTGGTGCCTTCTTTATGTGGGTTTGCCTTCTTCAGCTTTTACATCATTAGCTGTTTAAGAACAGGAATAATGCTTTTTCACATTTGGCACACCAGTATGTAGGGCTTCTGGCCCCAAAAACTGCTTGCTGAATTATTTGTGTCACCTTGGACAGCTTACCTTGATAGGACACTCAGCAAGAACACGGAAACAGAGCTGCAAGTAAAATGCCCCCAGTCAACTGCTACAGCTGAAGTTACACCACTGCCCACCAGGGAGCATACGGGAAGGAGCATACGGGAAGGATCATCCCCTCTTGTTTTTGCTTGGAGGGCCTCCTCTACACTTGAGCGAGTTTTAAATCCTAGCTCTAAAATGATAGGGAGTTAGACTCTTGCTGTGGAAAATTACAGGGCAGAGAAACCCATTTGTTGAAA
Source organism: Anoura caudifer (assembly GCA_004027475.1). Classification (NCBI taxonomy): domain Eukaryota; kingdom Metazoa; phylum Chordata; class Mammalia; order Chiroptera; family Phyllostomidae; genus Anoura; species Anoura caudifer. The sequence goes on from PVKU01001948.1 coordinate 178,182, forward strand.
AGCCCTGTGTTCTGGTACACAAACATCAGTGCCCAGGGCCTCCTCATCTCAAAGGGCTCATTCAGCTCCTCACTGGTCATCCAGCACCCACAGGGCTGGACCCGGCCCCATTGGGCTTAGCCTTGCCAGGCCCCAGAGCTCTGTGAGAAGCCAGCAACCCTGTGTGAAAGATGCTGGCTCTATTGACCCTGGAAGGAAACTGTGACAGAGGGTGTCAGAGGCCCTCAGGCCATGGGGCTCAAGATTCAAACCCAGTAAGGCTGTGGGTCCAGGTGAACCCAGATAGGCCCAGGTGAGCCCAGGTGAACCCAGGCTCGACCCTGGTGCCAGGAAACCTCTAGGACAGACAGCATCTATGGATTCAGACTGTGTCTCCATAACCTAAATGGAACTCAGGATGGTGGCTGCACCAAATAAAGAAAAAAAAAAAAAAAAAATCAGCCCTGGCTGGTGTGGCTCAGTGGATTGAGCGCTGGCCTGGGAACCAAAGGGTCGCAGGTTGAACTCCCATTCAGGGCACATGCCTGGGTTGTGGGCCAGGTCCCCGGTGAGGGGCACATTGAGAGGCAATTCCACATTGATGTTTTTGTCCCTCTTTTTCCGCCTCCCTTCCCCTCTCTCTAAAAATAAATAAAATCTTTTTTAAAAAATCATTTAAAAAACACCCCCTTTTACATACGTCATCTTGTTAAGTCACCTTAAAAAGAGTAGTTTGTGTTTGTTTTTAAAACTAGACATCTGGATCATGACAACTACCTTCTATGTCTGGCTGCCTGTGGATAAAATTTCAAACAGCATTTACAAAGAAAAGCACACGGCTATCATCCTCTTAGTATTTATCACCCAAGGCAGGTCATTAAAAAAATTATGAAAAAACAATATTGAATGTGCCTTTTAATAACTACAGAAAAGAGGAAACCATTTGTATCTGCCAAGAGGCTAAAGTCAAAGTGCATTTGGTTTTGGAAACTTGCGGATGTCTGTGGGGGCTAGTCAGAGGGAACAGACTCTCCTAAGCCTGTGCATTTACAGCTGACTCCCTGAGATATAAACGGGGCACATGGGAAAAACCAAGGGCATCATCCCAACAGTTGCAGTGTTTATCCTTGGCCATGCAAGACCAGCGCCTCTTGGGGAAGTTTCTTCCCTTTGCTGTCTTAAAAGGGGTGGTCTGAGAATCAGCAGCGCTGGTCCCCCTTGGGAGCTAGTTAGAAACGCAGAATCTCAGGCCCCACCCCAGACTTGTTGAATCTGAATCTGCATTTTGTCAAGTCTTACACACATTAAAGTGGAAAGCCCTGGTCTAAAACTAGAACAACTTCGACGAGACCCAGAACTTCAAAGGTGATTCTCCTGCCCTGTGAGGGATTGGCAAGGCCAGCGCAGAGCCCCAAGAGAACAGTTTTCTCCAGTAGCCCGGTGGAGACAGGGCACAGCAGCCCCTGCACCTCAAAAGCAGCTTCCACAGTGGGGCCCAGACTTCCTCGTGAGCTGGATGTTGATACATAAACCTTGATTGGATTGCAAGGGGAGAGGGGGCTGTTCTCTGCTCACCCCAACTTCAAAGACGCCAACAGCACCCACAGGTGCGCACTCTACTACAGCAGCACCTGAGGCGCTCCTGGCTGATCGAGGTTTTCTTTCTTTTCTCTCCCTTTTAAACCCGCTGCTGTGCTTCCAAGAGTCAGCTGCAAGATGTTGATGAAGCTGCAGGGCAGAAACAGCACTTAAGGCAAGTGCACACACAGGCCCTGGCTCCACTAGGGGAACCCAGAAAAATGATTCGGGCTTGGGCTGCTACGGATGTGTAAAAGTTCTCCAGTAGCTCGCTACTCAGAGTGGTCCGCAGACCGGCTGACCTGGCGCTGGTTGGAAATACACAATCTCGGGCCTGCAGCATCTTAACCAGATCCCCAGTCAAGTTCCAGATGTCCTGCTGACCCCGAGGGCCGGGGGCAGGGGACAGAGAGCGGCCGGAATTGTAACCACCTCGCTCCCAGGGCTCCAGGGTCGCCACACGCCCTCCGTGAAGCGCTGAATGAAGAGGATCTTGGAGAACCACTGACAAAGGAAGGCAGGTCGACACCCTCCAGCTTGCCTGGAAGAGGCGGCTGGGGGTTGGGGACGGCGGGGGTAGTTATTCTCCCTCCTCAGCCACCTGCCGATGCCGCCCAGCTTCCCCTCCGACCCACTCCAGTCCCTAGGCACTCCCTTCTGAACTCCATGTTGCCCTTCCGAGTCCCATACTCTGGCCCTGATGGCCCCGGACCCCGGGCCTTTGGCCCAACCGAAGATGCTGAAGGAGAGAAAAGCCGACTCACTACGGTGCCCTCTCAAGCCCCCACTCCACTTCCATCAGCCCCCGCTGCCGCTCGCGCGCCGGCTCCACTCCCGAAGTCACTTCCTGCTTCCCTCCCCGCACACGTGTCCCTCCGCCCACCAGGCCCCGCCCCACCCTGCTGTGACTGGCAGATCCTGCCGGGAAGATAAATTCTCTGGTTCACAGCCTCTGTAGGCTCAGGAACAGATGAGGCGGGTAGACCAGAGCCCTGGGGCAAACGGAAAGGACACTGTGCGTGTATAAGCCTTGGTAGTCTTATCTGAAGCCACAGAAACCCGAGGAAAGAGACTGTGTAACATCCCTGATATAATTTATGTCACAGCGGAGTCCCATGCCCTAAGGGAGCAGATCAGAATGTGTTTGAGAGGGTCTGGGGGTAGGGGTTGGGAGGAGGCTGGGATCTCCCACTATCAGCATCCATTCTCTAAGTCAATGGCCCACAAACCACAGCTCCCAACAAGGTCACCAGGAGAGATGTCAAAACACAGAAGGCGAGCACCCTCAGAGGTTCTGGTTCTGGAAGTCTGGGCCTGGCCCAAGATTTTCTATTCTGAACTAGGAGTTGCTGGGATCACTCTGAGTATCAGTGCTCCAGGCCAAGAAGAACTTTGCTCTCAGAGCATTCTATAAAAAGACCAGAGAGTACGATTGCTAGACTTAGCCAAAAATTTAAAAAGATGCTTGGTTAAATTTACATTTTAAATAAACAACAAATAATTGTTTAGTGTAAGGATGTCCTGTGCAATATTTGGGACATACTACACTAAAACCTCTTTCATATGTGTTGTTCATCAGAAATTCAGACTTAACTTGGCATCCTATATTTTATCTGATGACCCTACCAGAGGTTAACAGGCAGAAAAACAAACCATCATCACGTGGCCATGACCAGAGGGTCCTATAGGAGCCTTTTCTGCCCAGCAGAAGCCAGTCATTCACTCTGAGGATGGCACCATACCCATGCACTGCTTCAGGAAGAGGGCATGCTCACTGTAGGGTGGTCTCTGTCCTCAGGCACTTGTCTGACCAGGGACAGCACCAGACCAGCTGTCTTGGTCAGCACAGGATACCCTAAGAAATGTTTCTGTTGTGTATAAGCTACCCAGTTTATGGGCTCTTGTTATAGCAGCATGAACAGATGGCTACACCCCATTTTACAGATAAGGAAACTGAGACTCAGGAAGGCTCTGTCGTGACCCCAGGTTGACAGGGTAGTGTGGGAAACCAAGCCCAGCTGACTCCAGAGATGATATTGGGACGCTCAGTACTCATAGCATGGGGCTCAACACCCTGATCAGCAGACACTCTCACTTCCCTTAAAACACACCAGTCCCTAAAGTGGGGTACCCAATGCCCAAGAGACAAATCGAACCATTTACCATCTTTCCCAGTGCCCCCCCACCAACACACACATACATACACACCAAGCCAAATCGCCTCTGTCTTTCTCACATTCCCTTATTGTAAGAAGTACCAGAGTGTTGACCAAAAGAAAATGTAGTTTCCTTAAAGCTAAATGCACTGGCTCTTCCCTCCAGCCCACCTCCAGCCCACTCCCAGCCCATCCCTATTCTCTCCCACCAGGCAACCTGCCCAGAAGCCTCCATGAATTGGGAGAGGGGTGGAGGGATGGAGTGTGTAAGAACAGACCAGAGCATTGGCTCACTAAAGGATGTGGCAGGGTGCTTCACAAGCAGGAGGACTGCCTCAAAAGTATGGCAAGGGCATAAAATTAACTGATCTTGACAAGCAGTGAAGGAACCACAGGGCAGCAGAACGGTGGCCCTTTCCAGAAGAATCACCTCCCCCTGAACATTGGAATGGGTGAGCAAAGAGGTGGCAGCTTCATCTTAGAAAGCACTGGAGAGATGGAGCAGAGATGGGAGCTGGGCACAAGTGATCCAGCCCGGTGAGTCCTGGATCTCCTCATTTTGGCTCCTCTCATTCTCTCTCATTTTCACTCTCTTTCTCTCCCTTCTCCTCCCCATTCTCCCCACCTCTCTCTCTCTCTCCCCCTTCCTCTATCTCTCCCTCCCTCTCTCAGATGACATTTCTCTTAGAAAGTAATGTAGTAATTGAGTACAGACTTTGGAATTTGACAGCCTAGAAGGAATCCCAGCCTAGCATGTGACTTTTCTTGAACAAATTCCCCAACCTCCCCCAGCCTCAGTTTCCCCATTCTGAGCCTGGGAATAATAACAGGTACTCTCTTCAGGTTACTGTAACTGCATCCAATACCCGGTCCAGTACCCATCATGACAGCCTGAATGATTAGTTGCCCTCAACCCTCTCTCATTCATTCATTCATTCACTCAAGAGACATTTCATGAGGCTCTGTTCTGTGTCAGGCACTCTGCTGGACCCTGGTATGTGCAGAGTCACTAAACACACGTGGCTTTGCCTCCCCACCCTTTCATCTCTTTCCCATCCCTGAAGTCTGACCACTGAGGCATCAGGAGCACTGAGATAAGCCTGGGAGCCTGGGGCAGCCAGTTCCTTCCTTCAACAAAGTGTGGGTGATAAACTGTCCACCCACCAAAAAGGCATTCAGATATGCTGATGGTATCCTAGAAGTAAAAGCGATAGGCAGTTTATAGGAGTGTTATTGAAATGTAAAGGAGGTTTTGTTGTTTTGTTTAGGGGATTTTTTTAAGTACCCCCCACCCATATAGCCAGAATCCATCTACTTCTCTCCATATCCTCTGCTGCCACCTTTGCCCAAAATAACAACTCTGACTCCTCATCCTGCCTGGCCACCTGATTAATCTTCCTGGTTCCCCATTGTGCATCCCCCCAACAGTCCATTCTTCATGCCACAGCCAGAGTGATTTTTTTAAAGATACAAGTCCAATCACATCTGTCTGCTACTGCAAACCCTTGGAGGGCTCTCCATTGCCCTTGGACTCAAGCTCCCACCCTTAATCTGTGAAGCCCTATGTGGCCTGGCTGTGCTCAGTCTGGACCACAGGAGCCCTTCCTCACTCTGCTTCAGCCAGGCTGGTCTGCCTTCTCCATGAGCACGGTGCTTACTTCTGCCTCAGGGCCTTAGCACTTGCTGTTCCTTCTGGAACACATCCTAGAACCTTTACCTGGAGCGTCTGTCTCCATCATTTCACCTGGATGGATCCTTCTTGTCACCTGGATCTCAGCAGAGGCCTTCCTTGAACACTCACTCTAGAGTTGACCTTCCAAGCCCTTCTTCACTCTCTTCATGGCGCTTCTTGATATGTGACATTCTTATTTATTCAGTCCCCTTCCACTGCAAGTTCTGTGACAGTAGTACTCTGTCTACCTTTTGCACATGTTGTGTCCCTGGCACATAGTAGATGTTCAGCAGTTACTGAATAGGTAAGTCTCTCAGATACAAAAATGTTATTTGTTGGCAGCACTTTACATATTGAAGGCCTTCCTGGCAGTTATGAGAAAAACAATATTTGTATATTGGATCGGATTGTCCCAACTAGTTCAATTGTAACTTGATAGGCATCCAGCGGCCCTCAGCCAAGGACAGTTGTCCCACAGGGGACAATAGGCAAGTGGGAGAGTGCTAGTGGGTAGAGGCCAGAGACACTGCTAACCATTCAACAATGCCCAGGACAACCCACACAACAAAGGATTATCTGGTCCAAGATGTCAATAGTGCCAAGATTAAATGACCCTACTGTAATTTCATAAAGTAATCTTAGTATGAAGTAATTATAAAAATCACTTTTTAAAATTTAACATGGCCTTCAAGAAGCACCTGGCCTCAGTGGAGGCACCAGGTGGCATTTGACTCACCCTAAAATGGAGGAAAGAAGAGAACTGACCGCCCAACCATCTTTACATCCCAGCACAATCAATACACAACATTCACATGATCGAACCTCCTAGGTGCTCAACTTCCTCCACCCCTTTGGGTCTTGATTATTAAGGCTCTGATGATACTATCTGGACTCTATGACATCACATGGCTTCCTAAATGGAAATGCATGGGAGGGCTTTGGCAGTGACTCCCCGACAGGTAGAGCAGATCTGGCTGCCCTCGACATTTGCTCCCCGATGTCACTGATGAACTGATGGAAAGAACATTCCTAGCTGAAGGACCCCATGTACACACAGGCTGGCACAGCAGTATCCTTGATTATTCTTTTTGCTCTCTTCTGGATTTTTCATAAAAAATAAATATGAAAAGAAAAAAAAAAAAGAAGACATCGCTAAGCACCATCCAAAGGAGCTAAGAGCAACTTGATGCCGGTTTTCTGAGCCTGATACAAGGAAGAGCTGCCCTTGAGGGCTTGAGGGAGACACTGAGTCAGCAACCAGGTTGCTTCTCACCTTTGTCTAAATGTTTGATTCTGAACCTGAACCACTGAGCACAAGCTGGGGCGTAAAAGTACAGGTTCTACTGACTTTGTACAAATCTAGTGTTGGGAGAGAATTTTTCAGCACTGTGACAGGTATTTAAAATGCAAATCTCTTGTTCAAGTGCCAGCTTAATAAGATATGGAATTGCTAGAAAAAAAACCACCACTATTTAAATTGAAATCATGTCTGCCTCTGAGATGATAATTGGCATCAATCAGTTTTCCAAATTTTCCACCTGTGCTTCAAACACGTGTTCTGGCATCTCATAAGTAATTCTATGAAGGCCATTTTGCTAAGTTCATGAAGGGGAATCACTGAATAAATAAGTTCTGCTCTGAGCCTGTTCCTCTGCAGCTATATGGATCACATGAACAACTTGTTGATTCATTCAATCATTCTGCAAATGTGTACTGTGTACCTACCATGTGACAGGCATGTTTGAGGCACTGGATCCACTAAGTAAGACAGACACAACCTGTGCCCTCACCGTGCTTCCAGTCTTGCACTGGGCATTGCATTGACTGTGCATTATAAATGAAAGCTATTGTATATATTTCAGTTCCTTCTTTTTTTCTCTCCTTCCTCAGGAAACACCCATGCCTTCTACTGCTGGCTCCAGCCAGTGAGGACAAATCAACAGGACATAATCCCCTCCTTTTTGTGGCTAGACGGGCCACAATCAATGGGCCACAATCAATGTGACCCATTCAGGGCCTCACCTGCAAGGGGGTTACTGGGAGCAGAGAATGTTCTAGGTGGAGAGGGAGCCAGGGTGCTTGTCTTCATTGCTGATAAATGCCAAAAGAGGCCTCAGAAGAAAAAGACTTCAATCTAATATCTTGTCATTTCTTTTTCATTCTAAAATGATATTTACTTTAATAACAAAATTTCTAATTTTTTGAAAAACTGTTAAAATTGTATAAGCTTCAGAATCCCCAAAACCTGATGTACCCTGGGTGGGTGTTTAAAGATTTAAGCTGGAAAACAAATAGCTTTATCTAAAGGCCAGAATATTGCCCCCCCTCCCCCATGAAGATGTCCATGCCCTAATCCCTGAAACCTGTGAATAGATACCTTACATGGCCAAAGGGTCTCTCCTGGTGTGGTTAAATTAAAGATCTTGAGATGGAAATATTATCCTGGATTGTCTGGGCAGGCCCACTGTAATCACAAAGGCCCTCAAAAGGGAAAAGAGGGAGGCAGCAACGTCAGAATAAAAGAAAGAGATGTGACCATGTACATGGGCCAGAGCAATGCAGCCACAAGACAAGGAATGCAGGCAGCTTCTAGAAGGTGGAAAAGGCAAGGACTTGGATTTTCCCCTAGAACCTCCAGAAGGAACATGCAGCACTGCTGACTTTAGCATTTGATTTTAACACTTCTGACATCCAGAAATATAAGATTTTAGCACTTCTAACATCTGGAGATGTAAGATACATTCATGACAATTTGTTATAGCAGCAATAGGAAACCAATCCCCTAGCTTTTTGACCAGAGGCATCACATTTCAGACCCCTTTCTCCCATGATGCTAAGAACCACCAAGACAGAACCACCCGTGGTCCTTGCCCACTGTCATTAATAGGCAGGACCAGCTACATAATTTGCTGGGCCTAGTGTTAAATGAAAGTGGGAGGTCCCATATTCAAAAGGCAGGTAAAAAGTGCCATTGAAAATACAAAAGTAGCCCTGGCTGGTGTGGCTCAGTGGATTGAGCGCCATCCTAAAAACCAAAGTATCGCTGGTTCGATTCCCAGTCAGGGCACATGCCTGGGTTGCAGGCCCAGGCCCCAGTAGGGGGCGCACAAGAGGCAATCACACATTGATCTTTCTTTCTCCTTCCTTTCCCCTCTCTTTAAAAAATAAATAAATAAAAATCTTTTTTTAAAGAAAATACAAAAATATAAAGTTTTATCCTTTCTTCTGCGTGTCTCCTGAGCTCACTGCAGACTCCATTGTCTCATCAAATTTTGCTTACAAAACACTAGTTCAGAGATAAAACTTTTAGAAATTCCCGAGATGGTGACAGCAGAGCATTAAACCACACATAGAGCCGTTCTGAGCGAGGGGCCTTCTGGGACTCTACAGGTCATGTGAGGCCAGCTCTGTCACTGAGAATGGGGTGGCAGGACCAGACAAGGCCAGGGGTGGTTATTCAGCAAAAAAGTCCACTGAGAGATTCAGAACTAGGGTGTTCAGGATGGAGGGAAAGTATAGGTGAGACCAGGAATAGAACCCAAAGTCCTGATCTAACCCACCCAGGGAAGCATGCAGCTCTCCTGCTAGGAGAGCCTAAGATTTGGAAAGGCAAAACTCCAGTTTCTAGTGGGAAGGAGCAAGTAAGCAAGGAAGAAAGCAGGGCCCTCTCAGCAATCAGAAACCAGTGAACCAGTATCTGGGGTCTCCAGGTTTTCCAGGGGCCTACCAAATGGTTAAGAATTGAAAAAAATAAAAAATAGTGAATCTTGGGCTAAAAAAATTTTAGAAATATAATTAATAAATGTTTCACTGAATGCATATAAAATCTTGTTAATTGTTGACTTTGGTATTCATAAAAACTTAATTACATTCGAAAAACAATCCAAGGCTTAGTTTTTCTCACTTCAGGAGAACTCATAAGTATGCATAATAGCTAAAAAAAATCACAGCCAATCATAAATTAAATAAGCTTAGAGCCAAATAATTTCAAAAGCAAAATTGTAGAAACCTGATTATTTTTATGAGGGGAAAAAAGACTTAATGTGGAATGAGGGAGTGGTTTAATATGCTTGGTGCAATATGGGGTGAGATCTCAAAAAAAGCAGGAGTTCTTTAGGGGCCTACAAGGATCCAAGAGGCCCCAGGGAATAGGGAAGCAGCCAGGATTCTAAAAAGCTTTATTCTTCTCCCCAGGAGCCCACAGAGGACAGGATGGTGGGGAGGGAGTATCCCTCAAGAACAGAAGAGAAGACGGTATGGAGGTGGTCCCTCAACTGTCTATAATCAAAAAGAAGAGTAGATGAGACCCCATCAGACTGAGCTGGGGCATAAGACCAGGGCTGGAAATGTGTGGCTGCTGTGTGAGGTCAACTGAGAAGCTCTGTGTAGTATATTGAATGACAGCCCCCCCAATGATATGTTCAAATCCTAACCCTTGACACCTGTGAATGTGTCCTTATTTGGGAAAAGGGTCTTTACAGATCTGATTAAAGATCTCAAGATAAGGTCACCCTGAATTAACCAGATGGTTTCTAAATCCTATGGCATGTGCACCACTTATAAGAGACAGAAATGGAGAAGGCAGAACACAGAACAGAAGGCCATGTGAAGACAGAGGCAGAGATAGAAGTGATGTGGCCACAAGCCAAGGAATGTGTGGAGCCCCCAGAAGGTGGAAGAGACAGAGGATTATCTTTTGGAGCCTTCATTGAGAGTGTGGCCCTGACAACATCTTGATTTTGGATGTCAAAACTTCTGACCTCCAGAACTGTGACAGAAAACCATTTTCTGTTGTTGTATTTAAAGAGTTCTTTTGTATTCTTAATTTAAGAAAGAGAGAGAAAAAGGAGGGAGGGAGGTAGGGAAGAAAGGAAAGAAGGAAAGAAGGAAGGAAGAAAGGAAGAAAGAGGGAGGGAGAAAGCCACCTCTCTGTGCTACTGGGAACTGTCTCAACCAAACAGGGAGGCATCCATGCTTCCTAATTTAGCTTCCATGGGTTAAATTCAGCTTATGGGTTAAATTGTGTCCCCCACAAAATTCACATGTCAGAATGTGACCTTCTCTGTAGACAGTGTCTTTCGTAACCAAGTGAAGTAACCAAGTGAAGGTGAAGTTACTAGGGTTGGCTCTAACCCAGTACCACTGGTGTCCTTAAATAAAAAGGAAATCTGGATATAGAAGGAAGATGATACAAAGAGACACAGGGAAAAGACAGCCACCCACAAGCCAAGGAGAGAGGCCCTGATAGATCCTTCCCTCGTGGACCTCAGAAGGAACCAACCCTGACAACTCCTGGCCTCCAGAACTGGGAGAGAATAAATTTCTGTTGTTTAAGTCACTCTCTCTGTGGTATTTTGTTAGGCAGCCTTAACTAAAACAGGGCCAAAAGTGACTGTCGCTTACACCATAAAATTGATTGCTGGGAAGAATCTCCCAAAGCTTCCGGTCCAAAGCTTCACAGCTGGCCGCACAGGCCTAGCGGCAGAGCTGGTGGTGCCCGAGTGGGGCTGACACCCACATCTCCCATTGGCTCCCTTTCCCCCACATTTCACACATTTGTGAGTCCCCAATCATCCTAAGTCATAGCTGTTTCCATCTCAACCATGAAAATGATTATGGCAAGCAAGACTACAGGGAATGGGTCAGAGTACCAACACTAATGCAAATGTTTCAAGTACTTCCCAGGCATTCTCACTAACAGACCACCAAGGTTCCTGTTCCACATCCTAGCACGTCCCAAAAACAAGAAGTGTGAACACTACAGTGATTTTCATGACAAATCTACAACTATTTTCAAATAATATGCCATTGAGACTGCACAGATTCACACACTGACCTTTTACCTAACAACATCGTAATTGGCGAGGCTTTGTAGTCTTTCCATGTGGTCAGGAGCCCTCAGTGGGGTCTTGCCAGAGATAATAATACAGACAGCCTCCCACATGAAAGGCACTCAAAAAATCATTCATCCAATTTAACGGAATGATGGAGTCCCCAAATTGCATGGTGCCCTCTGTTCCCGCTAATGGGGTTGGCTCATCAGGATGATTTCCCAGGAACATGCCTAATAGAACTATTTAACATATGGGGGGGGGATATTGATCACTCTAATGCTACACAAGAGGATAGTTCAACAAATTACACAACATAAATGCAGTGAGTCAAAATGATAACACAGTAGCAGCATAGGAAATATTTATGATACCATATTCTGTAAGAAAAGCAATATACAAAATGATATGGCATTTGTTATTACAATGGTAAAAATGCAGGTAACAGATGAAAGGGAATTCATACAAATTAGAGTCATTGGGACATTGGGTGGTGAGACTGTAGAGTTTAGAGGTTTTTTCCCCTTTCTATAGTATGATGTCCCTTTCACAATTTAAAAACATGTTAATGGGGTATGTAAAAGGTGAACACAAAAAACAAGGCTCACCGAGCTTAAACAATAAGACCTCAAGTCAGTAGTGAAATTCCTGATTCTCAGCCTGCGACTCTCAATTAATAAAAGAGACTCTCTGTGCTTATATCCAAAGCCACCTGGATGTTCAAAACACCCAGCTCTTTAGAAAGCCAAGTCCCCTTGAAATTTTCCATGGTTTGTTTTAATCAATCATGTCCTCAGAATTTTCTTCACCTCATTAGCTCTTTCACAGGCAGCTGCAGAATGAGGTAGATGGTCTCCGAGTGATGAGAACCAAAGCCCCTAGGAAAGTCCCTCCCTTATTCCCACTCCCAAACACTCCTCCAGGAGTCCCTGGGGATTGCCTGTCATCAGCAGGCAAGCCTGTCGCACTGCCTTCCAGTTTCACAGACAGATGGTTGGCGAGGTCTTGGCTTGGACAGAACATATGATCCCTGAGAAGCCCACAGATATGCAGGCTCCCACCACCTCCCAGACACCCTGTCCCTCTGGTCATCTCAAATGTTCCCCAGGTACACCCAGGGAACCACAAGTTCGAGGCAAAGTGTTCAAGTCTAAGGCTCCTTTTCTCCTCCCACCAGAACCAAAAAATTACAAAAATGTGGGGCCTCATACAGGACATTTGACCCCAACCCAGCTGCCATCAGGGGGACACATGGAAGTTGGACTTTAAAATGTTGTCTCCTGAGGTGCCTGCTACTGGGATTGAGAGGGCTATGCCTAGTTCTTCTGGAACCTTCTACAACCATAGTGGGAAAGCACTATGATTTGTTGATACCAAAGCACTATGATTTGTTAGTACCAAAATCCACTTTGTATTCATTTTAGGAAGCATTGATTATCTGCCCTGGCTGGTGTGGCTCAGTGGATTGAGTGCCAGCCTGTGAATCGAAGGGCTGCGGGTTCGATTCCTAGTCAGGGCACGTGCCCAGGTTGCGGGCCAGGTCCCCGGTGTGGGGTGCTCAAGAGGCAACTACAAATTAATGTTTCTCTCCTTCTCTTTCTCCCTCCTTTCCTCTCTCTAAAAATAAATAAATAAATAATTTTAAAAAAAACCAAGAAGCATAGATTATCTAATAAGTAATCATCTCCATGCTAACTGTAAGCCACCTATTATTATTTCTCTAATCTCACCCTCCAAAAAATAGTTTGAAAGAGTTTTTTCAAACAAACTATGTTAAGCAAGAATTAATTCATTTCCCCATTTTTCATTTACCAAAGGCACACTCATGTAACTACCAATCAGAGCTTCCTGTCAACATGAGATGCCAGGGCTACAGAACTGAGAGACTCCAGCCCAAAGCAAGGAAATTGGGTTTTAATTTGCCTTTGCCTCATTCAGCTCTTGGAAATAGTAATAATTGATTAACACAATACCAGGCAGTCCCTCCAAGCCCAGCAAGTCCACGCTGGGAAGCTGGGAATCACAGCTGCAGGGGGTAACAAATAAGAGAAACACGCAGTCCTTGGCTTTGAGAAACCAGGAAAATAATAATGTAAATATATCCACACAAAAACAGTTAACTATGTGAATAGCTCCCAACCTGTGTGCATTGCTGTTCCAGCCCATGTACCAACTAGGTTTTTCAACCCAAAGGCAATTGGAGTGAATGCATGCTTTCCTGCTGGTGACTAGAGAAGACACTTAACGAATATTTTTCAAATAAATGAGCAGGGACCTACATATTTCTAAGACTCAATTCTTACAGGGTACACTCCCAGACAAGACTTCTAGAACATGATCTCACAAAACACACACACACACACACACACACACACACACACACACACACACACAATGCAAAATTAACCAAAAATTAAGTGCAGCTGCTGCCCCAGGAGGCTAATGAAACTTGAGGTGACTCAGCTGGGAGGAGCTCACCTTAAAATGGTCTCCCTCTAAAGTTGTATTCATTCCCTCCTCTCCGAGTGACTTCCCCATCTTTGAACCCTTGTTGGGCCAGATGGGTGACTACTTGGTTGGAAACCAGGGCAGCTTGGATTAAAGGTGAGAGCATTAAGGCTGGAGGAGTGAAGAGGACAGGAGGGTGAAGAGGAAAGGAAAAGTCATTCTTGATTGGGAGATCAGTTTAAACAAAGGCCCAGGAGCAGGAATTAACCAGGAATGTTTGGCCAACCACATGATCATGGGTCAAGCCGTATTGGAAAGGGCTTAGACAATGCTTACTAGTTCTACCTTGGTTCATCTGCAAATCCACATCAACACAGACCTTACATCTAGCCCACGGCCCTTTATTGTATAAAATCTCAGGCCTTATAAAGAAAAGATTCATGAGTATTTGTCACCCATGGAGAACACAAGCTACTTAAAAGTGTGGAAATACCTCACACATTTTGTCTACCGACTATAGAAAGTATTTTCTTCGGGGCAGAAACGTCAAAAACTACATGGGTGAGGAAATACTGAAGGTTTCAGAGTAGGGGCCTGGCCTACTCAAAGGGAGGGGAAGAATCTGGGGTCGCAGGGAAGCAGGGATGGGAGGCTGAGGGACCTTTTGCTGCAGAATACAAGTCACAGCTAAAGGATAAGAAACACAATCCATCTGATCTCAAAAAATGTGTCCCAATATTAGGCAGTGAGGTTTCCTGACTTCATATCTGCTTCTATTCCCAGAATAGGAGAGAAACAAAATAACAAAATAAAAGGCCTTCTTTCAGTCCCCAATGCAATTGACTCCTCAGAGCCTTCCTCAAAGGAAGGACTTGACCTTCCACATTAAAGGAAGATCGAAAGGTCCAGCCACGCCTTTTCCCAGGAGACATGGCAGGGCTCATAGAGTGAGCAATCACCCTGGCTTCAAAACACTGAGGAGTTTCCTGGACGCATGACTTTAGGTTTCAATTGGAATAGTTCTGGGAAACCCAGGATGAGCTGGCACTCTACATCCCATCACACATGTGAATAAAAGCTGACCATTTGTGCACAGAGCTTTGCAAAGGGTTTTCCCATTATCTATCCACATTTAAATGGCTAGTAGGAGCTGTAACCCCAGTCCCTCCGCAGGCTTGAGAATCCCACAGGTCAAGGCACAAGCACCCCCCAGGAGTCCCCAGGTGGTGAGCCTAGGAGAGATGCAAAATCTCAGGCCTCTCCTCAACCCGATGAACCAACACCTGCATTTTAACCAGATCCTGGGGCTGTTCCTATATACAATCATGTGTGAGAACAGGGTTTGGGGGTAAAATCTGTTCCTTCAGCAGTCTGAGTCTGTATGTGCACTACTTCCTTTATCGTTCCAAGATCAGGGAAACCATCCAGAAGTGCCGGATTATAGCTTTTTATTAGCAATTACAACAATGCACTGCAAGAAGGCTGTGGTGGATTCTGCCTAGAGAGCATTTCATTTCCTCTCTTCCTTCTCCTCTCCAGATCTCAGAAAAGAGAATGCAATGGTCCAGAACAACATCTTAGATTCAGTGGCTGCTTTGTTCATTAGCATTTCTCAACCTCAGCACTGCTGACACTTTGTCCAGAATCATTCTTTTTTTTTTGGGGGGGGGGGCGTACGGGGGGGGGGAAGCTGTCCTGTGCATGACAGGATGCTTCCTGAGCAGCACCCCTAGTCTCCACCCACTAGATGCCAGTCATGCCCCCACCCAGCTGTGACAACCAGTAATGTCTCCAGACACTGCCCAGTGCCTCCTGAGGGGAAAATAGCCCCCAGTTGAGAACCACCATCTCAGACAAAGAACAGACACTCTTAAAGCAGCAGGGACCACAGGGAGACATTAGGGTACTTCTTCCTGCCAGGGAGTTCATTAAAGTTTTGGAAACTAGGCCAAGCTGATCCCTGCAGGCTGCTGGAGAGAGCCATCTGGGTGACCTAAGGGCCACCTCATGTCTAAGGTGACGCTTCTCTGTAGATGACATTAATGAAGACAAACAGCCCCTCTGCCATAAGCTCAGGCCACCTGCCCCTCCACTCACAGCTGCTCTGTGTTATTTAACCCGCAGAGCACAAGGAAGATCTTTTCCCTTTTTATTGGAGTGTCAGGCTGAATGGTACTGGAGGGTTTCTAACAGCATTTAAAAACAAACAAAAAACAAACAAACAAACAAAAAGACTGGGTAGTTGCTATCAGAACCACCAAAAGAAACCAGCTGGTGCAGTCCTCAGCCCTGGTAACAGGAGGCATAGGGCCAAACCAGCCAGGCTCTGGCCGCTCTGTCATCCCCAGTGCTATTTACTGCCCAGTAGCCCCAGCGCCACTCTCACTCCAGGCATGTAGAGAAGAGTAAGTACAGTATTTTGTTGATGCAAAGATGCATGAACCACCACCCTGCCCCTATGCTGACATCTCAGGAATGTGATTCATCTTGCAATGTTACAACTGCCATCAGCGAGGTGGTGGGTGGGAAGCAGCCCTCACTCTTGATCACGCTCCCACAGAGAAAGCACAGGCAGAAAACTCACAGCAGGGCCTCGGAGACATACAAGATGCAGAGGGGGCTCTTTTGGCCCCTAGGAAAGAGATGGTCATGGAGAACGTGAGAGGATAAGCAAGTCATGTAGTTTGGGGCAGTATGCTTGACTTCGTCTTTCTTGATGGTTCACAAAATAATGGTGCATCCTCAGGTGGATAGAGTCTCAAAGTCAATAAAATGCAGTGGTCTGCTCTCCGACTTGGCAGGGTCTAACCAAAATCTCTCACGATACAGTTGAAACCCTTTCTTCAGTGAGGCTAGACCGCAATTAGTCACTATTTTCCACACAATAATGTGTTCTGTGCTCAATGATGATTAATGGGTCTTTTCTCAACTTTGTTTTCCTCCTCTAGGCTCTTCTTCAGAACTCACCATCAGCTCCATTTCCAATGATCCTCTAGGCATCATTGTGGCTTTCCTCTGAATTCCTGCCAACTACTTGGTGTTTTCCTCCCATTGCAGAGTATCTGTAATAGGAATGGGGTAAGCTGCCAGGCTAAGGAAGTTGGACACCTGGACCACAGCTGCATGCTGCTGGCAGAGGCTTGTTTTTACTCCTGAAAATAAGCCGGGTTAGGGTATCAGCGAGGGCCTGCAAACCCCTCTGTAGTAGCCAGTACTCCAGAGTTCGCAAGTAAGTCGTGAAACCAGAGATGACAGTTAACACATCAGCCTGACAGGCAGCCCCCGGTAACATTTATGTTCCCAGCCATCAGCCTGTGGATCTTTCAACCAGATTTCTCTCTCAGGGCCTGTCTGAGCTCTGCAGTCCATGATAATCCAACAGGAACTCACTAGAGGCTGAAATAATTGCTGTGCAGCCAGATAAAGACAACCTAGAGGGACATGAGCCTGGTGGATGATGTGTCTCAGGGAGCACCAGTCATCTGAAGCAAACTCAGCCCCTTTTTCCACTTTGGGCATCAGGAATTAGAAAGTTCAACTGCAAGGACAGACTTTAGGAACCCGAGGCACCAAGAAGAGATGGTGACTCCTCGCACAGCACCGTACAACATGGGGGATTTTAAATACTTAAGGGCGGTCCATAAATATTCATTAAATGATGGGGCCATGGATAGGGCTGTGGACCTTGGGATCAGCCTATGGAAACTTAAATAATTTGTACCATTTATGGTATTTGTTTTTGACTGTGGGAGGTTAGAGGGGTGAGTGTTGTTTTGTGATTGATTCGTCTGCGTCTTCCCTATGAGAACCTAAGCTCCATAGCACACAGACCATGTCAATACTGCTCAGCCTTCTCGTGCCAGCACCTAAAGACAAGAATTTGCTGAATTCACCAATGAATTCACTGGGTCAGAGACCTCCTTCTAGCTTAGCCTGGAGATTCTCAACTGGTCAGGTTGGGGATGGGGTGGAGAGGGCTGGGGGCATGTAACAGGACTGTCTCAGGGACTTTAATGAATTACATGATAGCTAACACTTTCCCATGTGCCTAGTACCATTCTAAATAGTTTACCTGCCAGAACTCATTTCATCTTCACAACAACCTTATGAAGCTAGTTACTGACACTGTGCCCACTTTACAGATAAAGAGACTGAGGCATGCCCCACATGAATGACCAGAGTGTCTAAGACACATCTCAGTTGGCAAGGTTCTATAATTGGGAATAATTGCCCCGGGGACTCTGTTGGGGATGGAAGGGCCACAGGTCCTTTAATGTGCTAGGGCAGAGACACCCAGTGAAGAACCACAGCTTAAGCAACGGCGAAGGCTGAACCAATCAGCTGTCTCTGCTGAGTTGGGGGGAGTGGCACACCAAACACACAAGTATTGGCCACAATTTCCCCTGACATGGATGTGTGGCCTCTGGACCCCAACCTGGGACAAGGACCCTACTACCAATCTAGCAACAGTTGCATCTTCCCCCAGAGAATCTCTACCCATAGACTCAGCTTTGCCTCTGGAGCCACCTACATATTTTTCCTGTTACCTCCTCGAACCTTAAATGCGGGTTTTTCTAGCTGTTCTTCCCAGTGACTGTGCCGAAGCACCTCACCACCCTGGTCGTTCCCCTGGGACTATAGTACAGCTGAGCCAACACCCTCCCTGAGCACTCACAAGGACTGGCTGGGTTGGCCGTGCCCGCCCTCCGTGTGGCACAAAGCTTCAGCCTGTGCAGTCTTACTGATTCTACTGATATCATACCTGATTGAGATGTTTTCCTTCTTGACTCTTTAAAAACACAGACAAAGGTGAGCACCCCTAGTCTGTTGCATACATAATCTCCCTTCTGTATGTTCTTCCAAAATCCTGCTCAGCAAATCCACAATTCCATCTCCCTGTCTCTAGGCATCCAGTTCATCTGGGACAGAAACACATAGCTCTGCAGTGCTGGCCAGAACTTGTACTAATTCTGTGGTGACCTCTAGAAATGACTTATCCCCATCTCCTGCCCCCACACCTTAGCCTTCACGTCCATAAACAAGGATTTGCAATGAGAGCTGTACCTGGTGTCATCCAAGTGCTAACCCCATCCCTAAATCCACAGTGGTTAGCAGAAGGCAGCCCTATTAGCTACCCCAAGAACAGGCTCTGCCAACGAGGAGATTGGTGTTGAACTTGAACAGGGCCAAAGCTGCTTCATGGTGATTTTTCTGCTGGGTGCTGTGACCTTTCATTCCATGTTTATTTGGTAATGACCTTTAAAGAGCAACCAACAAAAATGAAATGCTTCAAAGGAATAAATTAGATAATGCAGATGTTCCCCAGTGGTAAGTTATGCCCAAGGAGAGCAGGGACACATAACAGCAGCCCTGCCCTGTGCCCTGGAAGCCACGGTCTGGCATGTCCATTAGACTAATATGTGAATAGAGTTCTCAAAAGCCTTTTCAATCAGACCACTGAGGACCTGAAGCCAAGCTGACCGGAGCAGAAAACATGATTATTTCCTGAATTGAACCCAAATTACCAGTTGACATTTCATTTTGATTTTGTTTAGAGCAGAAGTAACTTGCATTACTTGGATGCCCAATGAGTGATATACCATCTGGGGTATGGGGGAGGGGGGAGTCCCAAAGGTATGGGTCAGGAGGCAGCTTGGTGAGATCTGCATTCCAGTGAAGACTTCATTCATTTAAATCAGTGATTTTTGGCCCTGGCCGGGTAGCTCAGTTGGTTAGAGCAGTGTCCCAATATGCCAAGGTTGTGGGTTTGGTCCCTGGTCAGGGCACATACAAGAATCAACCAATGAGTACATAAATAAGTGGAACAACAAATCTATGTCTCTCTCTCACACACACACACACTCTCTCTCTCTCTCCCACAGCCCCCACTCCTCTCTCTCTAAAAATTAATGTAAAAGAAAAAAATTTTTTAAGAAAAGAATAATTTAAATCAGTGATTTTCAACCAGTGTGCCATAAGAATTTGTAAAACGTGCAATGCCTGACGATTTATTCAGGGTCACTAACCTCTTTTCCCTTAGACTGTCAAATAAAAAAAAAATGACAACAGCCAATACAATAGCCATCTAGTGTGCATGAAATCAAAATTATACCTACTTTTTGTCAGATCAGCAAAAAACATAGTTTTTGATGTGCCACCGAATTTTAGGGATTAGTTTATGTGTGCCATGAGATGAAAAACACTGATTTAAATTAATTTTTAAATTTTACTGCATACCGGGCTCCTTGCTAAGTGCTGGAGAGGTTAAATGCTAAAGAAACTTTGGCTCCTCAAAGTCAGGGCTACCAGGCCCATGGAGGCAGGACCGCTCCACCACAGCATGCTTCTCTTGTGCTCATGTGTGTCTCCTTCTCTTGTGTGTGTTCCGTTCTTCTTTTTCTCCCACTCTCCCATTTTCTTCTTTGTGGCTTGCATTTAATCTAACCAAAGATGGCGCTCCCAGTAATTACCAAATGGTGATCCTTGGAGTTTAACAAATCTCTCATCCTGAAATACAAGCATCTGAAGATAGAACCTTGGAACCAAGGATTTTGGCCTCCTCTGCCAGCTGATTAGAGAATGATTCCATCTTTTGAACCTGGGACAATTACCTCTTCTCTACCCTGGGAGAATTAATTCTCTAGGGGGATCCATGGTGGGGAAGACGAATCAAGGGAGAGGGTGTGCCTACCTCCTGGTGAAGGAGCTTCTCCAATGTCCCCAGTCACCTCCACTGGCTTATAGCATCTACCACTGCCCTCAGGCAGAAGGGGCAGAGGTGAAGTCAGAGCCCGCCTCCACCTCAGCCCCCAAAGACAGCCTAGTCCTACGTCCACCTCTCTTGGGAACTGTAGACAGAAGTCAGGGCCTCAGAAAACATCAACTAAGGACCCTGCAGAGCCCACAGATAGGAGCCAGGCAGCCCAGAGCAGGTAGGGGCCCCTGGGACTCTTGAATGTCTGACCACATGGACTGTTCTTCTCTGTGGATGAAGGTGGTTTGGGGGGAGCTGGGGGCTGATGAGAAGGGTAGGGACTTTTCAAGATTCAGAATAGGAGGGAGAGGGAGAGTGCCTGGGCTCAGTCCCTGCTGAAGGCCCAGCCTGGATCAGGTCAGGACCACCCACAGACTCCCTGCGCAATCGTGGCACTGCCCTGCTTCCAGGGACAGGGTGGAGCCTGAGGGACTTCTCTGCTGCCAAAGTCCGGGGTTCCAAACACTGAAAACAGGAGCTCAAACAGATTCTGTATGCCCACGCTCACGGCAGATGCCCATCATCCAGTGACTGGGTAAACACAATGAGGAACATCTACAAAGTAGAAGCTTATTGACCTGTAAAAAGGGAAAGGGATGAAGCCCTGACATTTGCTACAGTGTGGATGAACCGTGAGTACACGACTTTCATGATAGAAGCCAGGCGTGGCCAGACAAAGGCCACATGTCTGATCCATTTACATGAAATAGGCAGAATGCATAAATCCATAAAAGCTGAAAGCAGATCGACGGGTGTCAGGGGCTGGGGGGCAGGAGGAATGGACAGTAACTGTTTAATGGGCATGGGATTTTGTGTTCGGGGAATGAAAACATTTTGGAACTAGACAGAGGTGGTGGTTGCACGACATGATAAATGTACTAAATGCCACTGACTTGTTCACTTAAAATGGTAACTTCATGTTATAAGAATTTCACCCCAATTTAAAAAAAAAAAAAAGTCTGTGATGAACTGGCTCATGACAGTTAAGCTCCAACTTAACTGTGGGCATCTGCAGATTCATTTGCCCAACTTGGGAAGGTGCTAAGGGAGAGTGTTCCCTCCACGTGTATCCCAGAGCTCCAATGCCACTTCCCTCCCCCCAGGCACAGCCAAATCAAACTCTTCTCTTCTTTCTCTAGAGGAAGTATATGCCTATTTGTTACTGGCCATCTCCCCAGCAGGACTGTAACTTCAACAGGGCAAGGATTTGTCTGGTCCAGTGGAGCAGCCCTGTGCCTAGCCATGGGTGGGCCCTCAATAAATACTTTTAAATGAATGAGGGAATGAAACTGTGTAGACTATCTGGTTTGCATTTTTCCATTTTTTAAAATAAAAGCTATAAATGCATTGATGTGAATGTAAAAATGATGTAAAATAGTGTAGCTGCTATGAAAAACAGCATATAGGTTTCTCAAAAAATTTACAATAGAATGACCATGCAATCCAGAAATCCCACGTCTGGATGTATATCCAAAAGAATTGAAAACAGGATCTCCAAGGGATATTTGCATTCACTGGAATTTGATATTCCAGCCAAAAGGTGGAAGCAACCTAAATATCCATCAATGGATGAAGAGATAAAGAGAATGCAGTCCTTCCGTACAGTGGACTATTTATTCAGCCTTAAAAAAGGAGGAAATTCTCACACATGAACAACATGGATAGACCTTGAGGACATTATGCTAAATGACACAAGCCAGTCACAAAAAGTCAATTGCTGTGTGATTCACTCGCATGAGGTACCTACAGCAGTCAGTCTTACAAAGTAGAAAAGCGGTTACCACAGGTGAAGAAGAGTAGTACGATGGGTATGCAACTACACTTTTGCAAGATGAAAAAGTCCTAGAGATCTGTTATACAACCTCGTGCACATAGTTACCAGTACTACGCTCTACATTTAAAAATGGGAAAGATTGTGGATTAGAAAAACTCAGTCTTTCCTTACTACTCACGCAGAACACTTCATTTCTGACACTCCTGTCACCAATGTCTGTAGGTTTTCCCCCACCAAGCAATTCTCCACAACACCATCTGGGTGTCCCACAGTTCAACTCAGTTCTGACACTCTCTACCTAGAGGGTGCATCAGATCCCACAGGTCAAGGGCTCAGTCCCACAAGCCTGCCCCCAACTTCAGATGCAAATTGCAAGCAGTGGGTCCTCAGGTTACACACAACTTCTGTCCGATTATAGATCAGAGGTTCCTACAGCCCACTCAGGTTTGATCAAATTGCTAGAGCAGTTCACAGGACTCAGATGAACACTTATGTTTGTTGAGGGATGCTAAAGGATACAGGAGAACAGCCAGATGAAGGGATGCACAGGCTGAGATCTGGGAGTGTCCCGAGCACAGGAGCTTCTGTCCTAGTGGAATTGGGATGTGTCACCCTCCTGGTACATGGATTTGTTTGCCTGCTTGGAAGCTCTCCAAACTCCAAATTATTGACATTTTATGGAGGCTTCCTCAAGTGGGCCTGATCGGTCATTAACTCCATTTCCAGCCCTCCCCTCTTTGAAGAAGGGGAAGGGGGACTGAAAATTCCAAGCTTCCAATTATGACTTGGTCTTTCTGGTGACCACCCCCATCTAGGAACCCACCCAGGAGCCCACCCAGAGTCACCTCATTAGAAGGTGCTCTTATCACAGAAAAGCATTCCTGGGTGTTAGGAGCGCTGTGCCAGGAACCAGGGGCAGAGACCAGTCTGTGTATTTTCTACTATGCCACAGATGGTAAAGTTTTCATTATATTTTTTCCACAATTTAAAAAAAATTACCACAATTTTTAAAACATGTACAGATGAATGTATAATTGTGTACCTATCATTTTTTTCATAATGGCTTTGTGAGAGGGCGGTTGCACCCACGAGAGCCCCGCTGCCTAGTTTTGAGTGGGGACCACCCTGGCAGATGAGGCTCTGAGCAGCAATGCCCTTCAGTCAGTCCTGGGCTCCATCTCCTGTCCCCAGGAATCCATCAACACAGATTGGAAAAGTGTTATATCGCTGGATGGAGTTGCAGGGGGACCATCCAAATAGGCTTACAAAACAAGAATCATTAACAAGAAAAGTCAACTAAAGCGCTCTTTGCCAAGAATGAGGCTGTACAAAACATGGCCCAGAAAACAATCGAGATCAATTTACAATCAAAGTGGGCCTCTCCTAGGAGATAATGGGGACCCAGGAGGGATGGAGTGGGAGTCACAGGGCCTGCTCAGTCTGAAGCTTTCAAAGGAAGGGAGGAAACAGGAGAGAACTAGGCCCTCATAAATTTTAATTCAAGGGTGGGCATACTACAGCTCACAGGCCAAATCAGGCCACTGCCTGCTCTTTGTAAATAAAGTTTTATTGGAACACAGCCACAGTCACTCATCTAGGAGTTGTCTGTGGCCGTTTTGCTACAATGGGAGAGATGAGTAGTTGCAACAATGTGGCCCACAAAGCCAACATATTTTCTCTCTGGCCATTTACAGAGGAAGTTTGCCGACTCTGCTGTGGTGAAAGATAAGAGTGTCCCGCTGCAGGGGAGGGCATAGCACCTGGCTCCTTATTTCAGGGCAAGTCCCCTGCTCCCTTTTGTTTTTTTTCTGCTTTTCTGCTGCCTAGTGCAGCCAGCTCCCAACTGTGCCTGCGAGGGCACAGAAATCCCAAGCTGTGAATAACACGAAAGCATTTATAATGGGTTTTGGATGCTAATAGAGTCGTCCATCTCCCTCTGCTTCCCAGAGCCAATTTACCTTTGTAATCATGCATGACTTAGACTGATGCTAAGATGCACACGCACTCCCAGAGCACCCCTACCACCCACCAACTGCAAGGTGGGGAGGCCGAGGGGAACGCAGATATGATCTAAAGGGAGCTGAACTCCAAGGGGACAGGATGCACCTCTCTGTGAGGAGACACAAGGACCAGCTAGAGTCGAAAGGCAAATAAGAAATAGGGGTCATCCCCAGAATAACACTCTTCAACTTCTTCAGTTAGAGTCTCCTTTAAAAAGCTGACAAAAATTATAGAGGGCCCCTCCCAGAAAAATGCAATCGTATATACATAAACCAACTTTGCATATAAAATTTATGGGGTTAGTGATGCCTTGAAACACATGGGTAGAAACCAGGTTGTTAACCCTTCATCAAGACCAGAGGCTTTAACTGCTCTTTTCATGCAGTCAGATAAGATCTCCCAGAAATGCCCAATATTCAAAGTATCTTAAAGGAGAGCTGCTGTCACTCGCACTCCTCCCTCAGTCACTGTGGCAGCTCCGGAGGTGGGTCTTTGCAGAGCCATGCAGTGGGCTGACAGTTTTGTGGCTGGTGGACCGACCAGGAGAGGGTGCCGCAGGCTCCCCCAGTTGATGCCCAGGGAGAGGCATGAGGTGGGGTTGGGGGGGGGGTTGGAAATTATTCTTCATGCAAAGACTCAAAAGATTGGTGAGGTGCACCTTTCAGGGGACACTGAGTCACCTTGCAGCTCCTGAGCCCAGAAGGACTATTTCTTGTGGACTGTGGGCCATAGCCCTGGAGCTCAGGAAGTTTACAAATGGGGCAGGAGTCCACAGAACATCAAATAACACTACTAAAGCTCAGGGAAAGAAAAAGGAATACAAAAGCTGTGCCAACACAGGCAACAAGGAATTGCCGACTCAGTCACTTCAAATCTTTATGGAATGAAAGAAAGTACAAGGACTTTTCTTCCTTAATGGCCAAAGAAGAAGGATGAGCACACGTACTGTGACACCAGAGGAGGGGCAGACAGCTGTCAGTCAGAGGAGCCCCCGAAGGCTTTCAAGACAGGCAAGAACTGGGTCTCAGGGTGGGCAGGACACATTCCGTGGCCACTCCAGGAGGTCATTGTCTGTCTACCCTGTTGCAGGCTCCAAAGCATCACCCGGGAGAAGTTGTTCTGCTGGGATCTCTCAGCCTCTTCTCCATCAGAGCTTCCCCACAAAGAGTAGGAGTAGCAGCAATACGAACTCTGATCCTGAGATTTCTTGTCTAATCCTTAAATAACCTCATACTATGTTATACCCCCCATTTCTAGAACAGTGGCCAGCATATTATATATATATATATATATATATATATATATATATTCATCAGCTAACAATTTCTTCAGTAGATTGAATTACTCCCATTTACAGATGGGGCAGGGGTAAGGTTGCTAGATTTAGTAAATAAAAATACAAGAAAGTTGGTTAAATTCAAATTTGAGACAAACAGAAAAAATTTTTTTAGTATAAGCATGTCCCAAATATTGAGACCCTGAGTGTCCCATATTTTATATAGCAACCCTAGGAAGCAAGCAGTGGGTGTGAGCAAATTGCCCAAGGTCACACACCTAAGAGATGTCAAACAAATTCAAACCCAGGTAGTCAAATTCTAGACCAGGTTTGATGGGCTTCCACCATGCTGCCTCTCCCTTCCTACCTTCCAATAGCCCTTTGAATATGTCATGTTTAATATTAACATGTTTAATACATTGCATGGTAGTTAACAGCCGTACATGTGGATTTCTTCCTTCAGAAAATGAACTCATCCTATTCTTTATAACTGCTTGGGGTTAACACAGCTGGTTGTCTTCAGGAATCCATTCTCCTCTTCATCCTCAATTAAAGAAATCTCAATGTTAACTGGGCACTTGGCCACCTAGGATAAGGACTATATTGCCCAGGATCCCTTGCAGCTATGCAAAGTCATGTGACTAAGCTCTAACCAGAAAGTTTCCTAAAAGGAGAAAGCAGGCTCTTCTTCTCTGCTTCCTCTCCTGCTGGCAAGAATGCTATGAAATGGCTGTCATTGTAGTAACCCACTTGGACTACAAAGGACCTCAGGGATGAAAGCAACCACTAGCAAAGCAACAAGACAAGAGGAGCCTGGGTCACTACCACTGTGGGATACAATACCAGCCATGGACTACTTAGATACTTGTCCTACCTAATTTAAGCTACAGTACTGGGGGGCAGGGGGAGGGGTGTTTCTGTTGGAGTTTAACTTAATTGTAAATAATTCATGGCTTCAGCACCTGGAGCAGGGAGGTGTGGAGACATTCAGAATGACTCAGGGAAAGGTTGCTGAAAGGATCATTGCTGCATGTGTGAACAACTCCCTGCATTCTGGATTATAGCCTTTGAACTTCCCTCACTAACCTCATGCAAAACCCCGATAAAATACATGGTCAAAAAAAGTCACAAAATCCTTGACCTAAGTGCATCTATATACAGTGCATCTTTATACTTCTTGCAGAGGGAAGAATGGCTGGAAAAAGAATATTTTCTTTTTCTTGGATATTCCCCAGACATGGAGATTTCAATGGTGTACAAGTATAAGTTATTAATAACATAATATTGCACTAAATGGGCTAGAATTGCAGCAACATGGAAAATCAAAAGACTTCAAGATGAAACTCCTACAATTATGTAAATACACCCCCACTTGGGAAAATATTATAAGTAATGTTTTCATCTCAACCTTCATGGCCCTTGGAATCTTTAGCTTTATCACCCAATTTATTAGCACAAATAAAATAAAAATAAAATTAAAAGACCCCTCTAGAATACTTTCCAGCGAGTTCCATAAAATTTCAAGCTTAAATCATTCATAAATTATAAATCATGCAAATATCTTGTATTAATTTTTAAAGCCCTGAAACTTTGAAAATCTCTCTTGATCTTTAATGCATTTCCTGGCCCTAATATCATTTTATTTAAAGAACTCATTGGATTAAAGATATACATAGTAAATATATGGAAATAAATGGTAGCACATGCGCATTTATCAGTTTTCAGTTGTATGCAATAGAAGCTAACTTTGATTTATTTAAATAGAAATGCAATTTATGAAATGGTTATTGAGTAGCCTGCAGAATACTCCTGAGGAACAGAGGCAAACAGTCAGGTGCCATCCTATGATGACACCCCAGAACTAACCTGCCTCCCCAGCACCCCGGGACCCTGGACACTACTTCCAAAATCACTGCCCCCGTACCTTCTGGAACCTGGAAATAATCACTGCTGTTGCTGTCACCCTCATAAGAATGGACTCAGCTTAGTCTTGGCTTCTTTCTGCCACCAGCTTCTCATCCAAAGCCATGAGTAGGCATATATGATGGCTATGGCACCCATACCCCAGTTTTAATGGGGCTGGGCAATCCCATGCCTGGTTATTCCAGAGGTGAGCTTTCTCTCCCAAAGGGGATATTTCTGGTACAGAAGGCAGTTTTCAGGAGATGAGTATCCCATACAAGGCAACCTGGTTGACAATCTGATCCAAACTACTATCCCAATGCTTTCCCCAAGTATTAGTAATTCTAGAACTTCCTGAAGTGGTTTTATAACACTTTATTTTGTCCACAATTTTATTTTTTCTACCTTATTGATTTTTACTTCTAATTTATTGTCAATCAATTATTTCCAGCTCTAAGTTAGAAACAGCCTTACAGTCCATCAATTCATTAAAACAAATTAGGGTAGATTACAAAGTAACATAGTTACCAATGTAAGACATAAATACATACTTGGCTATTGTAACAACTTGACAAATTTTTAAAATTGACAAAGCACTGCCAAGACAGTGAATTGGGAATGATGGGGTGGAAGTGGGTTGGCAATTTTTAAGACTCTCTGCATTCCAAAAAATTTCAGACCGATTTGATGTTTTTTCTCTAGTTTTATATAGTTTGGGGTTATTTTTTTCCTATTGCAAAAAAGACAAAAATGCTTTTTGAAAAAGTTTGTAAAATACTGTGAAATGGCCCCCATGGTCCACCACAATTATCAGTTCAAACAGGCACCACACGTGTCACAAACACAATGCTGTCCTCCTAGCCCAAGTGCTTTTGACCGGATCTCCTATTCGAGTTGAGGAGTCCCTCTGTGGCTGAGCTGACACAGAAAGTGCTCCCAGGGCGCTGGGTGGGCAGAGACCCGGTTTTGCAAGGAGCTTACTCGCAGGTCTGCGGGAAACCCATCCAGCGTCACCCAGCAACTCCACCATCAGGCGGGCTGCCCCTTTGGGTCTGGCAGTCACCTGCTGGCTGGATACCGGCCTGGCACTAGCACACGCAAACAGCAGCCTGGCGCAGATGGACCACAGAGGGATGACCTACGGGTGTGGGCAGGGGTGACGCAAATGAATCACTGACCGGAGATGTGCACCTTAAAGTCCAGCAAGCCGACACATGGTTGGCTTGGAAGATTCCTGTTTGCTGTCCATACCCCAAGAAGACTGCCGTCATCCAGCAACAGGTGGGGGTGGGGGACATAAAAAATGAAGAAGTTCTGGGTGCCTGGTTTCTCTCTCCTCCTTTCTCTGGCTCCTTTTCAGCCTAGGGCACATTTTCCTAGTGACAGCTGGTCAGGAAGATGAAGTTGAGATGGCTCCTGGACCATCTGTTAGTGGCCACCCTACAAAGCACTACTCTCCTGTTCCCTGGCCATCTCCAGAACCACCTCTGGGCTCTCGGAGCCCCTGGGGGTTGGGGGTGGGGGTCATGTCCTCTTTCATATCTGCTTCCTGGACACAGTTCACTTTGGGGCCTTCCCATTAGCTTTGAGATAACTTTCTCTCTGGACTTCTGGGATAACCTTGAGTCTCTCAGCTTGGGCTCCTTCAGTGATCTGTGAGAAAGATCAAAGCAAGAGCCTGGGGAAAGGGCCCGGGCTTCCCCCGTGGTGTGCGTTAACTGGCTGCGAGAACAGAAGCAAGTCAAGGATCTCTCCGAGTGGGGGTGGGAGTTGTTCCCTTGGGGAGATCTCGGCCTGTCCTGTGTTTAGATGCTTGGATGGAATTCTGCACCTAAAGCGATATCACTCGGTGAGGTGCAGGGACAACACAGAGCTAGTACCTGTATCCTTGTCCGCACCCACTCTGCCATCTCTGGTAGGACTGTTAAATATGACTCTAAAACATGGCTTGGCCATGCCAACTGCTGTGGCTTAGTGGGTGGGGTGTCATTCTGAAACCCAAAAGGTTGCCAGTCGATTCCCTGTCAGGGCACACACCTGGGTTGCAGACCAGGCCCCTGGTTAGGGGTACGCAAGAGGCAACCAGTTGATATTTCTTTCCCTCTCTCCCTCCCTTCCCCTCTCTCTGAATATAAATAAATAAAATCTTTTTAAAAAACAAAACAAAGCATGGCTTTGCCAACAATGTTGAAAAAGCAAAATGTTGAAAAAGCAATGTTGAAAAAGTTGTTATTCTGCCTTACATTTTTGATATCTAAACCATGCTGCCCAGCTTCCTGCCTCCCTGTCACTTCTTAATTTGACAGAAAAGGCCACACACCCCAGCCCTTCAGAGGTGAACCTTGCTGATGGCTGCTCCAGGCAATCCCGGGATACCTTTGAAGAATGCTCTGTCAAAGGGAGCGATTTGCTGGGAACAGCAGCCCCTGTACCTCTGTCCTGGCAGATGTGTAGTACAAACTGCATTTGCATGGAAACAGGATTTGCTCTTGGTTCCCAAGCGGCTCATGTTTATTACCCCCCAGATAAAATGCCAGAACTCTCCCCAGTCACTGTGCCCGGGGGGATGTTTGGCAACATCAGACACGAGGACTGCAGGGAGTGGGTGTCAGCCTCTGTGTTTTTAATAAGAGACTGGACAGAACCTCTCTGTAGACTTCAATCTCTGCTCAGGCAATAGAGGGACAAAGGGACATAGCCCTTGCAGAGCTGTTCCATTTTCCATTAGCAGAGTGAATTTAGGTCTTGGACCTTTCTCAGTTGCTATGCCAAATCTTACAAAATTAATACAGAAGATGCCACTCCTCAGCCCAGTCCTTGGATGAGAAAAAGGAAGATGGAGTATTAAGTGCTGTCAGAAAAGCACTTGTCATTAGCTTGCAGTGTGTCCCCAACACAGTGGTTCATACAGAAGGAGTGAGCCAGGGTGCAGGCAGCTGGTGGGCTGCACAGATGGGTATGGAATCCCATGAAGCTAGTGGGGCACCAAGGAGGGCGGCGGGGGCGGGGGGGACACTGACAAAACCAAGCTGCTGGATGCACTGGGAGGAAGAGGGTGTGTTTACAGGAAGCTATGCCACGCATGGAAAAGACTGGGAGGCCGTACACAGCGTTTTCACAGAGGCTGGGTCTGCGTAAAGGATCTCCCAGGGTTTTGGTGTTTTTACTCTGAGCCTTTCTTTGTTTTCCAAGTTATGTTTGTTGAACATGCAATTATTTTGTAATTAAAAGATAATAATCTGTTTTGTTTTTTGTTTTGTTTTTTTTTTTTTGAAAGAGGAGATGTGTTTCTATGAGCATGCTCACCAGGAAAGTGGGTGTGGACAGGAGTGGGGGCTGGGAAGGAGGAGGGCAGTGAAGATGGATATGAGGAGCAGGGCACAGGACTGGTTTTCCCACCACCCTTATCCCCCCCCAACCCCACCAAAAAAATAATGGCCTGAAGCCTCAATCTCGTCCCAGGGTGGTGCTTTGGACTCAATGTCTGTGTCCCTCCAATGTCTGTGGAGCCCTCATGAATGGGATTAATGTCCTTATAAGAAAAGACACACACAAAAAGATGATCTCTCTCTCCTTGCAATAAGAAGGCCACATGCAAGCCAGGAAAGAGAGTCCTCACCAGACACCGAATTT
Source organism: Anoura caudifer (assembly GCA_004027475.1). Lineage (NCBI taxonomy): Eukaryota > Metazoa > Chordata > Mammalia > Chiroptera > Phyllostomidae > Anoura > Anoura caudifer. Next base: position 209,186 of record PVKU01001948.1, read on the forward strand.
ACTGGCACCTTAATCTTGGACTATGGGCCTCCAGAAATGTGCGTAAATAAACGTCTGTTGTGTAAGCCCCCTGGTCTGGGGTATTTTCTTACGGCAGCCCGGACAGGCTAAAACAGGTGACAAGCGTATAAGAGAGAGGAAAAGGGGGGACGAGGACGTGGATCCTACCCACCAATAGGAGCACAGCAGTCATGGCTCATCTATTCATGTGCTCATTGCCAGGAGCTGGCTGACCTCAGAGAAGTCACCTGGGGAGCTTGTTTAAGTGCAGATTCCTGGGCCCTTCTCCATCATGAAACTGGGAGCACTGGCATTGGACCAGTGTCCCAGGCCATTCCTGGTCCTCACTCACGCTTGAGGACCAACGGACAGACCAAAGTCAAAAGGAACAGCTGATTGCGTGGGACCTGTAAGCAAAACGTGTTCCCCATACAAAAGAGGGGGTGCATGTCTGTCGTGGGGGCATGAGGGTGGGTCAGGAGGGCTCCTCTGAGAATTGGAGTGTGTGCGGCACTCAAGTGCTTCAGGGACAGACAGACCAGGTTCTGTGGCTAAATTCGTCGCTAGGTCTTTTCAGACATTTTTAATCTACAGACTACCCCACTGCCTTTCTGCACTCCTTGTAGAATACCTGTTGAAGAAACAGATCGCTTGTCCCATAGGATAATCTTTTTTTAGTCTGATGGCATTACTCCTTCTCTCAAATCCTTCCCTGACTCCCCATGAACACAAATAGTTCTAGAACTTTAGTGAGCATAAGAATCAGCTGGGGGAGCCCACTTTCCCTTTCCACCAAGGACTGCATTTTCCTGGTGGGGCAGAAACAGGGAAGAGGTCTCGCTGGAGCAGAGCGGAGCAGCCCAACCCAGCGCGACGCAGAGCACACCATGAAGGAGCGGGGCAGAGCTGTCTAGCAGGAGAAGGGCCTGCACCGTTGAGCTGTTTTGCAATGAATAGTTCCCTTCTTCACCATTAACAAACAAACAAACAAACACGCCTGGGAATCTTGCTACAGTCCAGCTTCTTTCTCCAGGCACCCTCTCCAGAGATTCCACTTCCAGAGGTTTGTGCAAGGGGCCTGGAATCGACATCGTTGGGAAGCCACCTGGTCAATCTGATGCATGTGGCCCACATGCCACATGCACAGGAAGCTCCCCCAGTTAACATCCCACAGGACATCCACTCGGTTTCCTAGGGCTGCCATAGCAGAGGACCACAAACTCATGGCTTAGAGCCAGAGAAATGTATTCTCTCACAGTTTTGGAGGCCTGAAGTTCGGAATCAAGGTGTCAGTCGGAATATACTCCTTCCCAAGGTTTTAGGGAAAATCCTTCTTTGCCTTTTCTAGCTTCGTGTTGCTGGCAATCCTTGGTGTTCGTTGGTTTGTAGATGCCTTCTTCAAATCTCTGCCCCCATGGTCACATGGCCTTCTCCCTTTGTGTTTGCGTGTCTGCGTCTCATCTCATAAAGACACCAGTCATACTGGACTGGAATCCACCCTAATGACCTCATCTTAATTTGTAAGAAATTGAACATGCAAACAGACAACAGCCAGACAATGTATAAAAATAGCACTCTGACCCACAACCTATAGGCAGTCAGGAAGCCAACCCATTATACAACAGGACCTAAGGCCCCTTAAACATTGACCTTGACCTGCCTGCCTTTCCCTCTCCCACACTCTACTTTCCTTCCACACCAAACTACATTCTATGCCCCTCAAAGGACACCCGGTCTACTATTAGAACAGTTAGCACATTGCGTTGAAATCATCTGCATGTCTCTGCCAGATGCTATATGCTGCCCAGGGGGCAGGCCTTCTCACTCATCTCCACATCCAGGGTGCACGGTATCTAGCCCGTAAAGCTTAATAAATATTTGCGGTTAACAAATGTGTGCTTAAACAATAGCCAAGTATGTGCTTCCCCCCACCTTGTCCTCCTGGAAAATTCTTTCTCACTCCAAATTTCTGACCTCACTCCAAGGTGGTCACCTATCACCTGGTGAAGGCATCCTGACCCCACCCCACCCCAGGCACAGGCAGGACTCCCCGAACATTCCACATGCTTGTCTATCAATGTCTGTCTGCCCCACAGGTTGGGGTGTGTTTTCCATCTCCTTATCCCCAGCAAGAAAGACAGTGTCTAGAACTGAGTAAGTATTTAAAAAGTATTGGTTATATGGATGACTTTGGGACAAAAAAAATTCTCAAATTCCTCATGCTTCTTCCATATGCGCCCACATCCACACCCACACACCTGCCACCAACTGCGGTCGCTTCCCATATGGGAGAGCTCCTCCAGACGCAAAGCAAGAGAAGCCCCATTGCTGTCCAAGTCCATCTTTCTTCCCACCTCTTCAATCTCCTGCTCCTTCTTTCTCTTTCCTGTTACATCCATATAACACTTACTACCTTTAAAAAAAAAGAAAGAAACTCTTTTCAGCCATATGCTTTCCGCTAGCCGTGGCTTCTTCCTCCTCTTCTCACTCAGCTGCTGAAAGAATTGACTCCACCTGCCACCTCTCCGTCCTTGCCTCCTCCCTCCTGAACACCTTGCCATCTGCCTTCAGCTCACACCACCTCACACGGCACCAGTGACTTCATCTTCCGTCATCCTACTTCCCAACCTCCCACCCTGTGCAACTCTCCTCTAGCCACCCAAGATAACAATCAGACTCCCTGACTGCCTTTCCCTCCTTCTCCCTCTGGTAGGACCCACCTCTTAAATGGTGACATTTCCCCATTCTCATCTCACCCTTCCATTCTCTCTGGGTGACCTCATTTACTCCCTCAGTTCCAACTGTTACTTGTAGACAGTAATTTCCAAATGTAAATGTCTAGCTGCATTTCTTCCCTCAAGGTACCAGACTCATAGACCAAACCATTTGCTAGGCACTTCCCCTAGCTGGCCTGCAGGCATCTCACACTCAGGGCCCCGAAGTGGAACTCAGTTTTCTGTACACGGTGTGCTCTCCTCCTGTAATCCTCTCATACTAAACAGTACCACCACCCGTCCAGGTACTGCAGACAGAAATCAGGGATCCTCATCTCCCCACTGCACCCTAACTCCCTCACCCCTAAAGCCAATAAGCCACTAGGGGTCCAGACTCTTCCCTGTGGGAGCTCTCAGTCTGTGGTCCTTGTTTCACATCCTTTGTGACAGTTCAAGGCCTCAGCAGCTCTCTCCTGAATCACCCCAGCAGCTGTTAACTGGTGCCTCCCTCCCCCAACCAGTGCTGCCCCCCTTTGATCCACCCTTCCTTGCTCAGGCCAGTGGTCTCTGTGAAAGGAGAAACAGGTCCCATCACACGCCTGATAAAATCCTCAAAATCCCCCTATTGCCTTCAGCATAAAATGCAAACTCTTCACACAACACGCAGAGCGCCAACACCATCGGCACCATCGCCTCTCCAGCCTCAGCTCCCGTCACTGGTCCCAATCAATGTGATTTTCAACTCCATCAGGATTTGGGGGTGAATTACAGACAGTTACATAGAAAAGTAAGCAAGTTTTTTTTTTTTTTTAAAGAGGTAATCATTAACTCCAGGGAAAACAAAAGCCTTTACAACAAAGAAGAGGCCAGCAGAGAATAGTGCTTGCCTCAGCTTTAAGTCATATGTACATAGTTATAATAATGCAAACAGTGACCACTGATTTGACAAAAAAGGATGTTTACTATATTGAGAGGCAAGGAGGCAGGGAAATTCATGGTGCGAATGGGAAGTTGGAGATTTTTTATAGTAGGAAGTGGAAAGACGCTAAAACAGAAAAATCAAGAAATGGAAGGGTAAGTGTGTCATGATAAACATGGGAGGTTAAAGAAGTAGAAAAAAACAGCAAAAGGACTGGAAGCGTTCACCCTCAGAGAATGTATCAGACATGGAGATAGGTGTAGTCTGCTGTTTTTCATTAGAAGCTTAGTCCTACTATTTTATATATATATATATATATATATATTTCCCTTGACAGAAATAAAATTAAATGAAAAATCAAAAGATTTCACTGGTCAAACAAGTCCCTCTACCAGCATGTACTGAAAATCAGCATGCATTATCTGCAGACAGTTTGCTTACCCTCTGGACTTCAGATTATAGAGAGCAGCTCCCTGTAAGAGGAAATTAACCAGGATGAGCAATTCGAGCCCCCAGATGGGCTGTCTACCCTGGGCTCTGGGACTGGCCCCTGCCCCTCCAAGGAAATGCAGCGGATTCCTGGAAAGTGAGGCCCCACTAATTGCTTTTGGTTGGAGAGTCAGCTTTGAGGCGAGACACCAAAAGCAGGGACAAAGATAGTCATAGAGATGACAACCCTTTATAGTCTGTTTCCTGTGTGGGATATAGGAGTCTATGAAAAAAGACATCTGATTTCTAAAAGGTTCACAGAGGCCCGTCAAATGCTTTTGGAGCGCTTGCTAAGGATTTAGGACCTGAGGTGAGGAATATGAGGTCCCTCCCCCTGAGAGGACACAGTCAGAAGTTTGATCGCAGAGCTTTGGAAATAAGTTTCTCCCCTTTTGTCTGATAGGTCTTTTCATTTATTGCATAGATGGATGAATGGAGGGATGGGCGTGCTTCCATAGGAGAATCACATACAAACGTAAAGACGTAATATTCAGAAGCACGAGCCCACTGTCCGGTGCCTGTGTTACATTTTTGGTTGGTTTCTTTGTGCCAGCAACATCAGAACTTTACCATCAAAGTGAGTTAGGACTTTTTCTAAATAGTCTAACAGATTTCAAATAGTGCTAAAAAGTGCCCATCTTGGAACACTAAATACGCATTCCATATCACCGTTGCCAAAACATTTTTAGAACTCTTCTTTGAAAATTTCACATTAGACTCCAAAGCAGAATGTTTAGAATAGACTTGTTGGTGCCAAATCATCATTTTTAAGGGATGAGTCTAATTTTTAGAACCAGCCATATTCTAGTAAGTAGTTTGAAATTTGTATATCCCATGTACATGTAAAAAGGTTGCGTGAAAAAAATTAAGTTCTGTTTTAACGAGTCCATTATTAGAAGAACCCTAAAGGGAGCCCTTCTGCGATGTCCCTCAGGGATGCCAAGGCCCACCTCCCCGGCTACCTGCTCTGCCTGGTTGGGTTAGGACCCCATAATGAGCTTACCCACCTCTACTAGGGGCAAAAATACCTCCCGAGCCCTGAATCCCAATTATTCAAAAGGGTTCCATGTTCCAGCAGGATAGAAATAAAACCCAGGAACTGGCATGTTCACAGCCCCAAATAAAAGGGTCTTGCCAGGAGCAGAGAGTGGGTGGTCTGAAGTGGCACAGAGACATTAGTTTTTGGCAGCAGCCACAGGGCCAATGTGTCAGAGAAGAGATCAGGTTACAGGAGCGTGGGGTAGGGGAGGAGAGAAGGAGGCAGGAGGAGGAGGAGGAAGAGCAGCGGTTGGGGACTGTGAGGGTTAGAGGGGCACACACAAAGACTATGGGGCCTGGAAACCTCAGCTTCCCCCCCCCACCCCCCGTCCAGCCACCTGCTCAGCGGGTGTGTGGGCAGGCACTGCGAAGAAGCAGCTCAGGGACTGGCAGCCGAGCCAGCAGACAGCCGACAGCCTGGCTCTCCCACAAGGGAAGAGTCACTGCTCTACTCTTACACCTGGAAAGTGGCCAAGTCTCCTCACTGGGACCTCACCTGGCTCAGTGAAGGCCCTCCTGTCGCTGCAGCTGAAACCCGCGTTGATGCCCATGGGTCTCCTCTTACAGAAAGGAAGGAAACTCTGTCCTCTTTACCTTCCAGACACTTCCATCCCACTCAGTGACAGCCTCACTAGGACCTTTCAGCACACAGCCCAGAACAGGCACCAAGCTGCCTGAGATAGATCTTCAAGGCCGTTTTCCAAATCCACATAGACCCTCCCCTTTGCAGAACCTGCATCTGCCATCAGCACCTCGTCATCTCGGCCCAGGAAAGGCTGCAGGAAGCTACGGACGGCTGTCTCATTCCCAGTAAGACCACCTTGCTGTCCTATAGGGGCCAGGACAAAGGACATTATTCTTGTCAGTGATACCAGAGGGGACACACCTACTATGGAAGGGGAGGCAGGCAGAGTCTGCCTCTTCTGGAAGATTCCAGAGCCTGCTGCAAATGACTGGCTCCCAGGCCCTGTGGTCAATTCGATTCTACCAGGGCTACATCCTATCCCCGGACTGACATGAGGATGGGGAGGGAAGAAAGAAGAGAAACGAAAGGCCGAGACCCCATCCGGCACAGCCCGATTCCCAAGGGGTGGCCAGTTCTGTGTGCTCACCCCACCCTGGGGCCAGCAAAGGAACTGCAGCCTCTTTGGAACAGATTTAAATCAATTGCAGCTACTTTGCTTCCTTGGGGGATAGAGGCCCTTCAGCCACAGGAATTCCTGACTGGAGGAGAGAGAACTACACCCTCTGCTGTCAGGCAGCCGCCTCTCGGAGGGCAGACCCCTGTGCGGACACCAGGCCGGCATCTCTACAGGAGATCCTCTCTGATGGGCTTGTGCCTCCCCAAATCCTTTTTAAAATGTAACTATTCTACATCTTCTTAAGGATGAATTATCATTTTGGCCACCAGGAAGAAAAGGACAAGGAGGATGTCCACAGCCAGAAGGAGTTATCAGTAGAGAAAGGATGTGGTGGGGCTCCTCACCAAGGCCCCAGGCTTCTGGTGACAGCCAGATGTACAGACTCTGGGAGGGGACAGCCCAGAAACAGGAGGGCAGTCCAGTGCAGGGACACCCGGCTCTGCTCTTCCCTGCTCTGAAGATCAACGAGGCCGCTAACACAGACCTGTCATCAGGTACCGGCCCGTTTGTGCAGTCACTGCCCACCTCTCACAAGCTGTCGCGTACCGGCTCCTACAAGAGACAGTGGGCCCCTGCCAAGGTCCTGCCCCCATCTCACCCAATGTCTCCCTAGGAGACCAGGGCGTTGGCTACTCAACAGGGCTGTTCCCTATTGAAGGAAATCTCTGGTTCCATCTGCCAGGAGAGCAGAAGCTCCCAAGGTTGGCACAGACCTTGCCTGGGGCTCCCTCTGCCTGAGCAACAGGATTCCTGGAATCCTGGGATGTCCTGTGAGTCCATGTGGGCCTGGACTAAACAGACTTAGGGCCAGGGCATCTGGCCCAGCGCAGACTTTTCACTTCCCTGATCCAAAGCCCCTGCACCTCCGAAATGTGTGTGTTTTACCCGCATTTGTCACCCGCGGTGGTCCTCAGCTCTGGCTGAGGACATTCAAGTCATCCCAGGCGATTTAAAAAATTGTCCAGGACCAGTCCCGGGTCCATTGCTTTAGAATCGCTAAGAATGGATCAGAGCATCTTTCATTTTTATTTTTTTAAAGATTTGATTTATTTATTTTTAAAGAGAGGAGAGGGGAAGGAGAAAGACAGAAAGAGCAACATCAATGCGCCTCCCGTACATGCCCTGATTAGGGACAGAACCCATAAGTCAGTCATGTGCCCTGACCAGGAATCGAACTGGCGACCTTTTCCATTTTGGGATGACACCCAGCCAACTGAGCCACAACAGTCAGGGCATCATCTTTCATTTTTTAAACTGTCCCATGATTCTATTGTGCAGCCTGGTTGTAAGCCCTGAGCCTGGTGCTCTCTGAGCCCATTTGGCTTCTGTACATTGGGTATGAACCCAATGCCAAAGGCAGGTCCCCTTTCACAGATAGAGAGAGGCTTGGCCAGGAGCAGGCTAATCAGGAGATTCAGCATTGATGGGACCGGTAAGGGGGCGGGGGCAGGTGACACAGCAGGAGACCACCAGACGGCTGGGTACCTGGCTCAGTCTGAACTCATCAGCAGACACCCTGAGGGATAAACTGAAAAGAAAAGAGCAAACAAAAAGAGCTTTAAAACAATTAAGGCTTGTCATCAAGAAGAGTTTAAGATAAACAGGTTTCTTCACTGCAAGAGTTCTTAAAATAACGATATTAGTAATAATAATGGCATGTACCTCAGAGGCGGAGAGGATTCAATGAGATAAGGAATGTGTGAAACAATCAGCTCCCCCATGCACATAATGGATACTTAATAAATGCTCCCTGTGAATGTTACTAATGAGGCTGGTGGCTCCCCGAAGAAAGGAAGGGGTGTGTGGCATCTCCCAGACTTCTGGTGCCCTTTTTCTACAGCGAGTCTTGTATAGCCAATGCTCTACGAAGCACAGCCTGGCAAAAATTGCAGAGGAGGTGGCCACGTGTTTTCCAACTCCCTCATCAAGGGACTGATGAAGGACTTAGGCCAGGATGAAAGCCACAGCAATTGGTCACCACGGGGGTGGTGGCCCTGTGGAAGGGCCCTGTGCCTGCAATCCAGAAGAGCTGATTCGACTTTCTGACTTTCCTTCTCTTTAGCTGGGTGACCTTGGGTAAGTGAGCAGGCCTCTCTGAGTCTGGTGTCTTTTCCAGTATGATGATGGGCTGTGGGCCACAGACCTGAGAATTTCGAAGGTCCCTTCTGGCTACCAGATTCTCTGTTTACGTGCATTTCTGCCAAAATGGGGAGGGGAGGGGAAAAAAAAGGAATCCTACCTAAGCCATGGTGTCTTCTAACCATGATCCTGATTCTAGACTTGTTTGGGATGGTTCCAGAGAGATGCTAACATCTGCTCACTCTCTTGGCCAATGTGTTCCCTGTGGATGCTGATGGAGAAAAATGGTGAAGTGGCCAGCCAGACTCCTACCTGTCAAGGGGTGGGGGAAAGAGGAGTGAAGAAAGGTCCTCACATTGACCCCTCTGTATCTAGAGACCATCAAATAAATCCACTGTGCCTAATGGCCAAAATTTTTTTTAATGTCTAATGACCATATTCCACATTTTCCAAAAAAAAACAGCAGGACCCATGATGTCAGAAAGGATTTTTCAGGCCACCAGTACAAGGCATAGTCTCAGAGATAGGATGTGGAAGCTTACATCTCAATTTTTGGTAAAATGTAGATGGTTTGTGGGTGACAAGGGATAGAACAGCTGAAAAGGGGAGTGACCCAAGAAGTTCTGGTAATGTGATGGGGATGCTGGGGACCCTCTCTCCCTCTGCACACAGGCACGCTCTCCACAGCAGGAGCGCTGCTGTCTTCACAGCAATGGAAAAGGAAAACCTCATCCTTGGCGTTCCCACGGTGACGACGAAAACCACACTGGCTGCTTGGATTGGCCTTCCCCATTCCCAGCCAGGTCCAGCCCTCCTGCCTGGCTCTCCTGCTTTCCTCAAGGCCTCATGGTGAGCCTTCCTTCCACTGAACCGATTGCAGGGTAACAATTCCCCCCATCTCACTGATGAAGCCACTAAGAGACAGACACACTGACCTACTTGGGACTGTGTATTCATCTCGGCGCTCCTAGGCTGTGAACTTCTCACCGAGAGAGTGACCCATGAGCAGCATCTCCCCATGTTCCATGCCGAGCAGCAGCCTGGCCCTTTGTCCTGCTCCTGTTCTTAATTTCCTGCTGTCTATTGTCCCTCTGATAACTGCTGGAAGAGGGAAGGGTATCTTTTAATTGCTTTAAAGATATCAAACACGCTGGTGCAGAGGTTATCTGCTCCCCAGCCCCTCTATTTCTCTGGCTCAAGGTTTGGTTACTTAGTTACTAAGCAAGCTGAAGGGAAGGAGAGGCAGCGGCAGCGTGACAGTGCCGACTTCATTCAGCAGGTGGAAGGGGACAAAAGGACAGCCATTAGGAGTCAAATAGGGAACCAGAACCTGAGGGTGGCTGCTGAGTGCAGGTGACAAATACGTCTTTTGAAGGCTTTGGGTATATGGTGGGGGGGGCGGGGAGTGGGGCGGAGGAGGCCTACATTATCTGGAAAAAATCAACACTTGTTTTAATTACACATTTTCTGCTGTCAAGGTCAACATTTTTCAGACCTCATTCATTCAGCCCTGCCATAGAGACAGATATGCCTGGGGGAAGGGGTTGGACCTTTTTCCAGGTTGGGCCCACCCACCCTGACTTATGGGGAGAGGGGAAAGGAAGACGTCATAAGGGGCTTCAAAGGATATTTCACTGTATCGGATAATCCAAGATAAAGAGCTTTGTTGCAGGAGGTCATTGAGAAGAGGTGACCACCAAGTGACCTGAAAGTTGGACCTTAGCAATCAAAGGCTCCTACCCACCCTTGTCCTTAGAATGTCTGTCCTACCCACTGTTCCCATACTAGAAGCCACTTCAAGGACTCAGCCTTGAGAGAGCAAGATACGGAGGCTAGCTGGATGGCAACATAACTGAACCCCATCACGGGTTCTGTATAAACTGACCGGCAGGTATGGAGGAGATCTCAGAATACGGCCTCCCAAGACAAGCCTCATATGTAGGTCCCCTTGCTTATTAGAACTGCCACCTACCAACCTGGAGTGGTCTGCTCTTTCTTCGGTCTCTCCTTGCCCTTCAAACATAGTAGGCCAGGGGGAGGGGGAGCTTCAAATTTCACCTAGGGAACTCCTGAGGTCAAAAACCAACAGGCATGCAGAGGTGCCACCTAATTACGCAGGCTGCCTTGAAAGGAGATGGTTTACTCAGCCGATCCTCGGGGAACACACTGTTTTCACCGGTGGCACCCATACTAAAACTAAAATGAAAAATGAAAAACATGCATTGACCCATCAGGGTCACCGCAGAGGGGAGAGGGGTCATGGAGAGCCAGTAGTTTACTTCTTATGGAGATGAGAAAACTATGGTTGCTTTTTCGAAAGGATACATGAGTTTAGCAACAGTGGAAGACCTTTGAAAAGCTAACATGGTCCCAGGAAGAGGAATTTGAGGGTGGAGTGGGCACTTCCTGGATCTTCCTTTTCCTCCTCGTTTCCTGGAAACCAACTGCATCATTGGTTTTAAACAAGAGGTGGCAACAGGTGCTGCTGCCGCAGCTGTGTCCCCCGGGCATGCAGAGTTCTCCTGAGCTCAGCTCCACTCTGTCCTCTCACTTCCAGCCAGTGTTGAGCAGGGCCCCCTCTTCTGGTGAGCTGCCTACCCCAGCCCCTGCGCCCTGCCACTAAAGATCCACTCCTCCCAGATGGGCTGAGACAGGAGATGATCACCAGCTCACCTTCCGTCTAGCCCAGAGATCCAGGGTGACAGGTTCGACCTACATTACGACCAACAACTCCAAGACAAAGCCAATAAAAAGCCCTGATTTCCACCCTCGCAGTGGGGACCCCAAGATGCAGTCTGGCCCTACTGACTGCTCCCTTACCCAGTGATTCCCTTCCCCCATCACTCACCCACCTCTTTGGCTCACCCTGCCTGCTAAACAGCTGGGGACTTTAATTTTTCACTGGTGAACTGGAAATCGGATAATAGGATGGGCAAAGGCAGCTCAGCCCACAGAGAAAGATATAGCTGGCGTTAGCTTTCTGTTTCCCACGCTCTGAGTGTCCTCAGCGTGGTGTGTGTGTGTGTGTGTGTGTGTGTCCTTGGAGAAGGGTAAGAAAGGAGAGGCTGCAGGATTGATTATGACTTATTAAACTATTGGAACAGAGGCTGAATCATCACAGTCAAAAAATAAACAGCTGCAACTTGATTCGACATAACTCCCACTTCTTGCTTGTTTCCCTTTGCTCCCTCAGAGCAGGAAGGAGGAGGTGCTGTGCTTGCTGGGACCAGCAGGCACCCACTGACCAGTAAAGGAAGGGTCCTGGCTGGGTGGCCACTGGGCCCCCCTGCTGTGGAAAACTGATACAGTCTGGATGAGTCTGAGCCTCTGCCTGCTCCCTGAACTGCACTTTGGGACCCAAGTGCAGGCTCACACACTGCAGAGGAGCGTTGGTCACTGCACGGAGAAGGGCTTCCCTTCCCGTCTGGACGCATTTTCTCCCTGGCCTTGTGCCCCCTGCCCAGTGCCCAGAGATGACCCACATTAGATGCAGCTCTGCAAACTTGTCAGACTGAGATGGCAGAGGTCCTTAAGTGACTCTGGGTTACCGGGGCAGCCATGCCAGCCTGGAACATGCTCCGTGAAACAGAACGGATTCTGTGAAATCTCAGGGTAAGCAGCGTGTCCCTGCCACGAACCTTGGGGAAACAGACCGAAGCTGATTGACCCTTCATACCCCCGCACGCAGGCCCCCCTGCCCCGTTCCTGTGAGCTGTGCCAGCAGCCACAGAAGGATCCTCCACTCGGCTCACCCCTGTCCTCCCACAGGACCTGGCAGGCGGAGCAAAGCTGCAGTGACGTAACGGGGTGGGGGGTGGCGTGGGGAAATGTGCCGACGGGCCGGGGCTCCACAGGGTCAGTCCCGGCGACGCAGCCCTCCGCGCCCAGAGCCTCCGTTGGCGGATCGGCGCTCAGGGTGTGTCGGCCCCGCGAGCTCTCCGAGGCGCTAAGTGGGAGCCAGAGCCCGCAGGTCGGGACGCCCAGCGCAGGGTGCTTGCCGAGCTGCTGCGCGCTCGGGCGCCCGGCTGGGTGCCAGAGAGCTAAGCTAGCAGCTTGCAGCTGAAAAGCAAAGGTGAGATGTGTGAGCGTGTGTGTGTGCACGTGTGTGTGTAAGAAAGAGAGAGAGGGAGGGAGGGAGATGCACTTGGGCACCTGAGTGCACTGCGCTGCACGGTGCTGCGCGCCTCGGTGTGCCAGAGTGTAGGTCCCACTGCGTGGTTCCCTTCCCTCGTGCCATTTAGGGGTGAGTTGGGCTCTACTGCGAGTGTCCAGGTGTGAGTGGGGGGCTGCGGATTGTCAGTACTGAAAAAGACGTGTCCGTACAGCCGCATGCATGCCAGTGAACGCGGCGTGCGCCCTTGTCCAGTCCTCGTCCCCTAGCTGAGTGCCCAGGTGGTAGCTGCGACGGGGACAACTCTTCCAGCCGCCTTTAAACGGGTCTGACGGGAAGAGAGCAAAACGGCGAGGTTGGTGGGGGATATTGCTGGGGCTCCTGCGGGCACTCACCCCATGATCCGAGCCTGTGAGGGGCAGGGGGCGGAGCAGAAAAAGAGGGGCTTCTCTCTGTTCCCCTTCGCCGGGCCTTGACAGACACATCGCTAATGATCTACAGTCCGGTTCTGTGGCGCGCGGGGGCGGAGAGGACAGCTTCGACCGACCCCTCTTTGCGGATAGAGACTGGGGATGCTGGCATGATAATCTTCAGTCTTCCCCTTGTCCTGGAAATGGCAGGGAATCTTTTAGGAAACCTTTGTCTCAGAGGGTCAGCGGGTGGAATGACCTGGCAGATGATTTTCTGTGCCAGCGCGGGGGAGCCAGCTGGGCGGTCCGAAGACTCGCCCCCCACCCCCCGCGCGCCCCCCCCCCCTTTCGCCAGCGAGCGCCGCCTGGGCTTTTCCTAGGCGCTGTAGGGCCCTGGCGGCGTGCACTTGGCTTTAGCTTCTCTCCCAGTCAGTGCGGCTCATGCTCCTGCCAACCCGAGATTTCACTTGTGTTTAGCAGCCCCCAAAGGAAGTGCGGTGGGGGCTGAATATAGAAGAGACATTGGGTAGAAAGGGAAAACTGAGGCACAGTAGAATTTAGGATCACAGCTCCCTCCACCCCCATGCTTGGTCTCCATCCGATGGTCAGTTTTTAGGCTGGTAACCACAGCCTCTGTGAAAAGAGGGAGATGCCTGAGACCATTCTAACCCTCCTCTCTAACAGAGTCCGGATTCGGGGTCTGAGGACACCGACAGACAGCCATTTCCAGTATCTAACAATTCTGAGGCTGGAAAAATGTAAAAGCACAAAATCAAACTTCTTGTGCATATTTAACCACAATTCAACAAGTGTTGACTGCCCAGCACTGGACTCTACTTTTATTTTGTTATTAAAGATTGTAGTTATTTATTTTTAGAGAGAGGGAAAGGGAGGGAGAAAGGGAGAGAAACACCAATGGGGTTGCCTCTCACCCACCCATAACTGGGGACCTGGCCCAAAACCCAGGCATGTGCCCTGGCTGGGAATCAAACCAGTGGCTCCCAGGTTTGCAGGCTGGCACTCAATCCACTGAGCCACACCAGCCAGGGCCTGGACTCCACTTTTAATAAAGCAGCAGGTCTCATTCGGAGACCTTAGGCGGCAACTCTATTGCTGGTGAAATAAGATTCACTGTAATTTAAACTCACGTCTTCCTTGGAGGAGTCCTACCACTCCGGACTGGCTCCCCGGCTCACTATCTCTGCTGCCTTTACCAAGCTCTGGACACTGTCCACTGTTCCTCTCTCAAAAGTGGAGAAATGCTACTTCTCAGCCCATTTCAGGAAAAAAATTACCCTATACTGAGTGAGACTCCAGCCACAAAGGCAGAGTTAGGGCTGGAGATCGGCATTCAACCCTCACTCACATGTCCGCACCATCAGCATCCCAATCCCCAAAAGCACTAGACTGAGTGTCTGCCCCCTCTCCCCAGAACTCTTCAGTCTTACCCAGACCTTGGAGTGTGACCTTGCACATTACACAGATGGGATCCTGGATATGCTAGTAATTAATTACACTCCAATGCATGCAGCTTAAACAGGATTCTGGGTCTGTAGAATTAGAGTAACTGACAAGACTGTTGGAAATGACAGTGGGAAAAAGCCACGTTAATCTAGGGATATAAAAAATGGTTTCTTTACAGCTTCTGTTTTTAATAGCTGCCGATTTATGCTTTTTACCCAATGCAGACATTAAATCCCAAGTCCCCCAAAGTACTTTGCAGAAAGGTCAGCCACAAAGCCCAGACCACACTTTACAGACTGTTGTGTGGTGAGGAAATTGGCACAGAACAGAGGAGCAGTGAGCCTGGAGTGCGAAGTGAAACAGAGGCCAAGGTGGGCAAGATTCCTTAAGCACTGGCTGCTGGCTAAGTAACCTTTAATTCATCAGCAGTCTCTTCAGGCTTCAAGGGGCAATCTTTAGTCTTCACTCGGGCACCAGGCAAAGTGCCCCACTCAGGAGAAATGTGTCCACCCAGTGAATTGTTCCCACGCTGTGGTAAATGACTCCATCCTTTTACCACCTTCCCTCTTCCTGGAGTGACTGCCTTCCCTTGCCCTCCTTGCATCATTCTTCCTATACTCGAGACCCAGCTTAAGCCTCCTCGGAATCCCCCAGGAGGGAAAGGCATTCTTCAGTCCTTTCTTCGCATCTCAATGCAGGTCACACCCTAGAAGAGTTGGCTTTCCTGCCTGTGTCCCTTCCTAAAGTAGCACCTCCTAGAGGGCATCAGCCATGTCTTATTCATCTCTGGTGTCCAGAATAAGGAAGCCCCCAGTGATGGTTTTTAAATACCTATACAAAAATCATTCAATTATGTGATGAGCTATTGTTTTATTCCTTAGGCCAAGCTAATAGTTACAATTATCTTCTCAGCTTGGAGGTAAGACAGGAATCAGCTGCTTCAAATCAAAGCCCCATTGTCAGCTGCTAGTTTTCCAGTGCACTGAGCAGCAAAGTATCCTGTCCACTGGGTATCCTGTGTTCAAATCCCAGCTCGACCAATTATGGGGGCAAGTTGGTTAAATGCTCAAAGCCTCAGGTTCCTCATCTGTAAAGTGGAGACAATTATCCCCACCTCCTGGGGTGGATGGGAAGATCAAGGGGCATAAATGAGGCCACATCTGTGTTTGGAACCTTCCTTTCATGACTGTGCATGAACCTGTCTCCTGTTTTTGTCCTTCATCAGGGGATCACGGGAAAATTCTCTGGGGTGTTAGAAGATAAGCATTCTGGAGTATTCCACCGAGGGACTTTAGGAAAGAGCTCTCCCAGGCATAAGGAGCCCAAGCATAGTGTATTGAAGAAACAAAAATAAAATAAAACACACACTTTAAAAATGAAAGCAAGCCAGATTTTTATTTTTTAATATTTAAGACTATAAATTGATTAATTATGTAGGCAGATTTCAATAAATTACAGATAAAGGAGACGGCAGAGGAAAAATGGGAGAGAGATAACATTTATAGAACTCTGGTTATGAGCCCAGCACAATGCTGGGCGTTTTCACATATATTTCATCATTTAACCTTCACAACACCCCCATTTGGACAAATGAGAGTCAGAGAAGTTAAGTGCAGGTCACAAGGGCTTCACAGTGGAACCCTGGTTTGTTTCACCTCTAAAGTCTGGGATTTTTCCACTACCGAGTTTTCAGAATGGAAAGCCTCCAAAGAAGTTGGCAGGTCGGCACAGATTTCCTCGTGGGGAAAGGCCGAGAACACCATCGTCAGTGCCTTCTGAAGTCAGAGACTGGGCTGCTCCAACCTCTGCCTCTTCATGGTTTGGACCAGCCAACTTCTTAGGGATCAAAGTACATTTTTTTTTTGTAGCCACAGTCATGTCCTACGTGTGCGTCACCAAAGTTAACAAGATAAACTATGATGGCTTGACCCAAACTCTTGCAGTATTGGAAAAACAACTCAACCATTCTGCACACTGGTGAGAATGGGCTGGTAGTTTTATGTGGATGTGGAAAGATAACACATTTTTGGGGGAGGTGAAGAGTGTGTCTGAGAGGGTAGATCAGAAACATGCAAAGCTGGTGAGAGCTTAAGTAGCTTCCGACTGATGAGTCAATCTTCCTTTTTTCCCTGCAGATGTTCCATTGGCTCCTTTACCTCCAGGACCCACTACGGTGAGAATAAGATCTTTGGCTGGTTGGAACTAGCCTAAGACTGTAAGGCAGCCATGGATATGGCGTATGAGCTACTCAATGGCACCCAATCACTGTTCTCCTCTCTATTTGACCTCAATGGCTCAGTGGCGGCAGCCAACGGCTCAAACCAGACAGAGCCATACTATGATCTGACCAGCAATGCAGTCCTCACGTTCATATATTTTGTGGTCTGTATCATTGGGTTGTGTGGCAACACGCTTGTCATTTATGTCATCCTTCGCTATGCCAAGATGAAGACCATCACCAACATTTACATCCTCAACCTGGCCATCGCAGATGAGCTCTTCATGCTGGGTCTGCCCTTCTTGGCCATGCAGGTGGCTCTGGTCCACTGGCCCTTTGGCAAGGCCATCTGCCGGGTGGTCATGACTGTGGATGGCATCAATCAATTCACCAGCATTTTCTGCTTGACTGTCATGAGCGTTGACCGATACCTGGCTGTGGTCCACCCCATCAAGTCGGCCAAGTGGAGGAGACCCCGGACAGCCAAGATGATCAATGTGGCTGTGTGGGGAGTCTCTCTGCTGGTCATCTTGCCTATCATGATATACGCGGGGCTCCGGAGCAACCAGTGGGGGAGAAGCAGCTGCACCATCAACTGGCCAGGTGAATCCGGGGCATGGTACACAGGGTTCATTATCTACGCCTTCATCTTGGGGTTCCTGGTGCCCCTCACCATCATTTGTCTTTGCTACCTGTTCATTATCATCAAGGTGAAGTCCTCTGGAATCCGAGTGGGTTCCTCCAAGAGGAAAAAGTCTGAGAAGAAGGTCACCCGGATGGTGTCCATAGTGGTGGCTGTCTTCATTTTCTGCTGGCTCCCTTTCTACATATTCAATGTCTCCTCTGTCTCTGTGGTCATCAGTCCCACTCCAGCCCTTAAAGGCATGTTTGACTTTGTTGTGGTCCTCACCTATGCTAACAGCTGTGCCAACCCCATCCTGTATGCCTTCCTGTCTGATAATTTTAAGAAGAGCTTCCAGAATGTCCTCTGCTTGGTTAAGGTGAGCGGCACTGATGACGGGGAGCGGAGTGACAGTAAGCAGGACAAATCCCGGCTGAATGAGACCACAGAGACCCAGAGAACCCTCCTCAATGGAGACCTCCAGACGAGTATCTGAACTGCCTGAAAAATAAATAAATATAACACCAAGCTCTGCCAACTGGCAACATACTCCCTACCCCCACCCACTCCCTTCCTCCCACCCATCACACCTGGCTTCTAGAATAGGGAATTGTTCAGCATGAGTCCAATTCAGGGAAGAGTGTTTGAGTCGGCTTGCCTGAGTGAATGATTTGTATTAAATTGATTAACTCCCCCTGAAAGTGAACATTTAAATGCAGGCAGACAATTCAAAGTCTGGAAAAGAGGCAATCATGCTTTGAAATGTTGAAACTCAACCAAGATAGAAAACTGTACCTGAGTTTGTGTGTTTAAAACCCAGTATGTAATCTTGTGTTCTTATATTTATACTTGTATATTCCTACCTAGTCCCCGTGCAGTCATGATCTACATTTCCCATGTTCAAATACACAAGTAGCAAATTCAAGTGTGTATCGTGCAGGTGGACATTTGTTACAATATGGTACCCACAGAAATGGACTCTCATGAAGCCAATAAAGTTTAAGCTTCAGGGATCTTGCTTGCTTGGGCAGTATGTTTACATGGCCATATGTCTTTATAAGAAATTATAAAAGGAAGATATCTTCGTATTCTTTTTCTTAAAGAGGGCTTCTTAAATTATATAACCCTCCAGTCTCACCAACCCTGCATCTGCCCCTGGGCATTTGCTTCATTCATTTCAGACAAGCTACATCCAGGTAAGAAGAGGAAGAGAGAAGGCATTTGAGGACCCAGAACATTGTCAAGTTGCTTTAATTTTTCTTAGGGAGCCAAGGAAAAGAGGGGTGGGGTGGGGATCACTAACATGAAAGGCAAGAGACAGACTATAATTCCTATGGGAAAACAATTTTCTCTACCGTGAAAATAAATGAGTAAGAATGAAGCAAAATTACATCTTTTAAGAAACCATGAAATTGTGGGGTTTTTTGTGCCAGACATGGTTTCCTAATAAAAGAAAATGGAAATGCAATTCAACAACTCCTCACAGGAGTTTAAGGACTTGATACAAAGCAGGGCGCTAAGAAAAATCACAGTGCCTCCTAAGGACCCGGGGGCGTTGTTTAGAGCTAGTCTCTGCAGCCTTACAGGGTAGGCAGGTGTGAGGACTGGAAGCAGCCCCATGCTCACAGGGACGACCACATCACCTTCCTCACTCATTGCATACGTCGAGCATCTGACCATCAATGACCATCTAGCCATGGACTCAGCCATTCCTCAAGCACTGTCACAGACAGTCATGTCTTACAATCAGTGGCTTTTTTGTTGTTGTTCCCCGAAACTGTAGGTGGGCTCGTGTGCAATTGATAAGAAATGGAGTGATCATCATTTCCAGGTGTTTGTCAGGATGCCATCAGCTCTGGGTTTGTAGGAAAACCTCCCTCTTAGTGTCTCACATACAGACTGTACCCTATTTAAAGATTTTATTTATTTATTTTTAGAGAGAGGAGAAGGGAGGGAGAAAGAGAAGGAGAGAAACATTGATCAGTTGCCTCTTGTACACACCCCAGCCAGGGACCAAAACCACAACCCAGTTGTGCCCTGACCAGGAATTGAACCACTGACCTTTCGCTTCTGGGGATGATGCCCAACCAACTGAGCCACACTGGTCAGGGCGATTGTACCCTATTTAAAAATTAGCTTTCCTCTACTATGCAAGGGCTGTTTGATGGTGAGGATGATGAAGAACTGCACCTGTGGCTCTCATTGTTAATGTGCTGCCTTTGTTCCAGCTGCCTGTATTATTCATGCCGCCTCCTTCCCAAAAGTACTGACTGTGGCCTAGAAAAATATGCTCAGTAAGGCTTATGATAGATCAAGCCATGTGAAAATAAAAAGAGTTACAACCATAAGGTGAGACTATCAGGAAAGTTGTTACACAAAAATCCACTCAGTAAAATCCCATGCCGTCACTCAAGGATGGCCCAGCTTCCAGTTCAGCTCAGGTTTTCCCAGCAGCCACAGTGGAGGGACAGTGACTCCTCCTTCTCCTCATTTTTCTTCTTCTTTATAAAAAAAAAGCAACAAAAGGAAATACAGTGTTCTTTCATCCTCTCATGTCCCTTTCCTGGTGCGTTCTTAGACTGTCCCAATGGCAGGAACCCCACCCAAGTTTCAACTGCATGTCCAGTGTTAACGAACTCCCTGTGTCACAGAAACACAAGCCAACACCACTCAACACAGGCCACAGCACTGCATTATTGATACAAGGTGCAGCCAAGAGGGGGGCCCCAAATAGGGATTTGGATGAGGTCCAGAACTCAAGGTGTCTAGAAAATATTAGAAAGACATAGAGGATGGCCTCCCCCCTGCCACAGGTGTGAGTTAGGAGAAAGGGACAAATGATTCAGGGCCATTGAGAACTGCTTTGTACAGCAACAGCTTTGCAGCTAACCTCTGGCATGGTCATTTAACGTATCTATAACCTTTAACTGGTTGCATAGGTCTGTTAAATAGCTGTGGCCAGGCTTTGAGCCAGGGGCATGGAAATGACTTCCACCCAAGGTGTAACTGGGAGGCAACTCCCCCTGGTTACAGCACCTGCATGAGAGCTTGGAGATGATTGGCTCCACGCCATGGGGCCGCACCTGCCCAGACTCACTATGGCAGCCCAGTAAAGCAGGAAGGATATGGGAGCGCTGGCAAGCGTAGCCGATTGTGGGAGGAGTCGGAAATGGGGCTGCAGAGGAGGACTGGTGCGAGGATTTAAACCCAGAAGTGGCAGCCATTGAGGAGAGGACCACGCAGCTTTGTCCAGAGTGGGAACCCCACAGCCCTGTGAGGGAGAATCACCATGTAGCTTTAGTAGAGAATCGCCACTTGGCTTTGGCAGAGTGGAGACCCCCTCACAACTTTGCCAAGGAGAACCACACCATTTTGGCAGAATGGAGACCTCCTCGCAGCCTTGGTGAAGAGAGGACCACGTGGCTGCCAGGAGCCTGAATCATGGACTTATACTTCTTTTCTGAGATACGGTACCCCAGATAAGGGCAGAGAGAGAAGGAAGGACTGTGTGTGTCTGTGGGTATCCTAAAGGACTTTGATACTTTAATGAAGACATTAGGTCACTACTTTAAGTCTGCATAGCTTTAAATAAACATTTCCTTTCCTTTTCACAAATCTTTGGCATTGAGAGGTGTCTTTCCTCTTGGCAGCGCATATAACAAACCTGGGGCGGGGGTCCTTTCGATAATAGTATATCGTACACCCCCGGTCCCTGTTCTGTAACATTACCTCTCCCGTACCTGTCTCCCTCAACTCACTTAGGTTTCATCAGTTCTTAACTACACGTGCTAATGGAAGGTAAGGAGTGGCTTGCACAAGCGATCGGGCACCCTAAAACCAACAGAGTGCGCAACTTTTTATTCCTTCCCAGTGCCCAGCACAGCTATGTTCACAATTAAATGTGGAGTAGAGGAAGAAGCTAAGATTAAATGTTGGGATTAAAATTGTGTTAACATTTCATTTAAAATATTTATTCCCACTTTTGGTTCAAAGAAAACAACCCAAGAGCAAGTCTCCCTTGAAAAAGAAATCTCAGAAAGTGGAGAATACCTCTTTGTATAGTAGAAACTGATGAGCGGAATTATAGCCTCAGTCTTAAAGGTCCCACCTTTTGGCCTTAGAAATGGTCTGGGTGATGAGTACTTACCATACGCTGGGTTTGTATTTTGCTTGGAATTTTTGGCTGGCTGCTTTGGACCCTGACTTCTTTGGAGGCCGTTTCTCTGATCACAGGGCTATGAGTGTTGTAGAGTTAATCTATCTGTCTTGAAATTCTTCCTACCCATTATTCTGGGTCCCTTGGAATCCCATCCCTAAGTAAAAATCAGCATTTATTCAAAGACCCCGGAATACTTTATATTATAATAATGGTCAAATTGGATTCAAAGCACTTCCTTTGAAATCTTTGCTTGTTTTTATGAAGGGGGAGGAGGAGGTGAAAGGGTTTGCATGTGTGTATGTTGTGTGTAGCCACTTCTACAGCCTCACCTTATCATCACACTTCTCTTCACCCTGGCATGGATTTACGTGTAACAAGTGGTCTGCAGAGAAGAAAGCATGGACTGCTGGATGGCACTTCCGGGGCTGGCAGTGACCGAATACAAGTGCCGACTGCTGAAGCTTCCAGCCCCAGCTGCCCTAGACAGGAGCGCTGTGCTGGAGGAGTGTCCCATCTGGTCACTGAGAGATAGGAAGTAAATGGCTGTCGAGATACATGCTCCTAGTCAGCTCCAAATGTGGCTGTTCGATCAAGGCAGTCGGGTTACAACGGAGGGCAGAAAGGAACTGTGGCCTTGTGCCAAAAGATGGCAAGAGAAGCATCAAGGTTTCCTGTATGACTGGAAAGGTCTGAACAAGGTTTCTGAAACGTGCATCATAGTAAGAATCACAAGAGCTGGCAAGCCAAGCATTTGAGCTTATCAGTAATGACTCGCCGTCGGTCACTTGTCTAATCCACAATTTTGCCAGATTCAAAAACACCGAATTTCCTATCCAATGCTCCATCAGAGGAAACCTTTCCCTAAGTGGTTGTTTGGCTTCTAATAAGTAAATTTCTGAAAACATTCCCACAGGCAGAGTCTCTACGTTTCTCCCAGCAGCTGATCTGGAAAGTAGGCGTGAGGGACTGCATTCTATGAACAGCTGAAAGCTTCTGGAGCCCTGTTACCTGAGTCGGCAGACAGCTGGGGGTGAGAGTAACAGCTCAAGGACCAGCGTTCACACCTCCACGCCACCGCCCCTTTCCAGGGCTGCCCACCCCTTCCTTTAACTCAGCAGTGACCCAAAGCAGGCAGATCAGGCAGTTTTCTTCTTTAGACATGTCAGGTTGTGTGTATCTGGACTGCGCCTAAAACCAGAGCTAAATATTAACCAAGACTTAACGGAGCTGAACGTAAAACATTATTGATTCTCCCGAGATTACAGGTGAGGATAACGTCACTGAATGAAATGCTGTGGCTTTGTCACTAGCCTCAGTGACCATCTGCCTCCTGCTGGACAAAGGCTTTAAACGTGAGACTCAGCTTCGGGTGGTGGGGAGGGACTCTCTATGGAGAAGGAGAGAGGCTTGATGTTTTTCATCTCTGTCTTCTTTCCTGGCATTATTAAAGGGCCAGACCAGAAGGAGAAGACCTCTCTACCAGGTTGGGAGGGGCTGCTCGCTTCCAACCCTGATCCCATTAACAGGACTGGAGGCAGAAAAGGAAGGTACTTCTTAGAGATGAAGTTGCCCTACCCTTTGAGAAAAGCCTCTTGAGGAGCCTGGTGCAAGGCCCACTTCAAAAGAAATCTGAAATAGCTTTCCACAGTCTGGCCACTCCAGTGATTCAGCGCCCAGGACCTCCCACTGCTCAAGCAGTAGAGAAGGTCTCTGAGTGGCAGTCACTGAGGAGAGAAAGGGGCCGTGCTATGGACTACTAAGCAAGACTGGTTTGGCCCTGGGCCAGGAGGAGACACAGCTGTCCCAGGTCCTTACAAAGAACAGATTATGAAGTGGCCAGCATGGGAGGTCCGAGGGGAAACTGCTCACCTCCGTAGGGGAAGAACCAGGATCAGCTCCATGGAGCCACCTGTAAAGTCAGCAGGCACCGCCAAGGAGCAGCGTGCCACCCCTGAGCAATGCCCCTCTTACTTGGCAGATGGTACCAGTTCTTGTTGAGGGTTCTCACCCTAGGCCAGGGCATACCATCATTACCAAGTAAGCCGGTATTTCTTCTCTTGGGTATTATTTTTTCAAGACTGGTCGGGTGGGTGGCTGACATGGCTTTCATGTGCACCCCTGGCCATGCACGTGTCAGACTTCTTAGTTCGTGTTTCACTCATGGGTATTATTTTTTAACAAGAAACCCACATGGTTCTCATATAACCCAGGCTTAAGTCTTCTTACCATGAACCAGCACTGCATGTCTCAAGAGAAATGGGCGGTCCTCTAAGTCGCTCCACTTCTGGACTTTCACTGCAGTCGGTGCTCTCAAACACACACATGTGCAAGGCAACAGAGCCCAGGTGTAGCACACATGTGGGTATGCTCTGTGGATGCGATTGTATACACACATGTGCAGCACACATGTGACACACACAGTACACCTTCTACTCTGTTTGGGCAAGACCTCAAGGCAGATTCCCCAAGAAGGGAGAGAACTGTGTCTGGCTAACCCATTTGAAGTCTAGGGACACCGCGTCACTTTTTTCTAGAGAGGGGCAGGGGGCATTGTGCAGGAGCTAATTCCTCACCCAGCGGGTCCATGCGAGACCACAGACTCCGCGCCCACTCCAGTCAGCTGTCCATGCCATAACAGGCCCCCTCAAGTTATTTTTAAAGAAATAGAGTTGGTAAAAGGGTGTGAACAGTTTACTACAAATCATGCCCACTAGTCAACCAACTTAAAGCACACAGTCTGCTAAGCAGCAATATGTTTTTGAATAGGGAAAACAATACAATCTTTGCAGAAAAATCACCCAAAATTATTTTCAAGTCGATTGTCATCAAGGGCAGTGTTGTGATAGATGTTTCTTTCCCCCAAGCTCCCCAGTACAAATCTGAGGGTGAACACTTTGGGGGAAGTGGAGGTGCTCGGCCACGGAGAAAATGAGCAGGGCTTCTCTCCCTCAGCCTCGATCACACCTCCAACAGCGTCTTCTTCAAGCTAAACCAGGTCCGCCCCTTGTCCACTGTCCCTCTCCGGTCCATGGCTGGGTCATCAGCTCATCCTGTGCTCTTGGAGTACCCGCCAGTACATAATAGGAAAGAGAGCATTATATCTTTTCTTTGATGAGCAGAGTCTGATACTCCAGTTTCATTCTCAAGATTAATTAAACTTCACTTAGTCCCAGCTGTGCTAACCTGGAGTGTAGACACTTCTGGAGCAAAGGCTCCAACTACATGAGGATTCACTGTGTTTGGCTTCAGCTTAATGCTTTCTGGCAGATGACACTGGTCGCCTAAATGTCTCTTCCAAACTCCCAGGTAGGTGGGCGCTGTGTTAGTGACCGAAGCTGTTTCACACTTCTCCTCTGCACCTTCACACACCTTTTTTTCCCCTCCTGGCTCAAAGGGCCTGTTGACTAGAAGGTGGCAGAATCACATCCTCACCCACGGAGGGCCTATGCTAGGGGCTGTCTCGGCAGCCAAGGAAACCCACTCCTCCCAGATCTTACATGAAACATTCCTAGTCCAGCTGAGCATCCGTGAGCAACATGGTTCTGGGCTGTGGAGCGGATGTAGAAATGGATATTTAGGGGGTCTAGGATTTCGAGGATCCCTGCCTCCAAGACCGATGAAAGAAACCCTGATTGCTACAGAAGAACCAAAGCAAGGCTCTGAAGTGGCAGTCACTTCAGAAGCAGAGGCTGTGGTTGGAGGACAGGGAAAGGCACCTTTGAACAGCGAGTCTCCCAGTTTTTTAATTTAACCCGTATCAGAGTTTGCTCCCTTTAACAATACCCTCTATCTATCTTTCAAAACAGGTTCTCTCATCTTTAGAGTTAATGTTTGAAATTTTAGAAATGCCTTCTCTTTTTGGGAATTCCACAATGCCCATCTTGGAACAACAGAAAGGGACACAGTTTTCACAAAGTCAGGTCGGGAACTGTTTGAAAGGAAACAGCAGCAGAGGCATGCAGTCCTGCAGTGCGTGACCCAGAGCCAGGGCTCCCTCTTCTTCGCTGCCTCTCCCTTCTTCGGGTCACTGCGTGGCCGGGGACAGGAGTTCAATATGTAGCTGAGAAGGAGAAAAAGGCTCAGCCAGCTCATGAAGACTGGTTTCCATCCCCTTGCAGGAGGAAATGAGCCACCCAGCCACACAAAGAAGTGCCACAAGCAGCCACCCAGCGCACCCAATTTATGGTGAACAAAAGTGACAGCAGACAATTCAACTACCCAGAGTCGTTCAAAAGCCTCCGTCCGAGTTTCCCAGAGCCCGAGAAGCATCTCACTGGGAAAGGTTAGGGTGTGAAGTGTGTGGAGCTGACTTCTGGAACGTGTTTATAGATAGCTTTAACTCTACAGTGCATTTTTCCTGAAGAAGACTTACTCATTGTTTCATGATCTACCCATCATTCTCCAGCTATCACTCATGGCTAAGCAACAGCGGGTTTTTGCAAACAGTAGATCAGTCATTATCAAAGGAGATTGAAAACTCTCCTCTCCCTCTCCCTCTCCCTCCCTCCTTCCCTCCCTCCCTCCCTCTCCCTTTCCCTCTCTCTCTCATAGGGCATTTCACCCATCTGCCACCGCCACCCCTGCCCCTTTCTGAAGGTGGTGGAGATCATGAAATGGGAGCCTTTGGGCTCCTTCCCAGCCGTCTTTGGAGGTTTCATGGAGTTTCCTTTCCCCTTCCATGCTCTTGGCCACCAGGAAACCTGGGACATCCAGGAAAAGCCTTCAGCAGCCCCAACTGCAAAAAGTTTCAATTATGTGATGTGATTGATGGTTTTAATATGTCAAGAATAGGTGTGCGCATAAGCTTGATATTTTTTATTATTCTTATGGTTTTTCGCATGCAATTACTCTTGTTAATGTCATCCCTAAATGTCGGCATTTAGAAAAAAAAAGTAGCTGAAACTGTTTTTGCTTTAGAATAAGCTGCAAATGCCTTTGTGATGATGCATGTTTCTGTGTCAGGTAAATAAATGGACCTCTGTCTTTGCTGTTATAATTCATTGTATATACTAAGAAGCAAAAAGCAAATATTTCAGTGACTTTTTTTTGCAAGTGTCTTGTTATATAAACTCCAGAATGAAGTTTGTTTGTTAGCCCAGCTAACATGAACTCACCTTTGTCCCTGTCCACCTCTGAAAAAGACCCCACATGTGCAGGAAAATGGGCCAGAGTCCAAGGTGACATAACCCATACTTTCCAGGTTTCCTAAACCACCAACCTGGAAACTTCAAAATTTTACAACTTGTTTTAAAACTTTAAGCCATACAAGATTTTTTCTAGATGTCTTAGCAATCACTGATGTGTCAGCAAAAGAAAAAAAAAAAAAAAAACTTAAAAACTGATCACCACTGGTGAGTTCCATTTTGTCCACAGACTGGTTTTGAATGGCCCTGTCTGGTTTCTTCCCAGTTCAAACAGTGTGGCAATGTTGCTGGGAGGCTGATGATGATCCCAGGGCTCTCTAGGTCTGGAGCTGGGAAAACTGGCCAGAAAAATTGTCATGAGTTTCAAAAGTAGGTCAAAGAAAACACCTCTTTGTCACCTTCTTATCTTCTTTTCACTCACAATCAAAACATAACAAAAACATCTAGCTGCTTAAAACGGAGTCTTAACCACAAAATCAACTGGTAAAACCCGAAAAGAAAGTGGGCATGTTTTTTGAGTGCTCACGATGCACTAAGCCCTGTTTGAAGCGCTTTGTATATGTGCATCCTCTCATTTCAATTCCCACAGGAGCGCGGTGAAGCAGGTACTGCTGCGCCCCCCATTCTGCAGGTGAGGAAACCGGGGCGGACGGAGTGTACTTGCGTCTCTTGCCCAGGAACACTTTGCCACCAGCACTTCTCCCTGTGGGACGTGGGACCACGCCAATGTCTGACAACCCTGAGCCCACACGGCCTTGTCTGCAAAGCAGGTATAACTCCACGTCCCCCACACAACTGTGTAATGGACGAAAGAAAATATTTTCAACAACTGATCACATTATCAGGTGCATAGAGGCATCCAGTAAATGTCAGGGCTCCCTCACCTTTAATCACAGCAAAAGAAGACTGGAAGCGTTTTGGCTGTGAATCAACTGACCATTTTCCAAACTGGCTAGTAAGAAACCCTGGCTTCCAACCCTGCCATTAGTGGAAAGCTTAGCTGGTGTATCAAGCCAACCCACATGACAGCAGAAGAAAGCAAGTCCCGCGCAGAACAGCAAATGCATTGTGCGTCTGCCTGCTTCTGGCCTACACAAAGCCTTCCATCCTGGCTAGAGGACTCTCCTCCTCAGCGAAGCCTAACTGCACTTCGGTCTCCACCGGAATGGACCAGGACCCAACTTCTCACCTCCCTAAACAGAGCCTCATCCTGCCAAAGCATTCTGGAGACTTAGCATGTTACAAATTGCTGAGTCCTTTGTTCTCCCTCCAGAATGAGGCCATGGTTGGCCTGGGGCCTGGTGCTAACCAGAGGGGGAGGATCAAGCTGCTAATCCTGGGTCTGTAACCATCTGTATCACTCTTGGGTCCAGCTAGAAACAGAAGGCACACTCAAAGCGGTTTAACGGACATGAATGTAATGAAGACGTAATGGAGAGAGGTGTGGGGAGGTATAAGGGAATACCAGGAGAGGGATGAGGGGTGTGGGGCTAGGTGAAGGTGGAAGCCTTCACCTGGGGACTAAGTAAAGGTGGGGCCAGGGAGGGGATGATGTTGTGGGAGCCCAGGGAGAGCCAAAGCCATGGGGAAGGTGACACTCCATAGGAGATGTGGCCATCGAGTCATCCAACCAGCCAGGGCCAGAATCAGAGCGGATACCTTTCATTTCCTCCCATGGCTGAACTCAACCAGAACCACAGGGCAACACAGCCACACAAAGTAGTCCACGGAGGTCAGCCTCCAGAGAGGGCTACAGAACGGATGGGGTGGCAGGAGGGGGCTGGCGGACAACCACCAGTGCTGGGGTGCATGGGATACCCCCCGTCTCGGTGCCCCAGCCCTCTGAGCTGCCCATGGTCTACTGGAATAGCTTGAGTTCATTCAAACTTCCACCCAGGTAAAGGCACAATGAAAGGGTCCCTGGGGCCTTCCAACAGTAGAAGTGTTCTCTAAATCCTAAGGGGATAAACTAGACTTCAGAAAATAACTACAGGACAGCTTGGGAGCTACAAAAGGGATGAAGGGCCAGAGTTCCACCTAGTCACATAATATTCTAGTTGGTCAACGCCCAAAGATCCTGCTCTGTTTTGGGCACTGATATCGCAGGACACAACTTAATTCTCCCATTCTCTCTCATTCCCCCGCCCCACCCCCCACCTCTCTCTCTCTTTCCCTGCAAGATATAAACTCATCTGTACATTCAAAGGTCAAGGAGTGTACTCTTCCACCACCCCCACCAATACCAAAGGCATATCAAGAAACCAACCTGGCTATTCAATACATTTTAGTCAATTGATTGAATTTGCTCCCAAACTGTATTTGTAAATACTCAAACTAGAAAATTTTCACATAATGTAAAGATTCAGAGTATTTTATCACTTAGTCTTGGGCCAAGCAGGGTTGATGTTTCTCATTTACCTGGTAGAACTTGAACAAAGCACAACAAAAACAAATAAATATCACAACCCAGTAACTCTTAAGGCCACAGGGCAGTATGGACAGGGAATGTAGACTAAGAACATACCAGGGCTAAGGTTTGAGCCTGGGCCCATGCAACAGCGAGAGGTCGGGCAAAGGAAGAACAAGCAAATGTAATTGAGAAGAAGAGCCTAGTGCGGTGAGAGAAAGTGGAACGTGTCACAGGAGTCCAGAGAAACAGGGTCAATGAGGGACAGGTCAGCGACACCGACACAGCTGAAAGGTCCAGAAACTGAGAAGTCACTACTGAAACTGGCAAGATGCAGAGGGAGGCCTTTCCATGCACAGAGTGGTGGCACAAGAAGCCCTAATGGATGGACTTAAGGAAGACAATGGGAGGTGACTTGTGGAGGCAGCAAAAGGCCATGACGTTTCATTGTGATGAGGAAAGGAGACACAGGCAGGGGCTGGAAGGCAACATGTAGACAAAGGAGCATTTTCACACCAGAAAATATTAACAATGGGGATGATGCAGCCGAGAGGGAGGAAATGATGTAGGAGAAGGAAATAAGGTCATTGAGAGGTGGGAGGGGTGAGATTCAGAAGTCAAGTGGAGAGGTTACGGGACCAGGAACACTGTGTACTTGCAATAAGAGAGAAGGTAGCGGGCATGAGCCTATGCTCAGGCAGGTTGATTGATAGATACAGCAGATTTGAAATGAGGACATTCCTGCCTGATTACTTCTGTTTTCCCATTTACATGAGAAAGGCTCATCAGCTAGGGTAGAAGGGCAGGGAGGGAAAAAGGCAATGGAGAAGACTTAAAAGAAGTGAGAACTGGGCACAGAATCATTGACTTAATGAAATATCTTTTGTATCCTCCATCCAGCTAGTAGCATCCAGCTAGTTAACACAGTAAGGACTCAGTTACACACTAGTCAAGGACATGAAGTTTGGAGCATGAGCTTCGCTATTACCTTTTCGGTCAAGGTATTGAGAAGGTATGGAGCCCAGACGTCCAGGTCCCCTTCATCAGCTCTGATGCCAACCTGGCTATTTGTTGAGGGCAGAGGCTCAGGTATCTGCAAACAGTTAAGTCAAATAACCACTCCTTCTACTACAAATGTCACCTCCAGTGGACACAGGCTGATAAACATTGCCATAAAGATAAGATGTCAAGACGACTGCATTAGCTCTCTTTATCTCATTGGCATCTCAGCCGAGAGCAAACACCAAATGTCTGAATCCCACCAGGCAATGTGGAGTTCAGCCTTCTGTCGGGCCCCTGACACTCCTTTGTTGACACAGCCTGTCCTTCACCAGGTCAGATGTCCCTTTCTTTTCTTCACTCTCTGGTCCTTTGCTGACCAATTCCTCTTCTTGTTTTCTCCCTTTCCATTTCTTCTAGCTCAGCAGAGTTCGATTTCTCATTTTAATGTCCCTGGATAATTTTGCCTTTCCATGTGTTATCTCTTCTCCCATGCATCCGGTCCCTATGCCATCCTTACTCTGTGAGAACACAGCCTTCCCTCCAGCATGGTCATTGCTCTCCACATCAAACAGTGACATGCCTAAAACGCCGCAGCCTTCCATAACACCAGGCACTGAAATGAGTGTGGTGTGACCGAGAACTGTCTTACTGCGTTTAGTATTTCAGTTCCCAGGCAATTGATGGCAAAAGACCCTTTTACCTTTACTGGTGCATCCTTTGAGCAGCTGCATGCATGTCAGCATTCACTTACTTGGCAAATATTTATAGAATCATTCAGTTCGGGATCCAAGGCCCAGGGGGCCCTCTCCCAGATGCTAGACCACACATCACATACAGGTAGAGCACAGGTGGTGGCTGAGAAAACCCATGGAAAACCCTTCTATTTTAGGCACTATGCTGGCTTGGCTTCTATATTCCTATTAAAAAGTAAGGAGCCTGCCCCTCAATGTTCAGAATGAAATGAGAGTTCCGATGGGCATAGAGGAAGTAAAAATGTCAAAATATGTTCCCACTTTTGAAAGACAGCCCTCCGACGTTCAGACACTCAGCTACCAGGCATGGCCACCCATGGACGATCTGCCCCCAGGTCAGGGAGCCTCCCCAGCTTGAGTCCTCAAACTGCCATGCAGTTGCAGAGAACCTCCTTTAAGCAAAGGATAGAAAGCAGTGTGGGTGGCATCTGAACGTTGCTCAGAATTGTTGGTCCATCTGTCTCTTGATGTTCCAAAGTTTTCCTCGAAGCTAGTAAAGTGATGAGTTAGAAAGACCAAGGATGTTGAGGGTCAGACTCACTGGGGTCCGAAGACAGACTCTGCCACTGACCATTTCAGACAGGTTGCTTGTTCCTGCTGAACCTTGTTTTACTGATCAAATGGGTATCAGGCCACTCATGCTGCTGCAGCATAATTAAAGATCATTGCAGAGAGTTAAAGATAATATATGCAAAGTGTCTAGGTACTGCTCAAACTTACCCTATTGTAATGCAAAATGCCTAGGTTTGATTTCAGGGACCTGGGATGATCTATATATAATCTCTTGGACTTAAACATTGGATGTTTAAAATTCCAAGATTTAAGATGAAAAGAAAACTTGACCTCAAGAGTCAGCACACTACACACACACACTTATCCCTAAACCCAAACAAAGTCATGGCTATAACACTAGGAGGGGCCATTGACTCACGTGCCACCCTGAGGAAAGGAGACCTCAGTTCTCATCTCTGCCCCTCTGTCCCCAGTCCAGCACTCAGTCCAGCTGCTGAAGCTGAGCTCTTTTCCCAGACCTGGTTTTCATAGGTTGAAAAAGCAGAAGGCTGAAGAGGAAGGTGCTGCTGCCTCTGTGTAGGGAGAATTAGAAAGGAGACAGGAGAGTAGAATCAAAGACACATTTCCTCCAGCTCCCGGAGCTCTTCCAGTGCCCAGGTGAGAAGGTTTGGTAACAGCCTATTAGGCGCTGGGTTCTGCAGGCAGAAGAGCAACAGTGGCATCTACAGGGCAGCCAGGTGAACTTGGCCCGGGAAGCAGAGAGGAAGGTTAGGGAAAGCACTACCTTCAGAACATGCCCCACAGGGCAGACGTCAGCTGGCAAGCCTGCCTCTCTCTATACACCTGTAATGACAGGCATGTGCACAAGTGCAAGCCACCTTAAACAAACCCGTAGGTCCTCACACCCTAACCGACGTGTTGACATTCCTGCCTCTGGCTGTTAAAGAGACATCAGGCAAACTCTTATAGAGTTGGACATTCAGGGCGTGTGTTTCAGTTTAAAGTCTCTAGGGCAAGAAAACCAACCCAATTCTTCAAAGAAATGAAATTTGTCAGTAAGGTATTGGATAGCTCATAGAATCTCTGGGAAAGCTACGGAATCAGGCTCAGGGGACAGACAGGAACAAAAGGAAGCTAAACCCATTCAGAACTCAGGCAAAGCATGCCGCTGGGCAGTTCTGGTGAGGGTATCATTGTGGTCACACATAGCTGCCCCCCAGCACTGGCAACTGGGCCCTACAGCTGGATTCAATTTCCTGCTGCCTCAGAGAGTGGATGCTACAGGTATATGTGCCACCCATGAAACCTCCACTGTCTCTGCTTCTTGACATCCCTAGCTCTCCGTTTGAAGTCCTAGGTGGTTCTGTCTGATTGGTCTATAACAGAGCAGCTCCAAGGGGAAAAGATCTTGCCATATAGAGGCCACTTCCCCAGAGGGGAAAAGAGATTCTGCAGATGCTGGGGAGCCAAAAATAGACAAGTGTCCCCTACGTACTGAATAGGACAGCAGTGATGGGAAGTTGCAGACTCACCACCAGGGCGTGTTTGTTGAGTTTGTGGTAAGTTGTGAGACAGAGTAGAAAAGGAAAAAGTCAGGAATTCAAAATTCTAGGTCCAAGTGCTAATTCTGTCACTCATTAGCTAAGTGACTTGGCAGGTATAAATAAGCTTTCTGGGTTTTTGTCATGCATAGAATAATTATCCCTACCTGCCTTTGCAGGGCTGATGTGTAGATCAGGCCATTTTGTGAACATGCTTTGAAAATTGTACTATTACTGAGTAAATCCGCTTGTCTCTCAGGGTCCCAGGCTATCCATTTGTAAAATGAGAATATTCCCTATATTGCAGGGTTATTGTGAGCTAACCGAGAATGTTATAAATGGCTTGTATACAGTCTGAAATTCTTTGATGTCTGGGATTTGCATCAAAACTATGGAAGTGGTGGGTGAGGAAGGAAGTGGGCAGAAATATAAATAATATTGACCAGAGTTATAATACTTAGATAGTGGGTGCATTATACCATTCTCTCTACATTAGTATGAGTATAAAAACTTCAATCAATTTTTTTTTTTTGTTAAATAATGTGTCTTTTGAAAACCTAGAAGAAACAGGCCATTCTATCGAAATTTGACTATTGAGTCCGGGTAAGGCGTCATCCCCACCCTCACCACCCTCACCACCCTCTCCCCTCAGGGGTTGTTTTCTTAGGATTGAGGTCTTTCCTCTCTCCTCCCCGCACTGGCGCCAATGCAAGCTATATCAGGGAAAACATCTTCACTGCCAAACCACTGGTTTGAAATTCAGACGAAAATCCCAGAGAACTAACCCAGAGTACTAATCAATCGGAGAAAAGCAAGCGAAACGAAAGCGCACACACCCCTTACAAGGCGCAGCCTGCCCCAGCGCTCCGTTCCGGTTCAGAACAACTGTGAAATTACTCTTTCCAATGAACAAAAACGGACCCAAACTTCTCGTTTCCTGGCATTGCATTCGGCTAAGGACCACTGAAAATAAAGAATAACAAAGACGCCACAAAAGGCTGCATGCCACGTGCCAGCAGGTAGCGCAGGTAGCGAGCATTCGAGTTGTATCCCCGCTGCAGCCCAGCATCAGCGGTCAGCCCGCGACATTCGGCAGCTGCAGAATTCCGAGGGTAAGGAGACCTACAGAGAGTGTCATCCCCTAGTAGCAGGGGTAAGACCACGTCCGGGGTACTGATTGGCCTAAGAAGGGCCTTGAGCATCCTGATTAGTCTTTACAATCAGCCGGCGGGAGCTTGATTACGATAATTAATTCCCACAAGGAAAGGCTCCACCTGAGCGGGGAAGAGCTTCAGATGCCGGTGAGGCTGACCCTGCAGACTGCCAGCGTTAGCGTTCCAATTCAACCACATGGTCTCCCTTTTTTAAAATGCCGCGCCAGGGGTCAGCTGTCCATTGCCCGCCGGGAGCAAGCCTGGCTAGCAGCGGAGCGGAACTACTTCCGCCCCTAACTAAGATGGCATCCCGGCGGCGGGGCCGCAGGACGGAAGTGACCTGTCGGGTGGCTGACGGGCCACCATGGCGGCCACCGCCACCTCCAGCGCGCTGAAGCGGCTGGATCTGCGCGACCCCGCGGCGCTTTTCGAGACACACGGAACAGAAGAAATCCGAGGGCTGGAGCGCCAGGTTCGGGCCGAGATTGAGCACAAGAAAGAGGAGCTGCGGCAGATGGTAGGCGAGCGGTATCGCGATCTGATCGAGGCAGCCGACACCATCGGCCAGATGCGCCGCTGCGCCGAGGGGCTGGTGGACGCCGTGCAGGCCACTGACCAGTACTGCGCCCGTCTCCGCCAAGCGGGCTCGGCCACCACCCGGCCGCCGCGAGACCCGCAGGTCAGTCCTGAAACCCGGAGCCCCGCCCCACAACCCTGCCATTCCCGCAGGTTCTTCCCGCCCCCACCGCTTCCTCACCTGCATTTGGGAGGAAACTGCCGCTACTCAAGGAGCTCCTGTGCCTAGGCGACGCGGCCGGCGGTCCTTCACCTGGCTGCTGATCCGTCCCCCAAATCATTCGACCCTTTCTTCGGGAGACTTCCCTGACTTCCGGGCCTTGATTCCCTCACTTCATTCGTGGGTTCCCTGGACTCTCACGTCCGAAGTGAGGGGAAAACGCCAGGGGTCTCCCTCGCCTGACAGCTGTTCATATCCTATATGACATTTCCTGGCGTTATTCTTGGAACAGATTTCTCCTTTATGTTGACACCGTGTCCCCCAGACCACCCCCCCAGTCTTTCATTCCTCATCCCCGTCTTCCTCCACCTCCACCCCATTCCCAAGAATAATATCCACAACGCCAAATAGCTATTCCACCCGTTGTTGGGGGAATCGTACCAATGTCAAGCCATCACCTTTTGAAAATATATATTTTATTTATTTATTTTTAGAGAGAGAGGAAGGCAGGGAGAAAGTGAGGGAGAGAAACGATGTGTGAAAGATTCAGCCACCAATTGCCTCTCACATAACCCCTCCAATGAAGACCTGGCCCAGCAACCCAGACGTGTGCTCTGACTGGGAATCCAACTGCCGACCTTTCAATTCACAGGCTGGGCTCAGTCCACTGAGCCACACCAGCCAGCGCCAAGCCATCACCTTTTGATAGCAGAACAGTTTCACTTTAGAGAACTAAGACTATTCAAACCATGTTGTCCCAAGCGTTCTTCTCCCCCACAGCATTTTGTGTTCCTAAAGGAGCATTGACTTGGGGACAATGGCATAGTGAAAGGGCTTGGAGGGCAAGAAAGGTAAACAAGGAATTTGTTCTTAGCAACTTGGGGAAACAACCTTACAGCCTCATGCAAAGAGAAATTGCAAAAGTACAATTTAGCCTCGTTTTGGATGTTTTTAATACAGCCGGGGTTTTAGAGAAACTCAGGTTAGTAGGCTGGGCTCACACAACAGAACCATAGAAGGCTAGAAATTGCTACTTTTTCAATGAGCATCCTCATCCCTCTGTGAGCCGTGCATGCAGTACATGTTGCCCTTACATGGCCAGCCTTTGCCATAACTGAGTCATGCTTCAAGGTTTATTCTTCAAGGCGCAAAGACACAGAAGGCCCCAGTCCCTACTCTGACAGAGCTTACAGTCTAGTTGGGGAATTAAATCCATGGAAAGCTGATAGGAAAAATGTAAGTAATTTACAAGAGCAGTAGAAAACATTTTAGGATAATGGTGGTTGGTTCCCAAAATAATTGTGCACATTCACCATAAGATTTCTGAAGGAAGTTGCTTCAGACTTGGGTCCTTCTCAGTAAAGAGGGGCCTTAAGGACAGATGAGACTTGGAATGTGGGTCTGAAATATGTAAAGACAATTAAGAACTGGTAATCAGTTTGATTAAGGCAGAGTTTCTCCACCTTGGTGCTATTGACATTTGGAGCTGGGTCGTTCTTTGAGGTAGCGGCTGTCCTGTGCATTGCATGATGTTTAAAAACATCCCTGGCCTTGTCCACTAGATGCCAGTAGCACCTTCCCCACTCCCCCACTGTGATCATCAAAAATGTCTCCACATACTGCCAGATGTTCTGTGGGAGATGAAATCACCCCTCTACCCCACACATGGAAACCTGGAAGAAAGTAATGGAGGACAGGAACCCCCTGACCACCGGGCTGAGTTGAATGATATACTAAGTAGTGAGGAGCCTCTTAGAACCAACCAAGCAAAGATAATATCTAAGTGGCCTTTGAAGAAAGTAAATTTGACAGCAAAAGAAAAGGATAGATGGGAGGGAGTAGTGAATGACCACACCACAAGTGAAATGTTTTTGGGTGAATCTAAGTGTGAAATGAGGATGACTTGCATTAGAATCACGGAAGGGGTAACAGAACCTTAAATAGTGGAACTATCAAGAGAACCCATCAGAAGGACAGAAGTTTCCTGGGAATTTAGCAGCAGAGTGGTGGTATGTGCTATGGTAGATAGGGAGGAGATGGCTAAGATTTTTGTTAGGGAGATGAATTTAGTTTTAAGGATACAGATTATAGAATCTGTATCCTGGTAGTGAAACTTACCAGGCAGCAGCAGAAAAGCTGGGCTGGGATTCATGGAGTGGCGAGGACTGAGAATAAAGATGTGGCAGTAGTGGTCTACTTAGTGGTGATGCTTAAGCGAAGAGACTCCTGAAGTGACAGGACAGACAGACAGAAGAGTGGAGGGCTGAACCAGGTGAAGATTTGGTGGGAAGCTGGTGAAAAGGGACAGCCAGCAAGGAAGTCCGTGATGCACTCAAAGAAGCAGGGGAAAATGTGGGAAACATCAGAAAAGGAAGGAGAAAGCTCACTCGAGGGGTTCTGTGGGGTTCCGTGGGGTTCCGCAGGGCTCCATGCTATTGAGTCATCACAGGACCACTGATAACCAGGCTCGGAGATGGCCGGATTACGTCTGCCTCTCCATGGGACTGAGCCAAGGTGCACCAATAGGTAGGAAAAGCCAGCGGCATTGTACAGCACTCCTGACTCCAGCGATTCTACGGCACCACACTTCGATGCCCAGCTGAATGGCACTGAATCAGACTGAATAAAAGCTTTGAATCCTAAAATGCCCCCACCCTTCCGCCCAGGCCTGACCTTGCTTGTGTTTATTCTTCTGACTTGTGTGCCTTTGCCTGTAGCCACAGCCATCCCAGCAGAAGTTCTACAGCATGGCTGCGCAGATCAAACTCCTCCTAGAAATTCCTGAGAAGATCTGGAGCGCGATGGAGGCCTCTCAGTATCTCCACGCCACACAGCTCTACCTGCTCTGCTGCCACCTGCACAGCCTGCTCCAGTTGGATTCTTCTGGCTCCCGATATAGCCCTGTCCTCTCCCGATTCCCCATACTCATCCGGCAGGTGGCAGCAGCCAGCCACTTCCGGTAAGTGGATCCAGCATAGAGATCTCTGATGAGGGCCGTGCTTCACCACTACAGTATTTTGTGGAGGATGTCTTCTTTCCTGGTGCACTATGGCTCCTCCCCTAAAATGTAAAAAATTCCCTGGTGACCTTTGTCATCATTCTAGGTCAACCATTCTGCATGAAAGCAAGATGCTGCTCAAATGCCAGGCCGTGCCGGACCAAGCAGTAGCTGAGGCCCTGTGCTCTATAATGCTCTTAGAAGAGAGTTCTCCTCGCCAAGCCCTGACGGACTTCCTGTTGGCCAGAAAGGCAGCTATTCAGAAACTTCTCAACCAGCCGCACCATGGTGGGTGTGGCTTCTTTCCAAAATTTGGTCCAGAAACATGGGAATGGAGAAGGCTGAGCTGAGGGAGACCGAAGCATCCAGTTTTGTTTCTAACTTTACTCAAGGAAATTGTGTAAAAGGCTGGCTTCTTCTCATAGGTGCTGGCATCAAGGCTCAGATTTGCTCGATAGTGGAGTTGCTGGCCACCACTTTGAACCAAGCGCATGCTCTTTTCTACACTTTACCAGAAGGTCTGCTGCCAGATCCCTCCCTGCCATGTGGCTTGCTCTTCTCAACTCTAGAGACCATCACAGGCCAGCATCCTACCGGTAAGCTCCTAGCCCACCTTGTTTATTTTCGGGTTCATTCAGCTGATTTTTAATGAGCATCTACCATCTGCCAGCTACTATGCTAGGCTCTGGGGAAACAGTAGTGAACTGGACAAATATGGACTGCACCTTCATAGAAGTTACAGTCTGGTGGTAGAGGCAGACCTTGAACTCAAATATACACATACCCGTTTAACATCAACGTTGGCCATTACCCTAAAGGTGAAGTACAGGTTGGCTTGGGAGCATTGAATGGAAGGACCTCACCAATGTTATTTTCACTGAAGAAATGATATTTAAGCTGAAACCTAACAGTTGAGTAAGACTTAGGTGAAGAAGGCAATGAAGAGAGTTCCAGGCAAAGGGAAGAGAATGTGCAAAGGCCTGGAGGCACAGAGGATATTAGTATATTTGAGGAACTGAAAGAGAGCAAGTCAGCTTAAGGAGTGTCGGGTGCTGCCGGGAAGAACAGCATGAGAAGAGATGTGGCCAGGCTATCAGATGTGACCGGGTAATACAGAGCTATGTGGGCCACGCTAGGGAGCTTGGACTTTATCCAGAGGACAATGGAGAGCCTTCTAGGACCTTCCAGCCTTGGCGATCCTTCCATTATACATTCCCATGCATCTTGTACTTTTATTTGGTAGGATTTATCCCAGTTGGAATTAAATGCAATTGGCTTTTATGTGGCAGTGGATCCCCATGGGGCTGGAGTGGCTGCTGAGAGCTTAGTTAGAGGCTGTCATTGCGACCCAGGTGACAGATGATGGGGAAGTAGAGAATGGAGCTAACTGGACAACTCATACATCTCTTTAGGAGATGATTTAGTGATGGATTGACTGTGCAGGAGTGGAAAGGATGTGTTGGATGATGAGTTCACTCTTGAAAGTACTGCACTAGGGACGACATCTGCACCTTGGAATGGGAATGTGAGTGGGCAGGTGATTGTGGGTCCAGAACAGAGCCCGACCTCTGGCCAGAGACACACATCAGTGGCACTCTGCATATGGCTGTTGTTTAAAGCCACAGGGATAGGTGACATCAAGAAAAGAGGATGACAGAGGACTGTGTCTCAGGAAACTCTAGAACTCATGAGTCAGATGGAGGAGACAGCTGAAGATAGAAGAGAAACAAGTGGAATGTGGTGACAGCCATGTGGTCATTTCCAGAGATGTGTATTGTAGTCTCACTCCTGGCTTACTTTACCTTCAACTAGGGTACCATTTCCTTAGGCCTTGGACTCCCTCCAGGTACTTACATTTTCCCTCCTCTGAAAGGTGATTATTGGTTACTTCATCATGTGTGACATTGGCAGACAAGGGCAAGGGACCTCAGAAGGACCCATTCAAACTCCAGAGGGTGCTTGCACACAGAACACCATGAGTGGGCCTCCCAGAGTCGCACAGCGTGGTGTGTGCCCTTCTGGAGAGGTCACCTCTGAAGAGCTACAACAACTCACTCACTGAGCAGGATGGGTGGTCATCGAGTCTTCCTGTAGATCTTCAGGGGAGGTAGGAAGACGGTGAGGAGAGGGAAACATCACCTGTTTTTTGACAACTTAAGTTCTGCTTTGTAAATGTCGAGGACTGCGCACACCCATGTCTCCTTTCTCTCTCTTCCCTATTCCTTTCCGTGCTTTCCTTGCCTTCTTCTCAGTCAATAGGGTGATCAGACTTGGAGGGAAGCTGCCAGCTCCCTGATGCCAGAGGCCCTGGACATATTCCATACTTGCTTTTTCCCCCTTTTTCAGAGCTCCAGTCGGTCCATTTTTTAATATGCTATTTGGAGGGTGGCCCTGATTCCTTCTCACT
Organism: Anoura caudifer; assembly: GCA_004027475.1. Classification (NCBI taxonomy): domain Eukaryota; kingdom Metazoa; phylum Chordata; class Mammalia; order Chiroptera; family Phyllostomidae; genus Anoura; species Anoura caudifer. The sequence goes on from PVKU01001948.1 coordinate 249,205, forward strand.
TGGCCTTCTCTTTAGAAAAAGGCATTGGTGTTCTACAAGAAGAGATGAAGCTCTGCAGCTGGTTCAAGCACCTGCCAGCATCCATTGTGGAGTTCCAGCCGGCTCTCCGGACCCTTGCACATCCCATCAGCCAGGAGTACCTGACAGACACGCTGCAGAAATGGATCCACATGTAAGTAGCCAGAACTTTCCCAAGGCTGGCAGGCACCACTCAGGCAGCCTTGCTTGTGGCCATACAAGGGCCAGTGATGAATGAGGGACAAGCCTGATCTGGGTGATGCTCTACACACTGCCCACTAAGTCATATCAGTTGCTCACTCAGCCACCTGTCACTGCCTTCATGGCAGATTAGCCCCCACTGTAGGAAAACCAAAAAAGAATTTGTCTTTCAGAACCCTATGTAGAGGATTTTAAATTCTCTTATGTAACATGAGTTCTGCCACTCCTGGACTCTTATTTAGTGCATTGGATTTTGAGCCATTCTGTGGTACTCTTTACTTCCTTCTAGATAACTCAGGGAAGTGAGGGTGGGCCTGGTGAATGGACTACAGGCTCTCCCCTCCAATCCAGCTAGAAATGCTGTGTTTATACATGTTTTTAATGGCTCTGAGGTAAGTAGATTTATATGTTGGGACCCACATAAGAGGTTTTCAAATGGACACCTGCTCTTTTCTTAATAAAGGTGTGGGTCCGTGAATCTAATGAGGCCCAAGGAAAATGATTTTTGTTGCAGGTGCAATGAAGACATTAAAAACGGAATCACCAACCTGCTTATGTTTGTGAAGAGCATGAAAGGCCTGGCCGGCATCCGGGATGCCGTGTGGGAATTACTTACCAACGAGTCCGCCAGTCACAGCTGGGATGTGGTATGCCAGCGGCTTCTGGAGAAGCCATTCTTGTTCTGGGAGGATTTGATGCAGCAGCTGTTCCTTGACCGATTACAGGTAATGTGGGCAGTCACATGGTCCGTCTGTCTGTTTTGGCCAATCTTAGTGTGATCTTCCGACTGTCTAGGTTGACACAAGTCACTTCCTAAGTGTGTTCTTTGCCTGGTGACTTACTCCAGGGAGCCCCACAGCATACCTTCCAGAGGTGTCTCTCCTGGATAGGAAGAGAGATCCAGACCGTGGTGCTGGAAAGGAGACCAGGCCTCTGTCAGGTGGTTGGGATCATGTCCATGTCCATCGAGGATGACTTTGTCCTCTGCAAACATCCTGTCGTCTTTCTGAGCCTAGAGGAGAGCATTCTGAATGCTGGATAGACGGCATTTGGTGCTCTTGCTTTGAGACTTCCTGAGAGGAACTGTGATTAGAACTCTTTTCTCATTCTCTTTCAGACGCTGACAAAAGAGGGCTTTGACTCCATCTCCACTAGCTCCAGAGAGCTCCTCCTTTCTGCTCTGCAGGAGCTCGAGAGCAGCACCGGCAAGTCCACTTCAAACAAGCACATCCACTTTGAGCATAACATGTCTCTCTTCCTCTGGTCTGAGAGTCCCAATGACCTGCCTTCCGATGCTGCCTGGGTCAACGTCGCAAACCGGGATCAGTTTGCTGGCAGTGGGCTCTCCATGAAAGCTCAAGCTGTCAGCCCTTGTGTCCAGAACTTCTGTGCTGCCCTAGATTCTAAACTGAAGGTTAAATTGGATGATCTCCTTGCTTACCTTCCCTCTGATGACTCGTCACCGTCCAAGGACATCTCCCCCGTGCAAGCCAAGAACTGTGCCTTTGACAGGTATGCCGATGCTGAGACTGTGCAGGAGATGCTGCAGACTCACTCGGTGGCCTGCATCAAGCACATCATGGACTGCATCCAGGCAGAGCTGCAGAGCATCGAAGAAGTTGTGCAAGGCCAGCAGGATGCCCTCAGCGGGGTCAAGCTGCATGCGGCCCTTTTCATGGCGAGACTCTGCCAGTCACTGGGAGAACTGTGTCCTCACCTGAAGCAGTGCATCTTGGGAAAATCTGGGAGTTTGGAAAAACCAGCAAGGGATTCTAGGGTTCTGAAAAAACAGGGGAAGGGGAAAGCACAGAAGGTCCTGCCTACCCAGGCCCAGTGGCAGGAGGTTAAGGAACTCCTCCTGCAGCAGAGTGTGATGGGCTACCGGGTCTGGAGCTCAGCAGTCGTGAAGGTGAGTGATGTTGCATGTGTTTTTTCCATGCTCACTGGGTCATCCTCATTTGGTCTCCTTTTTGTCATGGTCCAGTCTTGCCAACCTTGATAAGGTTTTTTAACATAAGGGAATAACAGTTCTTATTTCATATAGTTACTTTTACTTATCGCTACCACATGGAGCAAATATCCAAACTCTTCCATTCATTTCCAGCCAGGATTTTATAGACAGAAACACTGGACATTTTCCCTTCCATCTGACAAGAAAGACTCACTCTTTTCTGGACAAGGGTCTATATTTCCTGCTCCTCAACCTAAATATCATATTCTCTAGTGGTGTCTTATTTGTAGAATAGTTAGCAACAAAATTCCCACTGCCTGTGTCAGTAATTTGCCATTGGAAGCGTGATGTTTGCCACTTGCCATTCCACATGTGACCTAAGCATGGAAGCTGGTTTCAAGATTACCATAGTAGTTAAGAGACAAACTCAACAGGATCTGAGTTGCCTCTGTGGGTATTTGCCTTTAATTACCAGGTTTTGGCTCATGGCTTCACCCAGGCACTGCTTTTAGATGATGCTGGCTCAGTCCTGGCCATGGCTACCAGCTGGGATGAACTAGAAATTCAGGAGGAAGCGGAGTCTGGCAGCAGCATCACATCCAAGATCAGACTCCCTATCCAGGTAAGTCAGTGCCCTACCTGCTCTGGGGAAAGGAAAAAAGATTTAAAAAAATCATTAACTGACAGCTTCTGAGGAAGAGCTGCAAGGAATATTTATAACTTTCTGCTGGTGAGGGGTTGGGGGGCGGAAAAGGGCAAAGTGGATGTAGGGCCAAGTCAATAGACTGTTTGAGGAGTCGGTTAATGATTCTTTCCTTTTGTAGCACGGGGCCCTGTGCTAGTTAGAGAACCACTTACCCTAAAGTGAACACAGCAACATCAAACAGTGCCAACAGCCAGGTCAACCCCAGGCCACCAGGGGAATGACAGCAAATGTCACGCTCACGCTTATCTGTTAACTGGTCTGTAAGAGGGGCTGATTGGAGAGGTCAAGGTCTTGGCGTATAAGCCAACATCAATACACCCATCTTTATCATGTCTCATTTAATTGGTGCACGTTGGCAACTTGACACTCCTTTGTTCCTTTAGCCGTCCTGGTATGTACAGTCCTTCCTGTTCAGCTTGTGCCAGGAAATTAATCGGGTTGGAGGCCATGCCCTGCCCAAGGTGACGCTGCAGGAGATTCTGAAAAGCTGTATGGCTCAAGTAGTAGCTGCCTATGAGAAACTCTCTGGAGAAAACCAGATGAAGGTAGGTGTTTGAAGTTTTCTCCATTAAAAACAAATAAAACCTTCGCTTTCCTTGGGTTTGGGCAGTGCACATCTGGTGTTAAGGATCACTGAGCCCAGCCTATTTAGGTGGCTTCCCACTCTGCGAGTTTAATTACACCCATTCTCAGGGGTCAGGCAGATCTTCATAAAAAGGCCATCCAGACAGTGGGAGGAAGAAAGCTGCAGAGTAACCAAGGCCCACTGCCCCACCCAACACAGCCAGCTCACCGGGCTTGGGGCAAACCATTAACACCAGGGTCAAATGTGGTCACTTTAACTGCTTGGGGCACCTGGAGGGGGTTGGAAGGATTCCAAAGCACAGCCTGCGGCACGCAAGGTACTTCTTAAAAGGAGTTCTGGTCTCCCAACCCCCCGACTCACGCTCACCGGCTATGAAGCATTCTGCCCTTGCTGTGTGTTCCCTTTTAGTCACATTTTTAGGGCAGGACAATCTCCTGATTTGGGAAAGAATTCAGGGAGTCTTCTCTCCAGAGCTTCTTCACAATGCCTTTCCTTCACGCAAGGAGCTTTTTATCCCTTTAAAATGACCATATCCAGCACCCAAAACCTTTTTGTAAGGGCTGGGGGGCGGGGGGGGGTCTCCTCCTGACTGTTGGGGTTTTTCATTTTAGGAGCAAGTTTCTAACCTGTTGTGTTGTTGAGATTCAGCTGGTCATACGAGTATGAAAAGCTTCTGCTTCTGAAATAACAAGCTGTAACTCAACCAAACCACGAAGCTGTTTATGCTCACCTAGTCATCTCCCTTAATGGGTGGGGACGGGCAATTCATTTGCAGAAAGAAGGTGCATTTCCAATGACCCAGAATCGGGCACTGCAGCTGCTTTATGATCTGCGTTATCTCAACATTGTTCTGGCAGCCAAGGGTGAAGAGGTGAAAAGTGGTCGCAGCAAACAGGACTCCAGGTATCCTTACCCACCCCTCCCTACCACTCTCCCAAGACAGCCTCTTCCAAATGCAAATAGTCCCTTTCCTGGGGAGCCACCTAAGAGTGAGCCTTATTGCACATCAGTTGTGTTTGTTTTAAATAGTAAGTGCTCATATTACCAGCAAGATAAATAATGACCACCTGCTGGATAAATTCCATGGTCAAGTGTAGTAAGTGGACTCTCATTCCTCTTTCTTGTGAGTCAGCCTACCAACTGTTGGGTATAATTTGAGCCTCTCGAGTGCCCTCCCTAAAAATATAGAGAAAGAATGGACTCGACTTAAGACATCACAGTCAGCCTAAAACTCTGAGCATTACTTAAGCATAATGATCAGTGACTAGTGGTACTAAGCCAGCAATTAAGGAGAATAAATCCAGTTCCAGGATTTCTATAACACTCAAATCTCAGAAGATGGGTGTTTGTCCTAAAAAATGTGAAGTATCGTCATCATCCTAATGTCTTTTCTTCAGAACTGAGAAAGTGACCGACTATTTGGAAGCACTCATTGACCCATTTGACCTGGATGTTTTCACACCCCACCTCAACAGCAACCTGAATCGACTGGTGCAGCGCACTTCTGTAAGTCAAGTCAGAATAATAATAAACCTGCTCTAGCACCAGTGCTCCTGGGGGCAGTGCTGGGAGCACGGAAAGACACAAGTAGCTGAGTTCAGTTATAAGGACTGAAAGAAGATTAGGTAAAATCCCATGCTGAGGCCCCAGTCATCTGACCCCTTTAGTTGTAGATAAGCATTATTCAGGTTTTTCCAAGGACTTGGAGGAATAAAATAAAAGAGCATGTGACTCCTAGATTCTGACTGGTCAGTGATAACAGTAATTTTGAAGCATTAACACACTGGGAAAAAAACCTTCCCGAAAAGGACAGTCAGAAACAGAAAGCAGTGACTGATTACTAACAGAAGCGATCTTCTTTTAACTGGACAGTAAAAACCCAGCACATTTTGTACGTTCTTTCTTGTGTGTCAGGTTCTCTTTGGACTGGTCACCGGGACAGAGAATCAGTTCACCCCCAGGAGCAGTACATTCAACTCCCAAGAACCCCATAACATACTGCCACTGGCATCGAGTCAGATCAGGTAATGGTTCTGCGAGGCTTTTGCTGGGCCCCCGGCTTCCTGTTCATGCTACTGAAACTCCTTCATCTTGTCTTGGAGGTTTGGACTTCTTCCAGTGAGCATGACAAGCACTCGAAAGGCCAAACCCACCAGCAGAAGCATCGAATCAAAAGCCCAGGTTAGTGTGGAAACCAAGAGGTTCATCCCTGTTAATCCTGTCCCATCTCCCACCAAACACCACCCAGTTGGCTCCCCTTTAAAGAATCGATAAAGAACTGAAGGACAAAATGCACTAATGCTGTTTTTTAATGGCGGCGCAATATAGAAGTACAGGTTTTACTAGCTTGAGCTGATAGGTTTAAAAGATGACCATTTACTTATCAAGTAGCCTCATAACAGATATGGATCTCAGGCTGCCAAAGCTGTAGAAAATATGCAAGTACGATGGAGGTTATTCCTTAGTTTTTGTAAGAAAAAAGAGTAGACTGCTAACCCAGTACTGTCATTATACTAATGTGGAAAAAAAAACTGATGTGTTTCAGTGAAGGTTTCATCTTCCGTTTCTTTTTACTTGGGTGGTAAATAAAAGGAAATTTGCTTTCTCAAGTTTTACAGTTTCTTGTTAATACACATTTTGTTTCAATAGGCTGCCATCCATTAAGCCTGCAGGAGGATCCTGGGTATTTCTGCATTGTGTTGTATACGTGTGTTTGAGAGCTCAAATGCTGGCTTCTTACAGCATTTAGTTATTTGCTTTATTGCTATACAAAATATTAGCAACGAATCCTTTCCATATTCCCTGCCATCGAACCCATTAAGATCCAAAATCCTTGTCAAACAACTGGTTTTAAAACTTGGGAGATGGTAGTTAAAAGAAAAAAGTTCTTGCACAAACCATCCACTCTCCATAAGCACTGGCCTGTACAATAACTTTCCACCACAATTCTAAATTCCTACTTCAAATCACTGACCTTTTAAATTCTGTCCATGGTAGAAAAAACAAATCATGGAAAGGAGGTCTGTATTTACCCTTTTCCTACAATAGTTCTCATCTTTGAAGCTTAGCTGTCCCCATGTCCTTCTCAAATCCCCCGAACTAGAGCTATCTGTGCTTCTCAGATCTGCTGTGTGCGGTGTGCACTCCGAGTGGAGCAGAGGGTGTGGGCAGGCAGGAGGATCTGGGTGGACTCTAAGGCACTTTCCTCTCCATGCAATGGCAGGTTGTCCCCCCGGCACTCTCCCGAGCAGATGACCCGATGCATCCTGGCTCCTTATTCAGACAGCTCGTCAGTGAGGAGGAAGACTCGTCTACACCGTCATTATTCAAACTTGGTTGGCTCTCCAGTATGACTAAGTAACACGGGGACATAGCCATCCCTCTCCAAATAAATACTACTGCATCATTTCTACTAAAGGTGTCTCTGCTCGTTTGTCTCTAATCATGCCAGTCTTTTCCAGTTTCAATAGTGGAATGCGGCCCCTTGTTACTGTTAGGGGGTTAGTTTAAGCATAGAGTGAATCCTTGGCCAAATGTCTCACGACACTTGTGACTTTAGACATCAGTTCGGATAACTTACATTTTGTCGGCATTCGACAAAGCCTTAATTCTCGATACTACAAGGTGGAATTATCAATGAGATCACATAAGCTGCCAACAGAACAAGTCTGTGAGTAAGACAAAAAATCATTACGTATTTCTTGACTGTCGGAACTGCAATGTTCTCTACCAAGTTTGAGATGTAGGCTCTGGAGCAATGACGGTGACAGAGGTGATCTGGGTATACAAGAGTCTGAAAGACATTCTCTCTGGAAATACAAATATATAACAAAGAGAGAAGACAGTTATTAGGGAGGGTGCTCACTTACACAGTCTCACTTGGATCGCACTGTTCTGTTACAAAGGAGAGTAACAGGACATCTACATACTAAGAGGTAGTATGGCAATTTCAGTGCAAGACTGAATCAAGCTTTCTATATTTTGGAAAAATGTATGCTTTTTCATGGAAACTATATAATCTTCACTAGTTTATTGAATTTAAAAAATTGGAGATCCCGCACTTTTAAAAGGCCTTTTTACATGAATTTCTAATTGACAGATTTGGAAATCGGTCTGAATTAGACAAACTATGGATTCAACACGCAGATGAGATTTCCTCATACCATTACCTTGACATGGATTTGATACCCACCCTCAAAAGAATCCTATAAAAAATTGCTTCAAAGCCCCTTTAAAATTGCAATAGTGCAGCAAAACCACAAGTAAACAACGGCCTGTTAACCTGTTATTTCAAATATAGACTGAAAAGCCAACAGGCATTTTTTTGTGCAATTTTTGAAACATCGTAAGATGAAATATCAAATCTGCACGGCGCTGTCCCTTCACAGAAGGCAAGAAACCGCCTGCCCATCATGTGGGAGGCCGTCCTCGGTGCTGTAGGCTGTGGAAGTGGGCCTCCTTCAGGGTCTGGTTGATGTGGAAGTACAGGCCTTGGCACAGTGCGGACTGCTCGGGCACGGGCTGGGGGGTGTTGGGGCTGGACCCCGTGACAACGTGGTTTAAGCTGCTCTCGGGCCCACTGGCCCTGTCCGGGCTGTTGATGCTGCTGCTGCTGCTGCCACTGCTGCTCCCGCCACTGTCGCTGCTTGAAGACTGGAAAGAAAAAGGAACAGTTTCATGACTCAGCTGTTTTGTCTCTTAAGAACTCTACTGTAGTTTAATTTATGGCACCCTATTTAAGAATATTCTTCCCCAGCCAAGATAGAGGCATAGGCAGATGCACTGTGCCTCTTCTCACAACCAAATTAAGGACAACAAAGATTTAGAAACAAGAAAACAACCAGATCTTAGAAAATCAAACTGTTTGGAAGTCCAACAACGATTCATCCAGACCGGTAAGAGGGGCGGAGTCGCGGCAGGAAAAAGCGGAGGTGCGGACGGGCACGCAGACAGCAGCGGCTGGCAGCCCCCAGCGGCTGGCAGCCCCCAGGTGCACAGGCGGTGGCTAGCAGACCCCGGACATGGGGCAGCAACTCTGCAGAACCAGTGAGGCCGCACAAGGCAGCTGGCTGACCGGGTGGTCCCACATTCACGTGCGGATAATCCAGGCAAAGGGGAAGCGGTGAAAGGGACTGGAATCTGAGAGAGAGTAAAGCAATCGCCATTATCTCCTCTCAGACCCCGCCCCCACATACAGCGTCACTTCCCAGCGACCGGGCTGTCCCGCCCTGGGGAACACCTGAGGCTCCACCCCTCACTACGTAACAGCCACGACTAGATAAAACAAACAAACAAACAAAAAAACCCAGAAATGGAAATGGCTCAAACCGGAGAACAGATCAAAGCCCCAGAGCCAATTTATCTAAGCGATGAAGAGATTGCCAACCTATCAGATGCACAATTCAAAACCCTGGTAATCAGGATGCTTACAGATTTGGTTGATTTTGCTCACAAATTAGATGAAAAAATG